>VRYO01002223.1:3936156-3950670 GCA_009812075.1 Sialia sialis
TGTGGCTGCCCCTGGATCCCTGGCAGTGCCCAAGGCCAGGCTGGACATTGGGAGGTGTCCCTGCCATGGCAGGGGTGGGATGGGATGCTTTTTAAGGTCCCTTCCAACCCAAACGATAACAGGGTTCCAAGAGCAGGTCCCTGCACTCTCTGCAGCTCACTGCCCACAGTTCTGGGGCAGGAGCTGCTGCACAGTGAGGTTGCTCTCAACACTGGATTTAGGGCTCAGCCAGCCTCAGCACAAAGCTTTTCCTTGCTGCTTCTCCCCAGCATTAACCAAGGGCCAATCCCTCCTGGCACAGGGGGATTTGTGGTTACTGCAAGAACATCACAGATTTGCTGCACCTTTCCAAGCAGATTTATTTTCTCCCTTTGCTGTGAACTGTGTGAGCAGACTGGGAATGGGAGCAGGTCACACCTTCCTGGGAGGACACTGATGCCAGCCAGGGGCAGGAACAGGCTGGGCTGCATATCTGCTACAGGAATTCTCTGTTTCCTTTACAAAAATCCCACTTTCTGTGGAGTTTTCAGCATTCCCAGGGTAAGTTGCTTTATTCCCACAGCCAGGCTTCCCTTCTCCTTCCAGAGCCATCAGGGAGAAGCTCTGCTCACAAACCCCTTATCCCCCTCCTGAACATCCTGCACCCACAGCACCCTCCCTCCATCCTGGACCCCAAACCAGAGCTCACAGCCCAGCTGTGCTCACCTGGGCCCTCCTTGTCCTTCCCACAGAGCACACCCAGTGCCCCAACCCCACACCTTTGCTATTCAGCCTCTGCCCAAACCCCTCCAGAATGGCCATTCCTGCACTGCAAAGGACATTCCTGGAGTTCAGCTGCAGCTGCAAAAATCCAACTTATTCCTAAAAGCAGCACAGGAATCTCCCCAGACATCCCAGTGCCAGGGAGACTGGTGCAGGGAGCAGCTGCTGTGGGGAGCTGGGGGACTCCAGGACAGGCAGGGCTTTTTTAACAGGCACAGATTCCAAGGGGGAGCACCCCAGGCAGAGCCAGCCCCTGGGGAGATGCTCCACAGACAGCCCCAACAATCAGGAATGAGGTACAGATCCCTCCTGGAGCACCCTCAGTGGAAAAGGGAAGCTCAGTCAGGAGCTGGTGTGGAAACCAAGCTGCAATGAGGTGTAAAGTCCATCCAAGGGACAGAGAGCAAAAGGACAAGGAGAGAAATTCCATCCAGGGAAGGCCCATGGCCCATCCAAGAGGCAAAAATCCTCCAGCAGAGCTCAGGACAGGGCTGAGGGCACAGGGCTGAGCTTAAAAGGGGCTGCTGGGATCCCAGGTGAGGCTGGGATGAGCGGCCTGGTCAGGGTCATTAAGGCCAATTAATGCTCTTAGGAATCAGATGGGTTCCAATAATGACTGTCCAGCATCCCATGCCATCCCATCCCATGCCATGCCATGCCATGCCATGCCATGCCATGCCATGCCATGCCATGCCATGGTGTTCCCTGAGGGGCAGACACAGAAAAGTGACCACCCAAGTTCTTCTCTGGCTCGTTTCAGTGTGTGAAGCTTACACTGAGCTTTCTGTTCTTCCCAAAAGAGGGAAATGAGGGAAAATTTTATTAAACAGCCAAAATCTGGGGCCTTGGGGAGCTGCTAGGAGGGTCTGTCAGGCTGAGTCATTTCCCCTGGATGTGACACTGGCTGGAACCTGAAATAACCGGGCTGGCCAAGCCCTGGGGACAAGGCCAGGGGACAGCCCTGGCTGGGGAATGGAGCCTGTGACCTCATGGGCCTTTCCTCCCTCTGGTTCCTGAGTGCCTGATGGAAATGTCCTGCCAGGACATTGGATCACTCCAAACTCTGGATCAGAGGGGCTGGGGCATCACAGCTCCAGAATTTAATCAGGAAAGCTCCCTGCATTAAGAGATGGAAAAGCAGGGCTCCATCCTGGGCCTCACACCAGTGACACCAGCACCCCAGTGCTCCTCCTGCATCCCATAGCCCTGGGAAAGGTGTTGGAGGTTGTGCCTGACTTTCCCTGGAGCAAAGGCAGCAAAAATGGCAATTCCCACTTGTCTGGGATTCCCTGGTGGGGAAAACGCTTCCATTGAGGAAAGTTTTTGTAGGCAGCTCTTCCTGCTTCACCTTCCCTCCCAGAATGTGTGGTGCCAGTGCCAGATCCATTCCCTGCTGTCCCATTTCCCTCCCATCCACCACCCCTTCCTAAGGGCACCTCCAGAAGGCACCTGAGGTGAGCTCCGAGCTGCAGCACTCCCAGCTCCCAGGGCTGCTTATGCAACAGGATTCCAACCTTCTCCTCCCTGCTCCGGAGAGCAAGGATAATTTGGGTTTGACCCCGTGGCTGCAAGTCCAGGAGGGGACAGAGCCAAAGCAGGAAGAAAAGGAAGCAGGACATTTCCCACGGAGCATTACGGCAGAGTGAATGCAGCCACCCACCCACAGAGAGGACAGCAAATTGCAGGGGAGAGAAACCTTTTTGGAAGAAAGAGCTCGGCTGCACGCATTGTGTGCACAGGAAAAAGGGAGCACAGGTTCTCCTGGAGCTCATGACCCCTTTGTGCCTGCCCAGCACGGGGGGCTCTGAGGGGTGGGGAGGGGGCTTCTGGGGACAAAGCCTGCCCAGGAGGAAGGGCTGCTGGAAGGCAGGATGACCCCGAGTGAGGATAAGCTGCCTGCAGGGAAAAGTAGGGCAAGTGGCAGCAAAGGAAGAGAGCTTTGGGAGCAGGGAAGAGTTCAGAGCTGCTGAAGCCACAGGGTGGGCACAGGGCTGACAGCTTTGTGCTCCTCAGGGCAAATCCCAACTCTCCGTGAGCCAGCATGAAAATCTCATCCATTAACTGAGGTCTGAGAGGCTGGCTGCTGCCCTTTGGGGATGTGGAGAGGGTTTGGGATATCCTGGAAGCTGAGCAGGAGATCCTCCTGAAGGGCTGGGGGGAGCCTCACAAGGACCAGCTGCTCTGCAGGGTTCGGTGGCCTCGCTTGATTTGGGGTTTTTTTATAGGAAACCAAAAAAGAAGTAATTTCCAACCTTTCCAGGTTGGAAGGGACCTTTAAAAGTCACCTCATCCAGCCCCCCAGACCTCTCAGGGCTCCTCATCCATCTCCTTCCTCAGCATCCGCAGGAGCTGACCCCAGCAGAGCTCCTGGTCCCTGGGGAGGTGCTCTGGTGTCACCCCAGCCTTTCCCAGCCCTCACCCCCCAGGCCACACTCACACCTCGGTTCATCTTCCATCCCCTGCTCTCCTCATTTCCCCTCAGATCCTCCTCCCCTGCTCTGTGCATTCATCTCCTGGAGCACTGACAGCTCCCGGGCTGAGCTCAAACCTTCACTCAGCTCAAGTCAAACACCACAGAAATTGTATTTTATCCACATTCAGGGCTTAAAAGCTTTAGCTGGGGGAGGATTTTTACATGGTTTTCATTTAAATCCTCACACAACCTCTCCTCAACCTGTTCAAGTTGGCCTCACAGCAATTAAGTTAATTACTGAATTACAGGGAGTCAGCATTGGAATTGGTGTACAAGCCTATCCAGCGGATTCTGTGGGATTCCTTTTAAAAAACTTTAAAACATCCCAATAAAATTTGTGTGACACTGAGAGAGGACAAGTGCCATAACCATTGGCCCTCACTGTCGCTCGTAAATAAACTTCTCTTTATTGCTCCATTGTCAAAGTTAATTAACAGCAAATTCTCCAGTCTCTCCCACTCCAGAGATTTGTTTCCAGCACCAGCCTTCCAAGAGCCTCCTTCTCTGTGGTTTTATTAAAAAACAAAAACAAAACAAAACACATTTTATAGGGTTGGAAGACAAACAGAAATAAACACCAAAGCCATGAAGGGATGATCCCAAAATGCTGCTCTGGGAGGGATGGGCAGAACACACAGCCAGGGTTTGTAGCCCTGATTTCCATCATCCTCTGGCTCTGCTCACTGAATCCCAGGATCATTTAGGTTGGAATAAACTTCCAGGATCATCGAGCCTGAGCTGTGCCCAGTCCCCACCTTGTCCCCAGCCCAGAGCAATGAGTGCCACCTCCAGGGATGGGCACTCCAAACCTCCCTGGGCAGCCCCTTCTGATGTTTAATAATGTTTAACAATGTTTTCCATGGAGAAATTCCTCCTGATGCCCAACCCGAGCCACCCTGGCACAGCCTGAGGCCATTCCCTCTCCTCCTGGAGAGCACATGAATATTGGTGTGCAAGCAGCCCCAAAACTCCAGGAACTGTCTGGAATTGAAGGACTCCAAGGTCAGGACCACCAGGGGGAAAGGAGGAAGGGAAGGGAAGGGAAGGGAAGGGAAGGGAAGGGAAGGGAAGGGAAGGGAAGGGAAGGGAAGGGAAGGGAAGGGAAGGGAAGGGAAGGGAAAAGGAGTATTTCCCACTGGCTCCTCCCAGCTCCCTGCAGGCTGAGGATTTGCTGATTTGTGTTTCCATCATCAGGAACTGGACCTCAAGTCTCCCCTGTCCTGAGAAGCACTGGAGGATATTCCTGCAAGGGAACCCTGGGCACACAGAGCTCTCCTTCTCCTCCCCTCGAGCTTTCCTGATGTTTTGTGGAGCCTGAAGCTGCTCCCAGAGCAGGCTGGGATGTGTCTGTGCATCCTGAGCCGTGCTGAGGCCAGGCCAGCGAGAGGGGCAGCGATGCTGAGCCAGGGTGTGCCAGCTCCCAGGTGACACATGGCTCCTGGCACAGGTGCCACCCTCCCTGGCTGCCTCTCAGCACTGATCACACCTGGGCCATCCCCGCACCTGCCTGGCACGTCCCCAGGGGTGGCAGGTTTATCTGCAGGTCCCAGCCTCCTCTGACATCCCATGCCAAGGGAACCCACCCAGAAGGAGCAGGAGGGATTTGGGGTGCAGCGAGCCTGTATTTGCTGAAACGAGAGGAATTCCCAGGGCAGGCTCTCTGGGTGTATTTATGTGGATTTTCTCAGGCTGTAATCTCTCCCAGACGTGTGTCTGCAGCAGCAGATAACACCAAGCCCAGCATTTCCCTGCTCACTCTGGACACTTTTAGCACTGCTGAAATAACAGCCCAGACTGAGCTGCTGCCAGGCTTTAAAATAACTTCTCTGAGACACTGGCAGGTTAAGCTGGAGAAACATTCATGGAGATCAGCTTGGAATGGAGAAGGAGGGGGCCAGTCAGTATTTCCCATCAAATTGTTCATTCCACAACCCTGATGTTGCATTTCCTGCATGTACGGCCTCAGGCTGGGCCAGGGCAGGCTTAGGGTGGACATCAGCAGGAATTTCCTCATGGAAAAGGAGATTAAACTCTGGAAAGGGCTGCTCAGGGGGAATCCCCATCCCTGGAGGTGTCCCAGGAAGGATGGAGCTGGCACTGAGTGCTCTGGGCTGGTGACAAGGTGGGGATCACTCACAGGTTGGATTTGATGATTTTGGAGATCTTTTCCAACCTAAATGATGCTGGATTCTAAGCTGGTTGTTGTTTTCTTCATGGCAGCCACAAAACCAGAGTTTTTTCCCTAGCCTGGCTGATTCCCTGATCCAGCAGCTCCACCTCAGCTCAGAGAGGCTCAGAGCACCCTCCAGAGGAGCCAGAGAAATCCCAACTGATCTTCCCAGAGCTGCCCTGTGCTCAGAGCTCTGCCGCTCCCCTCCTGCCATCCAGCCTGGCAATCCCAGTGGGCTCATGACAAACACAGGTTTTACCAACATCCCTGCAGGACACAACCTGCCCAGGGGCAGGGGAGGGAGTCAGAGCTCCATTGTCCTGGCCTGAGCAGAGGCAGTGACTCCAGCCAGGCAGAAATCACAGAATGCCCTGGCAAGGCCTGGCTCAGGTCCTCTGGCTGAGGAGCACTGAGTTATCACATCCTGGAGAAGCTGGAGGCAGGCAGAAATCCCACCTGGGATCTCCTGTGCCCCCAGCCCCATCACACCCCCTGCACCAGCACAGAGCTGCCAAATTCCCACTCAGGTCTGCTTGGACTCAGACAAACTCACAGGTTTAGGGGAGATTGGAGGTCAGAGAAGCTAACTGAGGGGATTTAACAAACCCTGCAGTGAACAGGACCTGATGGAGATCCAGAAACCCCTTGGGGGGCAGGAGGGAGCTGCTTTCATATTTAAATTGGCTTTCCTGCCAGCCTGCAGAGAAAAGCTGGGAGCCAGCACTGTGGGGTGGCCAGTGGTCCCAAAAATGTGACAACATGACAAAGCAGCACTTCATTTGGGAAAAGAGCTCAAGGCCAAAAGGCAGGGGACACGCAGGGGACACAGGGCTGGTGTGAGCTGCCAGGGACAAGCTCCTGTGCTGTGCCAGCAGGCACAGAGCCAGTGCCCAGCCAGGTCTGGGCTCCTGGGCACCTCTGCTGCCTGTCCAGCAGCGATGGGAGCTCAGGGCAGCTTGTGGCAAACTCCAGGATCCTCTCAGGAATGCAGGGTTTGTTCCAGGACTGTCCCTGCTGCAGCTCTCCCAAAGCCATCCCAGCTCAGGGACACCCTTCCCTCACCTGCCATCCCTCAGCCAGGACAATTGTCCTCTACAGGATGGCCACGGGGCAGTGCAGGGCTGGGTTTAACTCAAATGCGGCCATTTCACGCTGCCATCTCCACTTTGGGGACACTGACATCCCCTGAGGAGGAGCCAGGCCCTGTGCTGAGGGACAGGGGACAGACAGACACTGCTCCTGGGAGCCCATGGAGGAGCTGGACCTGCCTGAGCTGAGCTTTGCACCTACCAGAGCCTTCCCCCAGCTCCTGTCACTCTAGGGTGACCAATTCTCACCCCAATTACCGTGAACTTCATTAGAGGGAGAGGGATCAATTCTCACCCCAAATTAACACCAATGAATGCCATCAGAGGGAGAGGGATCAATTCTCACCCCAGATTAACACCAGTGAATGTCATCAGAGGCAGAGTTTTGACTGCAGGACAGCAAAGCCCCTGGCACCTCATAGGGATCCAGTTCTGCTTCCTTTGTTTCAGGATCTGCTGTTCCAAAGATCAGAGCTCAGCCCTGACCTGGCATTAAATTCTGGACCTGGGGCAGTGTCTGGAGGTTGTGTTTGGCTCCTGGGTACCATTTTCCCTGGGGGATGTGCCGGGACAGAGCAGGAGTGAGAGGAGGAGGCAGCAGAGCCTCATCCCAGCCCAGCCTGGGGCAGAGCCAGCCAGGAGAACCAGCCCCACCTTCCCCTTCCACACAGCTACCAAGAATAAAAAAAGAAATTCAAAATGAGTGTTCCCCAGCCTAACAAGCTGCCATTTCACAGCCAAGCAGCGCTCAGATTTTCACCCCAGGCAAAACATGTGCACATTTGTGATTCACTTGGCGCTGGCGGCTGCCAGGTTTCTGTACAAACCATTGAATTGCTGTGGTTTCAACCTTGACTCAACTCCCAAACGCTCCTCCAAGCTCCTCTGACAGAGCTCATCACCTCCCACCTCTGTTATTTTTACACCCAAATTATCTTTGGGTGCCTGGGAGCCTGCAGAGTCCCTGAGGAGCTGCTGCTTCCCCGGCTGTGGGAGGCACCGACCGCCCCAACCAAAAGATTTCCTCCTGTAAACTCCTTTCAGCAGCTCAGGTCGAGCCCACAATGCTGGAAACCAGAGCTCAGGAGGCTCTGGGCAAATAAACACCAGCCAGGATTGTATTCTGTGCAGAGAAGCTGCCAAACCCCAAAACTGGTGCTGGAGGCACCACTTTGCCAAGCCCCAGGAGGGGCTGAGCCCTCTGGAGCTCCCTGGGCCAGATCCTGGGCTGAGGAGGCTCCACAGCTGGAAACTTGGATGAGGATGGGCATGGATGGGGCTGGAGAAGCTTCCAGCAGCTTCAGTGTGGGTGAGATCCCAACAAGGACAGCTCAGCACGAAGGCATGGGCCAACCTTTGTGCAAAAGCCCCTTGCTGGATGTGGACACCTCCAGCCCTTTTTCCTCTCCAGGGTTCAAAATCCTCTTGTTCCCCCTGAAAAAACTTCCTATCCAAAGCCTGGCTCATGCCTATTCCTGTATTTTCTGCTTCAAAGGCTGCATCAGAGCATCCCACCATCAATAACGATTTCCCAGCTCCAACCAATTTTCCTTTCTCTCCATTTCTTCACTAACCTAAAGAATTTCCCAGATTTTTTTCTTATGCAGTAGAACCCAGAGGATTTTTTTTTCTTCTCTCAAACCTCCAGTTTTTGAGCCTGGATTATTTATCACAAGTGAAGCAGAAAAGGGCCCAGGTCAGGCACATCCCCCATCCTGCTGCCTCTGCTCAGGGATTTGTGGGGATTTGGGGAGAGCCCCAGACAGAGCTAACAAGTCTTGTTTGAACAGCAGAGATATCTCTGCCCTGCAAAAAAAAAAAAAAAAAAAAATATATATATATATATATGTAAAATCTGCTCTTCGTTCCTCCCTCTGCCTTTGAGTGGGGGAAAACATTTGTTAGTGATTCATCACTTCCCTGAGCAGCCCAGACTGAGGAAAGGATGAATTTGGGATGTGGGGAAGCTCTCAGGGTTAAAGTGAATTGCTGGAAAGAAATTGCGTGTCACACAGAAAACTTTCCCAAATTTTGAGTAAAAAAAAAAAAACAAAGGAAAAAGGGAAAAAAAAAAAAAGGAAAATTACAGTTTGAGTCAGCCCAGAAATAAAAGGTTTCACCTCTGTGGATAAGCTGCCTCTTTCTTGCTTTCTTTTCTTTGGTGCAAGTCCACTTTAATTAACTGAAACTGTTTGAAAGTGAAAATTCAGTGTTATTTTTAACCATGGAGATGACAGGACATTTCCTTCCTCCTCCAGTAAACCACTTTTTGGGTTTTTAATTTTTTTTTTCTACAAACCCCAGGAAACCCAAGTTTCAATGGGCTTGAGTTTCACTCCCACTTCCTGCTTGGAAATTTTCCACCTGCTGAGACCCAATTTCACCAGCCTCCACCAAGTCCACTGAGCTGCAGACTCCTGATCCCTCCCTCAATTCCCTGTTCCTTTACCTGGAAGCAGCTGACCTGAGGAACATCCCCAAGCAGAGAATTCCTCTATATTCTATTCCACATCTTTGTCCCAGTGCCTCAGAATCCTCTGGATTCTCTCATGTCTGACACGCTTTGCTGAATCTCCATTCCACCTCATTTTCAAGCCACCTCCAGAACAGTGAAGAGGACCCCTGGAATTCCCACCTTTATGGACACACACGGGTTGGAAAACACCAGGACATCACCTGTAACCCACCCTGAAATGCTTAAAAAGGAAAAGAAAACCTAAATCCAGGAATTAACCATCCTGACTGGAAAAGAAGGATTTCCTAAACCAAAACAATATTTCACATTGTTCCCCCAAAGTGCCAGGAATTATTTTTCAAGCTGTACCCTGTATCCAATATCATGGTGGCAGAAATCCTCCTCCTGGTGGAAGCTTTCAAGGTTTCTCTTTCCAAGACATTAAAACATTCCCAGCTGGTGAAAAGCAATCCTGTCCACCTGGCTTTGCCTGTCTGTGTCAGGAAGGAAGAGATCCATGCCAAAGTGTGGGTCAGGGGGTTTTCCCTGGATCCTGGGAGTGATTCCCAAAGGCTCTGGCCTTTGTGAGCTGCCCAGCCTTGGATGCCACCCTGTCCATCCCTGGCAGCTCCTGGAGCTCTGGCAGCCTCGGGGCCGTGCCCATTCCCTGGGGAGCCTGGGCAGTGCCCAGCACCCTCTGGGGGAAGAACCTTTCCCTGATCTCCACCTGAGCCTGCCCTGGCCCAGCTCCAGCCCTTCCCTGGCTCCTATTCCTGGTCAGGAGCTGGATCAGGGCTGGGCAGGTGTCCTGGATTGCAATACAGGATGTGACCAGCAGTGTGAATTCTGTCACCATCTGTTAAACCAGCTGGGGCAGTGATCCTTATTTCCAGGGGAGATATCCTCTGTTAATGGACCAGCTGTTAAACTAGGTGGGGCAGTGTTCTTTATCTTTTCACAACCCATCCTTCCTCCAGGAGGTCTCTCCTGTTAATTGCCATTGAGTCCCAGTGCATGACTGATAAAATTACTGCATCCCCCACCCAGCCAGGGAGAGGAGCCAAGCCTTTCCTACCTAGAAAAAAACTGAGATTTGGAACATCAGAGCAGCCTTCTTCCACTGGATTCCAGAGGAAAACTTCCACATCACCACTGGATCTTCAGCGGGAAACTGCACCTTGTCCAGGAGCACTGCTCCAACTGAAGCACATCTGTCACTGCAGGAGGATGCAGCCACCATTGAATGGCACTGCTGCCAACACCCTGACTGACTGACGGCTGTCAGCTTGGATTCTGACTCTGGCAGTGTTTGGGGTTCGTTTCTTTGTAGTGCTGTATTTCTATTTTAATTTCCTAGTAAAGAACTGTTATTCCTAATTCCCATATCTTTGCCTGAGAGCCCTTTGATTTCAAAATTATAATAATTTGGAGGGAGGGGATTTACATTCTCCATTTCAAAGAGAAGCTCCTACCTTCATTGGCAGGTACCTGTCCTCCAAACCAGGACAGCAGGGCAATCTGCTGGAACCATCAGCACTGGCACAGCCTGGAGGAGCTGGAGGGGAGGTGACACCTCAATCTCCCCCCAGCATCCCTGTGGGAACAGCAAAGCCCTGCCCCAGGGAGAGCCACTGTGCAGCATCACAGCCTAGAAAGGCACTCCCTGTTCCCTGACCTTGGGCTCCATCATTTTTCCCACCAGGAATGTGCCAGGGAAGCCCAGATGTGCCCAGGACAGATGTGAGGTGCAGGCACAAACACCAGAGGCACAAACAACAGTGAGCAGCAAGCATGGCCCCGGGGAAGGACAGAGTGGAAGAACTGGGATCCCAGTGGATAGAAATCTCCAAAATCCCTCTGCACATCTCACTTGGGAGCTCTTGGACATGGACAAGCCCCTGCTGCTGCACAGCTCTGCTCTTCTAGGCTCTCCCAAAAATATCCCTGCAAAATGAACTGCCCTGCAAAGCTCCAGGCACCGCGGGATGGCTGCTCCTGTTCCCACACCTGCATTTCCTGAGGGCTCCAAACCTCACTTTCCTGTCTAACTCTAGCAATTCCTGCAGGATTTATCCAGCCAGCAGGGCTCCTCCAAACCCACTGGGCTGAGTTTGTTTTGCAGTCATCAGATTAAATGTCCTGGAGATTGCTGCAGCATCTCCCCCGCTGTGCTGGAGCAGTGTTCCAGCCTTCCCAGCACACTCCAGTGCTCTGCGAGCAGCAGGACCACAGGAAGGAATGGCTCTGCTGCTTTCTTCCTGGTTTGGAAGTGAAGCAAACAAAGAAAAGTGGTGTAAAAAGTGGCCTGAACTGCTGTGCCATTCCCATCCAACCTGCAGCAAAAGAAATACTCCAAGGGATCAGCTCAGCCCTAAATATTGCATTCTTTTAATTCACTGTAAAATCTGACAAAACAAGGTTAAATCACACACCTGCACGGCCACAGGGCTGTTCCCTGTCTGCCACAGCCTCAGGACACTGCTGCAGGATGTGGACAGGCTCAAATACCTCTTCTCCCTAAAATATTTCATTCCTGCATTTCAGGAGCCTGCCCAACCCTCCTGAGTCCAACTATCCCCCAGCTCTGCCAAGGCCAGCACTAAGCCGTGTCCCCAAGTGCCACATCCTCACAGATTTTAAATTCCTCCAGGGATGGGGCTCCACCACTGCCCTGAGCAGCTTGGGCTTGAAAACCCCTCCCATAAAGGAATTTTCCCTCATTTCCAATCTGAACCTGCCCTGGTGCAACCTGAGGCTGCTTCCTCCACAGGGAAGGAAATGGGATTTCCAGTCCAGAGCAGGGAGCCCCATGTGATGGTGTTGGCAGCAAACTGTGGATCACAACGAGGACAAACCCCAGCTGGGGTGTGGGGGATCCTGAGGAGCTGCAGGGGAGGCTTTGCTGTGCCCCACTGCAGAAGGAGCTCCAAACATGAGGAATTCATGTTTTAAACATGACATCAGCCACCAGTCTCAGCTCCTGGCTCCTGCACCCTGCTCAGAGCCAGCAGCTCTGGGAAGATTTGGAGATGACAGCACTCGATGTGAAGGCTTAAAAAACAATCCACCTACTCTCCTCCAGCCTTAACCCACTTCTAGGTGTGAGCTGAGAAAAATCCACTCATTTATCCCAGCAGAGGAACATCCATCTCCATGCTCTGGGAATTCCTGTCCCTTGCTTCCTGCACTCAGCTCTGCAGTATGGGCAGGATGTAAAGCAGCAGCAAACATGGAATTGTGGAATTGTGGAAAAGCCCCCTAAAGTCACAGAGTCCCACTGTTCCCACAGCTCTGCCAAGGCCACCACTCATCCAGGTCCCCAGGTGCCACATCCAAGGATGGGGAATCTAAAACTCCCTGGGAGCCCCCTCCAATGTTTAATCACCCTTTCCATGCAGAAATTCCTGCTGCTGTCCACCCTGCCCTCCTCAGCCCACCCTGAAGCCATTCCCTCTCCTCCTGGTGCAGATCCCAAATCCCCCCTGGATGTCCTCTCCTGTCAGGGAGTTGTGCAGAGCTGGAATTTCCCCCTGAGCCTCCTTTTCTCCAGGCTGAGCCCCTTCCCAGCTCCCTCAGCCTCTCCTGGGGCTCCAGCCCCTTCCCCAGCTCTGTTCCCCTCCCTGGATAGCAGCAGTTCCCAGGAGTGGGTCATTCCTGGCCTCAGCCCCCTTGGAGCAGGGAGAGGGGGTGAGGACAGTCCCAGCCAGGCTCTGGCTGCTTTATCAGCCCATTTATCTCGGCTACTTCCAGCCCTATTCTGTTTCCAATCAGCATCCCCGACCTGCTTCTGGCCTGTGGGAATTCCAGTAAAAGCCTGGAAGGAATATAAAAATGAAACAAAAACACATTCAGGGAGATTAAAGCTGAGAAAAGGCAAGTGTGTGCTGTGAAAAGGAGCGGGGTTCATGTTCTCACACCACACTGGGTGCATTCCCTGGCAGGGTGGGCAGCCCTGGCACAGCTGTGGCTGCCCCTGGATCCCTGGCAGTGCCCAAGGCCAGGCTGGACACTGGGGCTGGAGCAGCCTGGGACAGTGGGAGGTGTCCCTGCCATGGCAGGGGTGGGATGGTTTTTAAGCTCTAAGGTCCCTTCCAGCCCAAACCATTCCAGGATTCCATGAAAAAGACCTTCCTTGGGTCAACACTGATCTGATCCCTACCAAGCTGCAGCAGAGCCATGTTCACAACCTGCTTCTGTAAACTGTTTCTGAAGGGGGAAAACAAACAGAGCAAATTAAAAATAACAACAGAGGAGTTGTTTTAATGAGGATCAGGAGGTCATTCCGGGGTGAATTCCCAGCCGTGCCCACTCCCTGTGCTGCTGTTCACAGGCACAGCAGCTCTGGGCTGCACCTTCCTGAGGAGCAGAAACCAGAAGTGCTGGGGAGGAGATTTAATGCTCTCCAACATGGGCAGGATCATCTGGACTGAAAATCCGAGCCCAGTTCAGAACAAAAACCACAGAGCCACTCAGAGCGAGCCCAGGACCTTGGAGCAGCGTTTGGGATGCTCCCCACTTGCTGATGACAAAGAATTAATGTTCCAGCTGCTGGACTCATTAACAACCCTAAGCCTCTCTTTAATTAAACTTCCTGAGACTCACAGCCATGGAGAAAAGCACAGGAAACCTCATGGTTCAAATACAAAAACTGCCTGCAAAAAGTTCAGAGGCAATTTTTATTATTTATTCTTTTAAAACATTTGGGTTTAGTTTTTTAGGGGGTGAGTGGTTTCAGGATTTTTTGAGGGAGCTGTTTTGGGGTTTTTTGGGGGGATTTTGTTTGTTAGGGGGTTTTTTTTGCCCACCATGTCATCTTGCCACTGTGTCACCCCTGCCCCTGTGAGACATCCCAGGGAGCTCTTGGCTCTGTGGATGGATGAACCCCAGAGTGGAAAAGGAGAATCCTGTTTTCCTGTTCCTGCACAGTCAGGAGAGGACCCTGGAATGAGGCCTCTGGCTGTCCTTGTCCTCTGCAGCTCAGCCCATGGAACCTCCCAGCTGCTGCAGGCATCAGGAAGGGATTAACCATGACCAGAAGGTTTCCTCTTCAAAGTATCCCCTAAAATGCACTCCTGGAAGGCAGGATGCACAGGAGCCAAGAGGGGATCAGTTTGGAGCCATCCCAGATCACTCCTCACCCTGTAAACTCAAACTTCAGCACAGCCCCCAAACTCTTCGCCCAGAGGAGCTTTTCCCGAGAACTGAAAGGAGCAGGGATGCTCCTGTCCTTGTGGGATCCCTTTGAGAAATAACCATGGCTGGAGAGGGAACAGATCCCAAAAGGAGCCTGGAGAGAGCCCAGAGCAGAGGCTGGGGCAGCCCTGGCAGCACAGCACGTGTGTGCCAGATGTGCACAGGGGAGGGGGCTCAGGCTCGGGGTCACCGGCGATGCCGGCGGGGTTCGTGGGGATGGGGCCGGGCAGGGGGACAGGCAGCCGGGAGGAAATACCAGCCTGGGGGAGGAAAAGCCAGCCCGGGTGGATTCCCGGTCACGTTCCACATCTGCCTCAGGAAGCTGCAGGGGATGGGGGTCCCTGGGCTGGGAGGAGAGGCAGAGCAGCCCCAC
>VRYO01002223.1:3960690-3974934 GCA_009812075.1 Sialia sialis
CCTCTCCCCCTTCCCCGCTCGCCCCTCCGCGGCGCCGGGCTCGCAGCGCATCCCACCCGGCACCGCCCGCATCCCTGCCCGGGATGCCCCGCTGAGCCCCCAGGGAGCCCCCGGGACCCCCGGCCCCCGTCCTACCTGTGTCCAGCCCGGAGCCCGGTTCGGGGGCCGCCAGCGCCGCCGGGCACAGGGACAGCGAGAGGGCGCAGAGCAGCGCCAGCGGCCCGGAGCGCATCGTGCCCGGCGCCGGCCCCGCCGCATCCCGGCCCCGCCGCCGGGACAGGCACGGGACAGGCACGGCCCCGGCCCCCGCCCCCGCCCCCGCCCCCGGCCCCGGCCCCGGCCCCCGCCCTGCCCCGCACCGCGCCTCATGTTCCTCTGCACCCCCTCCCCAAAATCCGCCGCGCTGCCAGCGCCCCCCGGGGATGAGCGGTTTGGGGTGGGGGTCCTCATTTTCCCCCCTGCAGGGCTCCGCGGGTGACAGACGGACAGACAGACACACCCCGGACACACACACACGGCCGTGCCTCCAGCGGGCTCCGCAGGGGTCGTTGTCACCCCTCCTGTGCCGGTTTGCCCTCCACAGGTAAAGGAGACATCGCACATCCTGCCGCCCCCCAAAACTCACTGCAAGTGTTTCTCGGGGTGCTTCGCCCCCCCAGCTGTGCCCTGCTCCCCCTGGGGTACCCGGCCCTGCTGCTGCAGGGGAGGACAGAGCAGCTCCTGCCCCGGCATTTTGGGGTGAGCAAGGACAGAGCAGCTCCTGCCCCAGGATTTTGGGGTGAGCAAGACAGAGCAGCTCCTGCCCCGGCGGTTTGGGGTGACTGAGGACAGAGCAGCTCTTGTCCCGGTGTTTTGGGGTGACTGAGGACAGAGCAGCTCTTGTCCCGGCGGTTTGGGGTGACTGAGGACAGAGCAGCTCTTGTCCCGGTGTTTTGGGGTGAGCGAGGACAGAGCAGCTCTTGTCCCGGCGGTTTGGGGTGACTGAGGCACCGCAGCTCTCCGATGGTTTAACCCCACTGGGTCTGGGTCAGCCCAGCCCCTTACTGAGATCACGGGGGTAAATCTGACCCAGGCCAGGTGCTCCCCAGCCACGCCACCATCCCAGCGGGAGGGATCTGCAGACTCACCCCAAAAGTGAGTCCCCCAGTCCCCACTCCAGGCTGGAGTGCCGCCCCATAGCAGACCCTGCACGTTCAGCTCTCCAGTGTCACCCGTGGCACAGACCCTGCAGCCGTGTGTGACAAAGCCCTGGGTGCTCACAGAAGCCCTGGGGGAGGCAGGTTCATTCCCAATCCATGATAATATTCTTCTTGCAGCAATCATGCAGGGACACAGAATACTTGGGAACCTTCAGCAAGAGACAGGCAGCCGAACCCCAGCTGGACATCCCTGCCAGGGAGCAGGAGATGCTCAGGAGTGACACCCAGCTGTCGTTTTGCTGGTGAATGCCACACCATGTCACTGGGAAAAGAGATTCTGGAATCCTCACCTGAAATCCTGAGACATAAGCCAAGCTGGGTGTAAAACTTGCTGTGCCCACCTCTCTCTGCCCCTTCCCCTTTCCCAGGCGCTTCCCCTGCCACGCTGGCTCGGCTTGCCAAGGAAATGAAGCTCAGAGACACTCCAGGAGCCGTTGCTTTGCCATGTAGAGGACTTTATTTGTCAAGAACATGTGACACGGGTTTGCCTTTCCTTCTGGAATCGCACTGACTGATTCCCTCGGATGTGACCATCTGTCCCAGCAGCAGTGTCCCATCCCTTGGCATGTCCTGCAGCCATCCCTGCTGGGGACCCGGGAGACTCTGCCCTCTGCTCCTTGCACATCCCACCAGGTCTGCTTTAGGTGGATCACCTGCAGAACCAGGTCCTTCAAACACTCTCCAATCCACGAGAAGGAATTGTCACATTCCCAGGATTTCCGTGCCACAGTGCTGTCTCTCAGCTCACACCCTCCCTTCACCAGCCTCTCATCTGCTGTGTCCAGTGACACAACCACATCCACGCCCCACCTCAGCCCTCGGACACAGTTCGGGTGTGCAGCGCTGCAGGTGTGCCAGCCTTTGGTGCAGGAGTAGCTGGACAAGGACCACGCCTCCTCCTCCTCATCATCATCAGTTTGTGCCGTGCTGGGCAGAAAAAAGGCTGCCAGAACCCAAGAAATAATAAAAATAGACACAGACAAAGCCAGGGCTGGGATATTCTGTTTCAGAGCAACGACAGAAAGGGGAGGTGAGGCTAAAATGAATAAACTCTGGTTATTGATGCTGTTTACTTCAAATTAACAGCTCTGCTCCACCAGCTTGTTCCTGCCTTGCTCCTTGGGCTCCATTCTGGATTTCTATCCCTTCTCTCAGATCTCTGTTATCCTGACTTCACCCCAAATATCTGCACACCCTTATCAGAGCCCCCAGTGCATCAGTCACTGCCATCCCTCAGTCCCCAGCCTTCCAGCATTTCTCCTACTGCTTTTCCCTTTCAGTTCTCCCAAGTTAATTCCCTCCAAGGGAGATGCCAAATTCCCAGTGACCTCCTCTCACTGGGACTCTTCTAAAAACCTGTGGATGTAAAAAAAGTCCTGCACACACCAGTGACTTCAAACATGAAGGAAGAAGCAGAGCAACCTTAACCTTGTCCTCACTTGCTGGGTTTTGGGCAATTTAGTCCCTTTCAAGAGTCTCAAGTGACTTTTTAAAAATCCCATAAAAATGCAAAATTCACCTCTTCTGCAAAATATTTTGGAATGTGCTGAGTGACAGCATTGAGTTAAAGATGGTTATCACGATCAGGCACTTTCTGAAAGTGGTGTTTTCACAGCCTGGAAAATATCAGGAGATCTGCTTAGGCTTGATAAAGAGAGATGAATACACTGGGATGAGTAATCTGTCACCTTGGAGGGGATGTAGGAGTCTGTGGGTGCTGTCTGAAATGTGGCTGGAATGAGGAATCAGAGGATGATTCCAGCTTTTCATGCTTTAGGGAATAAAAAAAGCCAAATTACCTGAGCACCTTGAACTCTGGTGTGCTCAGCTTCTCACCCTGAGTTTTCTGCATCCTAAAATAAATATTCCAAGGAATAACTCTAAAACCTTTTGAATCAGCATTTTTCCTTTTTTTCTCTTTCCCTTGAAAGTAGAAAAAGCCTGAAAATGCTACCCCCTAATGGCACAACCGGGTGTGGGGTGCTGGCCCAGGAAAAGCTGATCCAGGTTTTATCCACAGGGAATAAAGGGAATGGAAATCCTGTGGTCTCTGCTAGAAAGATGT
Source organism: Sialia sialis (assembly GCA_009812075.1). NCBI lineage: Eukaryota > Metazoa > Chordata > Aves > Passeriformes > Turdidae > Sialia > Sialia sialis. The sequence goes on from VRYO01002223.1 coordinate 3,963,955, forward strand.
GCCCTGGGGGGAAGAGACCTTGTGCAAATACCCCAACATAAAACCTTCCACCAGGAATGGGATGAGGAACAGAAACAAAGCCATTTCTGGGATTCAGCTGAACTCAAACACAGAGGTTCCAGCTGCAGTGTCTTAGATGTGGGAGAAGTTTGACTGTGGGATCAGGGATGCTGCCTGCTCCAGCTCCCTCAGCCCTGCAGCAGCTGACAGGTTCTTCCTGCCTTGGACCCAAAGAACACAACTGGAGTAACGAGAAAGAAATGAAAAAACAAAACAAAACAAAACAAAACAAAACAAAACAACTTTAAAAGGGCAGAGAGTCACAAAAGGCTGAACCCTTGTGAGGTTGTAAAGGGGGTTTGGAGGTCTCTGTGATCCAGGTATGAAGGGAGAGGTTGCTCAGCTCTCCCCAGGCAGATTCCAGCTCCCCAGGTGCTTGTGGTGGAGGGAATCCGGCAGGGTCCCCTCAGCACTCAGGGTGGACACTGATCCACTCTGATTCCCAAATCCTCCACTAGTACAACCAGACCTTCCCTTGTACCCTGCTCAGAAATTTCCATTTCATGTTTATTTGGGATATTTGAAAAACTTAATAAAAATCCTGCTCTTCAATGTCATCCAGCCAAGACCCCCAAACCCCACACAGACCACACTGCAAGGCGAGTTCTCCTGCCCCAAACCTTGCTAACCATGAACTGTGTGACCTCAAGCAAAATCTCCTTCCCTAACCCCAGGCTGACCTGGAAATCAGGGAGTTGGGAACCTTCTCCTTTCATTCCACACCACATCTCAGGTGGGACCCTGGGTGGTCTCATCACAGAAAAGATGCAACAAGAGAGAAGAGTCAAGACCTTGGGTTCTAAAAAGAGCTCTACAGCATCCAAGAATTTTTGGAGAGTCCTTGGTGTTGTGTGACACCAGAAGACCTCGATGAAGGAGGAACACATTGGATTTCTGCTCCTGGAAAGAAATGAGGGGGATTCTCCTGTTATCCAGAGAAATGAGAAGCTCTTTCCCTCTGTCCCAACAGCCCTTGGGTTTTTCTGCTCAGTGCAAGTCTTGGAAGTACCAACTTCCAGTTAATGCCACAAGTATGATTATAATTACAGTAATTTCATGACTATAAGGCGCACCCTTTTGACTAAAATTTTGATGGAAACCCAGAAGTGCCCTTATCATCTGGTGTGCCTTATATATGGACAAAGTTCAGAGAATTGCCAACCCAGAAGTGCAAGCCTGTGGCAGCCCTGAGCCAAGCCCGCATTTAAAGGCTGCACTGATCCGTGAAAAATGTTTGCAACTTGAGCAGCTGCCAGTAAACCCCGCGATCGCGCCATTCCGTTACAAATTCGTTACTTTGTTGTGTGCGGATCCTCGCTGAAAAAAAAAAGTGTGTCTTATAGTCCAGTGCACCTTATATATGGACAGAGCTTGGAAATTTGCCAACAACCCAGAAGTGCGAGCCGCGAGAGCCGTGCCAGCCGGCACCGGGGGCGGGCGGGAGTGCCGGGGCCCGTGGCACGGGGAGGGCGCCTGGGGCTGCATTTAAAGGCTGCGCCGATCCGTGGAAAATGTTTGCAAATTGAGCAGCTGCCAGCAAACCCCGCGATCGCGCCATTCCGTTACTAATTCGTTACTTTGTTGTGTGCGGATCCTCGCTGCAAAAAAGACTGCGCCTTATAGTCCAGCGCGCCTTATAGTTGTGAATTTACTGTAATTCTGTTTTCTCCAGGCGGTACAGCAGGGCCTGGATACGTGACAGACTCTGACACCAATCCCAACCCCTCACAGTGCTGCTTTCAGGGCTACCTGGGGGAGCAGAACGCCTGCTGGGAGTGGGGTTAGGGATCAGGGTTAGAGCCAAAGGAAGCCACACACCCAGCACATAAAATAATATAGGTTCAATTTAGGGTTAGACCCTTTAAAGGTCCTTGAGCTCGACCCTTCTGGGATGAGCAGGAGCACCTTCAGTTTGTTCAGAGCCACATCCAACCTGCCCTTGAATGTTCCCAGGGATGGGGCACCCACAGCTTCTTTTTGCACCCTGTGCCAGTGTTTTACAGGGGAAACACCCCTCTGTTAAAAAGCTGGCAGGAATCAATCACTGCTGGGGGGTTTAACCCTCACCTTTACAGTTCTGCTGCCTGTTGGACTCCAGGAGCTGCCATCTCCATGCTGGATCCACAGCACAAATTTCCAAACAGCTCCCTACTCAAACCAAGCAACTGTGGAGCCTCTATGGACCAAAAAAACCCCACAGACGTGGCCAATTCCTGCAAACTCCCAGTTTGGGATGCAGATTGTCCCTCCTGTCACTCCTGGAGTGGGTAGGCCCTCGGAGCCGGCCCTCGGCGTCTCCCTGTCAGCAGGCACACCGCACACACCGTCTGGGAATTGCTCACGTTGGTTTGTTTTTTGCTGTTTTTATTTTAATTCAAGGACTTTGCTTCATACAAAATGGAATTGTAGAAACAACTGCAGAATTCAAAGTTTGGCTGATAAATATTACTCAGGCAGCAAACTAGGCAATCACAGAACCTTTTTTTTTTTCTCAATTTTTTTTCCCCCTTATTTTTTTTTGGGTAAAGTTCCACTTGTGTTGCATGGTTGGAACTTTGATCATTTTTCACACTGTTTTTTTAAATATAAAGTTTTGCAACAAACCCCCAAATTTATATCAAATATAATTAAAAATTAACAACTGATGAATACATTGTATCAAAAAAGTACGAAGATAAACATTTTCCATGCACATACTTTTTATAGATATGTATATATGTATATATATTACATGCAAACATTACTTATTCAAAGTACAGCCACTACGAGACTGGTTCTGGATGCAGAAAACTGATCGGTGCAATTCAAGTTTGGCAACTCACTATGAGGATTCTTGGAAAGATGGAGAGACAGCAGAGAGGCTGTAAAAAAACGTCAGGAAAGGGTTATGGATAATTGTGGTCAGGCTTGTCTGTCACTGTCATCGACCCCTACGAGGCGGGTGGAGGATTTGGACAACTTGAGATTCTTCTGTCTATTAACTGAGGTGACCCAAGGCTGTGTTAGTGCAGGGCTGGGGGGTTGGGGATGGAAAATGGGAGAAAAGAGAATTATTCCGTACAGAAAGGCATCTCTGTTGCTTTCCGGTGTGGGTTCAGTGTTTGCATGCACGGGCAGAGAGATGGTGTTGTCCCTTCCCCTCGACTTCCTGGAGTAAAATGGGAACGTTCCCTTGGAAAATTTCAAATAAAGTGTTTGTGCCTTCATTTCAGGAAAATGTATAAAACATTTGGTCACAATCGTGCTGAAGCCTGAAACAGGAAAATCCAGCAGCTAAAGCTACAGATGGATGGAGGTCTTTGGGTGGTGGGGGGGGTGTGTCCGGACGTGTCATCGGTTGCATAGCCCTCCTTTGGGAATGCCAGGAACGCCAGCCGTGACCCTGGCTACCACACTGCCTTCATTCCGAGTGCACACGAGTACAGAGACACAGATACACACAGGAGTTCGCCTTTAGCAGAATCCAGGGATGAGATCGGCCAGAGATTGCTACTGAACAGAACGAAATTAAAACAAAACACCGGAGGGAATAAAAGCGGGTTGAGTTTCCTCACGGGAAGAGCTACAGGAGATGTGAAGAACCACCCTAGAACAGACTGCTCCTGCCTGAGGCTGCCAGACTTTGCTGAGAGCACAAGAGACCTCCTGAGCATTTTGGTGGCATCTGATCCCCTCCAAGCACTCCAGGGACAGAACAGATCACTGGGGCCAGCGGGATTTCCACCCGTCCCACGCGACCGCTGCACCTGGAGAAGTTCCACAGCTCTGGGGCTTGGGAGATCCTCTGAAAAAATTCACCTCTCCAACCCTGTCCTCTTTCCTAGTGGTGTTTTTAGGGATGTGCCCAGCACCCCTCACCCTCCCTTCTTTCACCTTTAACCTCTCCACGTCCTCTGGCTACCCTGTGCCCCGAAGCAGCCCCACAAGGGCTCAGCAGAGCCCCAGGCACCAGGTCCTGGCCAAGCTTTGGTCCCAGCCTCCCTCCCCGCCAGCACAGTGTGTTTGCCTCTTTCCCAGGCTCACAGTGCAGGAATCCACACGGGCTCAAAAGAAAGAAACCAGCCAACACAAGAGTCGTTGCAAGAACGCAGAAATCTCATCCCTGAGAATCAGAGTTAGAGGTTTGGATTATTATTATTATCATCTTTTTTTTTTTTTTTTTAACTTTCTCTTATCAGGCAATAAAAACAACTCGCTCCAACTGCCCTCCACAGCAGTGATGCATGGCCAGAGCTCTCTGAGCTGGCCTGTGGGAGATGCTGCTTCCCCTGCAGGAGCACCCCTGCAGGTGCTGCCCTTCCCCACCTGCATTTCCTCCACTGGGCAATGAGACAAGGCCGGCTTTGTTTGCTGCAATCACGCCCCTCCCACCCATAAAAGTATATCTCTATATATATTTATATATTCTTAAAAAAACTAAAAGAAATTAAAAATAAAAAAGAAAAGGCCAACAAAACCCAAACCAAGCCCAAAGCACATTTGCCTTCCCCTCTGGAAGCTCCCAGCCTGGGCTGTGGTGACCCCAGGGCCCTAGCCCCCTCTGCCCTCCCCACGCTCGCCCAAGCTCTGATGCCTCGAAGCAAGAGGTTGCATCGTCACTGTGAAAGATTTCAAAGGTTAGGCACTTAGTAGTGAACAACTGAAGCATTCGGTAGAAACGGTGGGACCTGGAATGACAACTGGACTAATTCTCTACAGAAAGAGGAAATTTTTTTCTGTTTTTTTTTTTTGGTTTTTTTTTTACTGTACAATTTACAAAAATGCACACAATGAAAAGTTAAAGTTCTATCTAATAGCTTGATATAAAACCAATAACATTTCTTCTTCTCACCCCTACACTTCTTTTTCCTCTTTTTGTTTGGATTGGTTGTTTTTTTTTTTTTTGTGGACTTTTTTTTTTTTTAAGTTGTTTTTTGCTAAATCAAGCTTATATTGTAAACAAGACAAAACAGTGAGGGCGTGTTGCAGTCAACAGGAGAGAGGGATGGATTGAAAAGTCTCAGCAGCAAGGAAACAGTCCTTACAAAGGAGCTCTCTTGTGGCTTTACCGTGTGTCAGTGTGAAGGACCCGATGCGGTGAGTGACATTAGAGACCCCAGGGCAGCGGTGTCACAGCAGGGTCAGCTCAGGGGGTGGCACCAGCTCTGCCCTAAAGGAGTGCAGTGGCTGAACATCAAGTCCCAAAGGACTGTCCTTTGTTCTGGTCTGTGTTTCTCCTCTCCCAGTTTCTTGGGTGCATCACTTCCTTCTCAGCGCTCAACGAGACAAACTGCGGGGGCGAGCGTTGTTTGCGCGAGTCCCTTTGCGACCCCCGGCTCCCGCCCTGGCAGGGGGGGATTATGATGGGAAATTAATTAAGAAATAGCCCAACAAAACTGCGCCAATCTCGAGAAGGACCCACAGTTCTGCTTTTCCACCGTGGAAGGTGAGGATCGCTCTTCTCCCGGCTCCTGGCGTCCGTGGCCAGGTTGGCGCCTGGTGCGTGTCTCGGGACTAGACAAGGCAGTGGGGAGGGGGCAGAGAGGGATGTGCTCCTCCCGCTGCCTTCCCCAGAAGGAGGGAGCCTTCTTCCTCCATCTGTCTAGTGCAAAAAAACCAAATCAAAAAGGAAAAAAAAACCTAAAGAACAACAGAGGAGAAAGAGGCTGCAGGGGCACCTCCGGCCCGGGGCGCTGAGCAGTTCTCGGGGCTGCTCCGCCGGCCGCCTCTGGCCCCGGGCCCCCGTGGGAGCTCCCAGCCCTCCAGATGATAAAACTCATCCTTATTAAGCACACACACCTCGCAGGGTTCCGCCGAGCCGCTAGCACCAGTCATCCTCATCGGCTTCGTGGTAGTAACTGCGTCCTCTGGCGCCAGGGCCCGTGCTGAGCCCCAGCGTGTAGTGGTACCCATTGGGCACGCGGCGGATTTGGTGCGACTGCGAGGTCAGGGAGGAGACGTAGGAAGTCCTCGAGGAGCGGCCCGAGTTGGTGGCCACGGCCTCCTCGAAGGTGAGCGTGTCCTCGTGCGCGGCACGCGGCGGGCTGGCGGCGCCGGGCTCGCGGTGGCCCAGGTAGGGGTCGGAACCGATGCGGGCCACGGCGGGCGGGGGCGGCTGCTGCTCCCCCCGCAGCAGCGCGTTGTGCTCGGACAGCCCGCGGCTCAGGCGGCCCGGGGAGAACGTGGGGGTTTGGAAAGTGGTGAAGTGCACGGGCGAGGAGTTAGCGGTCTTGTAAGTGATGCTGGGGCGTGGGGTCAGTGGAGTCTGTGGGAGCTGCCTCCGACCCCGGCAGGGGGTACTAGCACCAGATGTCGACAGCAAGGGGCTCCCATTAACTGAACCACTGCCCTACATCAAAATTGGAACAGAGCAAATCAAAAAATAAAAAAAGGGAAACGCCGGACAAACACAGGCAGGCAGGTATCAAACAGAAGGAGAAGCAACAGAAGGCGGAGACAAATCACAAGAGGAAAGAAAAGCAAAGAAAAAAAAAAAAAGAGAGAGTTTAGACAAGCACAGTCGGGGTGGGGAGGTTATCGAGAGATAATTTAACACGAGATGTGAAGAGCTGGAGAGTTCAAGTCTGGGAGCAGTAGGAACAGAGAGGGGCAGAGCATCAGTAGGACGCAAACTGGGACACGGCTCCAACAGAGGGGACACTGCCCAGGGGAGGCACCCACAGCATACAGGGCTCGACATGCGCCTTACCTGGCCTGGGAGCAGATGAAAAACCTGAGTTTTGGGGGGGGTTTACAAATCATTGTTGGTTTTTTACAGTTTAGCTGCAGGGTGTGTCTGTGCAGAACTTCACCCCACATTTGTGCATGCTGGGTTCGTGGGAGGTGTCCTTGCCCCCAGCAGGGGCTTGGAACGAGATGAGCTTTAAGGTCCCCTCCAAACCAAACCATTTTAGAATGCCATTAATCTATTTCTGTTGCCAAAACTGGATTATGGGTTACTATTATTATGGATTCTGCATGGGAGGAGGGTCTGGGTGACTGTTTTTGCAGGCTGGGAATGAAATACCTTTGGATTCAATAGCCAATTTCTGAAAAAATAACAACCAAAAGCTTTTTGGACAGGCTTTAACAAGTCTCTTTAACAGAAATGCATTCACATTTTCTTTTTTAATATTACACCTTTGATTTTGGAGTGGTAGAAGGGTCTGCAGCTTCCTGGGTTACTAATAATGCCTTGTGAGAGTGAACTAAGCCACCGTAATTTACACAAATGCCACAAGTGAGAGGAAAGGGCTCTTGTCTTCCCATTTCTGTTTACATTCTCCCAAGGCAGGACATGAATGCATTGAACAATCCCTCAGCCTTTCTCTATCTAACATTTTGAGACCAGACCTTTAATTTTTAAAGAGCAGTTCTTCCTTCTCATCACCCCATCAGGCTCCTCAGGCTGGCAGTCACTGCTTGTTCTGCCCTGCCTGGCTCTCCCAGAGACCTCCAACACTCCAGCATCCAGGGGAAGCTACCCAGCTTCTCCCAAGGGCCTGAATGCCTCACAGTTACCAAAGAAAGGAGAACTAAATTTTAGCTTGGAGAGAAGGAGGCTCAGGGAGAACTCTTTTGGTTGCTACAACTCCCTGTCAGCAGAATGGAGCCAGGTTGGGGTTGGGCTCTGCTCCCATGTAAGAGGAAATAGGACAAGAGGAAACAGCCTCAAGTTGTGCCAGGGGAGGCTCAGGTTGGACATCAGCAGGAATTTCCCCATGGAAAGGGTGGTCAGGCATTGGAAGGGACTGCCCAGGGAGGTTTGGAGTGCCCATCCCTGGAGGTGCCCAAGGAATGACTGGAGGTGGCACTGAGTGCTCTGGGCAGTGACAAGGAGGGATTGGGCACAGCTTGGAGGATTTCTCCTGCCTTGGTGTGAGCTCCAAGCAGGATCCTGCTTTATCAACAACTGCCTGGCCTTCCTTCCCCTTCCCACCTCCTCTAATTTGAACAAAACTCGGAAAAGCAGCAGAAATGGCTGGCAGAGCTCAGGGCTGTGTCCCCACCCTGGCTCTCCTCACCTGTCTGTGAGGGCCGTGCTCCGGGCCCCCGTTGGGGGACGTGGGCCTGCTCTGCTCAGCAGATTTGGGCTGGGCGCGCTCCCGGCTGCCGTAGCGGTCGCAGGAGTAGAAGCGCTGCTTTTCGGAGGAGGAGGAAGAGTGCTGCTTCCTCTCCTGGGAGCGGCCACGCTCCTGCTTCTTGTCCTTGGAAGAAGATTCTCCAGACTGGCCTACTGGAATGAAAACATTGGGTAGGGGAGGTCCTCCCATGCAGGCAGGGCCCCAAATCCCACGTGAAAGGAAGAGGACAGGGGAAATCCATCCCCTCCCTGACCTCCCAGGGACAAATCAGCGCACTCACCAGCTTGTCCATCAGGCAAGTGATGGGCAGCCCTATCCAAGGACTTCTGCTTCTTGTCCTTGCGCCGGTGGCAGCGGTGGTGGTGGTGATGGTGGCCCTGCTCCGGAGGCATCCGCTCCAGGGAGTACTCGTAGAGGTGCATGGCGTGAGGGCGCTGCGGGGTCAGCGTGGAGACCGAGCGCTTCATGGGGCTCGTGTCCGGGATGGGCTGCGGGGAACAGCGAGGGACACGGGCTGAGGGGAGGCGCCGGCCCCGCTCGGCTGCCTGGCTCCCAGCAGGGAGGGGTTCAACAGCGAGAGAAAGGGGCAAGGAGGGCAAGGGCAGAAATGGTTAACTGGAGACAACCAGAGTGGGCAGGAGGGTTTGTGGGATGAGGATCGAGTGTGAGATTTGGGGAGTGGATGGGATCTCCAAGTGCCAATCCATGGAGCACGGGAGCAGAGGCACAGGCAGCACTGCACAGTACAGGAGCTCAGCAGGGACACGGGGCACAGCAGCAGCCAAGCACCTCACAAGGGGAATTCTCCAGCTCCAGGGCCTGCATCCCAAAGCTCCAAAGAGGAATGCAGGTAGCATTGCTGAGCACCACACAGAGGGGGAGAAAAATCAGGAATCAGGGCGAGGTACAGGCCAAGCCACCAGGAAATGCCTTCTATCTCCCTGCAGTGAACACAGCTCCCAACAAACATTTAAACCTCTCTTGTCCCAGCCTCATTCCTTGACACCCTTTGCCTGGGGCAAGGATAGTGTGTACATCCTGCAATCCCACCAGGACAACTCCAGAAAGGAATGCCTGGGTTTGCTATTGCTGTTTTAAAAACATTTGTGTCCAAACATGGGGGCACTGAGAGCTGTTACAGCATTGCTGGGCCCGCCCCCCTGTGCCAGTGGCAGCTCCAGACCCTGCTCCCTTCCCTTCAGGTACAAAACCTTACAGAGGTTCTGCAGAACCCCAGACAAGTGTCCTGCAGGACAGCTCCTCTCACAGCCTCTGCCCTGGGACAAAGCTCAGAAATGAGGGACAATTCCCACATCTCCTCCTCTGCTGGCCTCTGTGTGGAGACACCACCTCATCCATCCTCCAGCTGCTTCCCTGGGTCTGTCACTGCATGTGCCAGAGCACAGACTTCAGAGCACAGCACTCCAGCTCAGCAGTGAAATTCAGGATGTTCCCAGTCCCTCAGCCTCACACTTGTTTGAACTCCCAATCCAATAAGTGCCTCCAACAACAGCTCTCAGGGAACATTTACTCTGCTCACTGTAACCTTTCCTAAGAGCTCTGTATTATTTTTCCTGTCTGTTCTCCTTTATTTGCTTATCCTGAAATCCAGCTCTCTGCTTCCTTGTGATATTTACCCAAAGCAAAGCCAATTGTTTCACAGCTCTGCTCATAATTTTGAGTTGAAAAACCACTCTTCCTCCCCTTGAGAGCAGATTATCCTGGGTGTAAAGGCATATGTGGGCAGTTACCCACATTTTGGTGCTTCCCACTGAAGGGCAGCTGGGATCCTGGTGCTGGAAGGTTTATCAGAGGCACAAGGCAGCCCAGCACAGCCTGTGGTGTGGCCCTGGAAGCACAAATTCCACCAGCAGGACCACGTTGTGCTGCTTTTGTGTCACCTCATTTGTGTGGGTAAGAACTTATGCTCAGGAGCTTTGTACCTGTCCTTGCTTAGTGCTGAGCCTGCAGCTGGGGGGAGGCAGGGGGGGCTGTAAACTGGACAGCCTGATAGCCAAAATATGGGAAGTGAGAGTATTTCCCACTAAAAACACATCCAGATTTTCAAAATCCATACAGGGTCTGCCAGGAAGAAAGCAACAGAAAAATCCCAAACAACAAACAAACAAAAACGCAAACAAAGAGCCGAACAACCACAGAAAAAACAAACCCGTAGATTGACAAGAAATGAACATTTCTTTCTGGGCTTTGGTCCCCTGCTTCCATGCTTATTCCAGGGCCAGAAGTCCCCCTGGCACGAATCAGTGGCAAAGCAATCCATCCCTTTTCCATAAATCCTGGCAAGGCTCTTGTTATGGGAGGCACAGGCTCCCAAAAAGCCTCGGGAGACTGCCTGCACCCCTGCAGAGAGCTCCTAATTGCTTCTTCATTACCAACCCGACTGTTTTCACTGCCTAAATTCCTGAGAAACGAGGCATGAAAATAAACAAATAAAAACAAGCAAACCACCCCCCACCCACCCCCTGCTACCGGAGCGAGCAGCGTGCAACCATGGATCGAGGGAAAAGTGGGGGGAGAAAGAGAGGCTGTGCCAGCAGGACTCCAGATGAGAGGGGAGAAAAGTCAAGGGTTAAAGGAAGGTTCATTAATTGCTAAGATGAATTGAATAGGATATGATTTAGTGCAAACTACATACTGCCAGGTAACTCCCAGGTGACCGTGCTTTGCTCCTCTGCAAACAATTCGGACAAGGTGAGGGACATTATTGGAAGCAGCCCCACAGTACAGCCAGTGTCAGACATCAGATGTGCAGCAGACATGATGACCACCAGGGAGGGAGGTGATGAGGGCAGGACAGCAAAGAGGGAGGGTGGAAACACAGGAGGGTTTTTTTTTT
>VRYO01002223.1:3980040-3998051 GCA_009812075.1 Sialia sialis
TGCTGCAGAACTCTCTGTACTTTAGATAAGATTTAATAAACAACCAAGCCTGAATGTGAGAAAATTCATCTCCCTCACATTTTTAATCCTGACTCTGAGTGAAGACAGAAGACAGTAACAACAAATCGCTGATTAAGTGGTACCACATTTCCAGGAGCTGGGATTGTCCCAGCCACAGTGACAAGGGGCTTGGTGCCAGCAGAGCCCCAGGAGCAGCAGTGTGGACGGGGTGAACCCGAGGTGTGGTGGCTCTGCAGGGCTCAGGGATACTCACAGGGCTCCCCCATTGTTGAGGGAGGCCGAGCTCTTCTGCCGCAGGAAAGCCTTGGCGTTGCTGAACGTGGTGGGCTGGCTCTGCTCCAGGGTGGCCTTCAGGGGGTGGAACAGGGACACTGGCCCGGGCTGCCAAGCACAAGGGAAGGTTGTCAGAGCTGCCAAGGGCCATGGAAAGTCCACTTTGCCAGTCTGGGATGGCAGAAAGGCCATGCCAGCCTGGGCACAGCTGGGAGAGGCTCTGAGGGACACCAGGCACTAGTCCTGCTTCAGCCCCCTTCCCTCTGAAAGTTCTAAATTCTGCTTCAATCCCCTTCCCTCTGTTCTCCCAATTCCTGCTGCAATCCCCTGCCCTCTGAATGTTCTCCCAAATCCTGCTTCAGTTTCCCTTCCCTCTGAAAGTTCTAAATCCTGCTTCAATTCCTTTCCCTTTGAAAGTTCTAATTCCTGCTTCAGCCCCCTTCCCTCTGAATGCTTTCCTAAATCCTGCTTCAGTTCCCTTCCCTCTGTTCTCCCAATTCCTGCTGCAACCTCCTTCCCTCTGAAAGTTCTAAATCCTGCTTCAGTTCCCTTCCTTCTGAAAGTTCTAATTCCTGCTTCAGCCCCCTTCCCTCTGAAAGTTCTAAATTCTGCTTCAGTTCCCTTCCCTCTGTTCTCCCAATTCTTGCTTCAGCCCCCTTCCCTCTGAATGTTCTCCCAATTCCTGCTGCAGTCCCCTTCCCTCTGAATTCAGGGAATTTCCCCATGGATGTGGCCAGAGGGGCTGAGCAATCCCAGTGGCTCTGGATGGATCTGTTGTAGCCATCCATGTGTGGGACAGATCTCCACCCCATGCTGGATCCTAAAAACATTATCCTAAAAAAAGCAGGTGCTTGTTCTGCTGGGAAGAACTAGGCTTTCAATGTCAGCTGTGTGAAAATATTTTCTAGAATTTGTAACAACCTTCAAACCTATTAGAGCCAAAACAACGAATAATTCCTGTTTTCAAAAATAACTTAAGCCTTCCATAGCCGAACTATCAGCAGCTTTCAATAGTTCTTTGGTCTCCCAAGGACATCTTTTTGTGTTCCCTAAGCCATTTTTAAACACAGGATTTAGACTTTCAAAGATCAGTTGTCATTTTTTGAAAAAGATCTTTCTTTACCAGAAAAGGCAACTACAATGATATTTTAAAAATATTTTTTGAGAGAGACTTTCAGGAGAGATTTCCATTTTTAAACCCTGCCTGGAGGGGCAGCCAGGATGAATCCTGCTGGTGATTCTTGCTAAAGCTGCCCAAGAGGGAGGATGAAAAAAAAACCCTTTAGTACCTGGCACAGGCCCCCAGGGGGCTGGACTTGCTCCCTGCTGTTCTTATTCTGCTTGTAGAAGTCAAATATCATCAGGGCTGCGTAGACCTTCCCCACAGTCATCTCATCAGCTGCCAGAGCACAAGAGAACACAGCAGAGACATTCCAAGGAGGAGGAGAACACAGGAGCAAGAAATAACAGCAAATGAGTGTGAAAACAGGGAGAGGCAGGAAGCAACATAAGAATAATGAGGTAAAACAGACACAGAAAAGTAGGGAAAAGGAAAAAAAAAAAAGCAAAAAAAAAAAACAAAGTAAAGGTTACAACAGTGTCTTCAACTCTTTGCCTGTTGCTGCCTTGCCTTGGTTTGGAGCTCTCTGTGTCAAACTCAGGAAAAACCAGGCAGGAAAACTCAGGGGCATTGATTCCTAAATTCATCCCAGAGCTACAGTCTTGCTCCTGCTGCACTGAATTACAGTAAATGGGCTATAATGGGCTAATTTATATTTAAGGAATATTTCTTTTCTCCAGATTGTTTTTTTCACCTTTCCCTGCCCAGCACTGGAGCACTCACCATGGAAAAAAGAACTGGAGGAGCAGATACATAGGAATCAAGAGAGGAGAGGAGGGCAAGACTTCAGCAGTCAGGACCCACTGATTTGCACCTCCTCAGCTCCCTCATTTTTCTTAATTAACAATGCCTTTATTACTCTCCACTGCTTCTCATTAATCAGGAATCCAGAGCTAATCAAGGTAACAGCACATTTCCCATTTTCTCTGCATTTCTGCCCAGGACATAACCAAGCAACAAAAACCTTTAACCCCTAAAACATCTCACATCTGATTCTCTAAGTCCTCAGCAAGCTTTAACTTTTCTTCTCCCAGTTCTTCTGGAGCTCAAATGGCAGAAATTGCTTTCCCACCCTGCAAGGCAGAGGCTGGAGCCTCTCAGGGCTGGGGAAAGTTCTAGGAGAGGCCACACAGGGCATTGGTCTCCTCTGGGCACTGTTTGGGATTTGGGTTTTTCCATGCACAGGACATCTCCTGGGCAGGGAAGTTCATGCCTAAAGGTGAGCTCAGCTTCCCCAGCCCCTGTGGGACAGAGCCAGGGCAGCACAGAGGCTGCCAGGGAGCTCTGCTGCATCCTCCAGGTGACCCAGATGGGGCTTGGGACAGACAGGAATGTTGGATTTGTCTTTACAAACAAGCTCAGGGTCTGCTGGTACAGAAAACCAGCACTGAGAGATAAAAGGAACAATGGGATGGATTCCAGTTTCACTGATTGATGAATATAAAAAGATATTTGCCTTTGCAAACAAACTGTAGGATTGCTGATAAATGACATTGGATATTGAAAGATGAAAGAAGCAATGGGGGGACACAGTGAATTCTGTAAGAGTTAAAAATTAAAAGGGAGGGTTGTACATTAGAGGGGAATCTCAGGTATCAGGCGTTTGGGAAGTCTGTGCCTCTCAAGTACCTCAGCCATGGAGAAAGAGAGAGGGAAATTGGGATAAAAAGGAGGCTGAGTCCTCCAAAAATCCGAGAGACCCCAGGGGATGCCCCATGGCCTCTCCCTTTATTGGAATAAAGCAAAAAGGACTCATCTGTCTCCTTTTTGGACATGAACCTCTGGTGGTCGTGGATTCATTTTCCTGACAGGACAGAGCAGGCAAAGAGGGAGAAACCTCATCTGAGGCTGGATAGGGCAGATGGAGAGGGATAAATCTCCTCTGGGGTTCCTGGGTGTCTGGGATGAACCCAGGGCTTGAAGCACTCACGTTTGTGAGGAGGCACCAGCAAATCCAGAGTCTTCTGGGACAGGTTGGGCCAGACCAGGGAGATCTCCTTCCTGAGCTCAGCATCGCACTGGTGCTGCTTCACCCCACCTGCAGGGAGGGAGGGGAGCAGTGAAACCCTGCCCTGGCAGCACACCCCACTGGGGCACCCCCTCCCCATTTCTCCCTGCCCAGGGAACCCAGAATTCTCCATGGCAGAAGTGCAGGAACTCAGCAGGAGCATCCTGGCCTTGCCCCGGGGATCCAGAGCAGCGACCTGGGAGTTGAATTTGAGCTCAGATTTACTCCACAGAACTGCAGGTGCCTCTTCCTTTGGGGAGTGCCCATGGAGGCAGCGGCACCTCCCAGGTAGGGTGCAAAGGACCCGGACATGAATCACAAAATCCCATGATCACAGATTGGTTTGGGTTGGAAAATGAAAAAAAAGGGCGAAAAGACCTGAAAGATCCTCTCACCCGTCCCCCGTGCTCAGGTTCTCAGTGTCCTGATGGATTCCAAACCTCTGTCCCCAGCTGTTCCCACAGAGAATGGCAATGACACACCAGAACAGAGCTGTGCCCCAGCAGCTGCCCCCTGAGCAGAGCACAGCCAAACCCACAGCTCTGCTCCAAGGGCCAAAGCCCAGCCTAAAAGCACACATGGAAAGTGATTAAAGACTGGGGAGCCCCAGGCCAGCTCCAGTGAATTCCCCACGCAGCAGGCAATTAAAGAGTTCATCTGAATGACACAGATTATTTTCCTAAAGCAGAGTGAGGGGAGGAGGCTCTGGGTACTCTGTTACACCGTGGTTTCAACTCCCACACGGGAACTCATTAGGGAGGTTTATTAAAGCCTGTTAAACCCACTAAAGACGCAATTAAATGTAGCACATGAAACCTATTCAAAGGGAGCTCATAACAACAAAACAGGTCAGAACCTCACACCCCAGAGCAGAGCTAAACCACAGAAATAATCCAGGCTATCAGCTGAGCTCTCCTCCCTGGCTCCCTTCCAGTTTTCCAAAGGGTGGAGGGAGCTTTTCCACTTGAAAAAGCCTGACAGGTAACCAGAAACTGAAAATCAAACAAACTCTCTGCATCCTTATCTAAGAGTTATTCCTGAAATAAGGAAACTACATGAACAATATTTACAGTTATCTTCCAACACCTATCACCTATATTGTACAGCCCAGTTCTACTCTAAACCAATTCAAAAATGCCACCATCACCCAGAAGATGGATGCCAAGAAGAAGGAGAAACAAGGACAGAACACGCCCAAATTCCTCCATCTTGACCCCAGACCCCTATCCTAAAAAAATCTCAAAAACCTACTTTTTCACCTTATAACAAACTAACTTATACTCTACTCATTTTTTGTGACTTGCAATTCTTCATGCAAGGGTGGCAATTTTTCCCAGGGGTTGAAATCAAAGGCACAGGGGTCCTGGGCTCCATGCCAAGGCTTCTGAGCCCCCTGCCAGGGTCTCGAACCATCCAGGGAAGCCAGAGGGATGTCCTGGGTTCCCACAGTGCTGGCTCTTAAAGCCACAGGAAATCCTAAAAGCATCCATGGAAATGAGTGTCTGATCCTTGTGTTGATCCCACTCCTTTGGGGAGCCCCAGGCACCTCAAAATTCTGTCTCCTTCCAGCAATGCCTCCCCACAGCATCAAAGGCAAGGTTTAAGCAGCATAGGAGGGAGATTAACTCAGATGTTTGCACTGGCCTAAAACTGCTTAGGAAAGCACAGCAGCCTAACCCTGAGAGCGCTGTTACCTCCTGTTCACTTTTAAATGAGGTGTGAGGGTGCTTAGGGCAGGCACAGCTCCCTGTGACCCCAGCCGGGCTGATGAAATGGGGTAACGACCCGAGAAAAGTTTAATTGGGAGGCGAGTAAACGCCTGATTAACCACTTCAGGAATTCCATTTATCTCAAGGCAGAATGTGCTGGGGGCACTTGGAGTTCCTGCCTTGCCGCACGGAGGGACTGCAGAGGAATGGCTGGAACAGTTGAGAACAGAGGTGTGGAAACTCATTTCTGAGTCAGAGCAAGCAGGACACGGCCTGGGCTTCTCCTCCCAGGGGTTTCTTCCCACTTTTCACTGCCACCCCAAAGGCACAGGGATGCTCAGGACCCCTCTGCCCTCTCCCCAAGCTCCCCTGTCCTCAGGTGTTGCCATGGGAAGGCAGTGGGGAGATGGGATTCCACCTGGGGCAGAATTTCCACCAACATCACACATTTCACTGAATCCTCTGAGCTGGATGGGAGCCACAAGTTTTAAGTCAAATTCTTCAGTGAATGGCCCATCAGGAATCAGTCTGAGCTCTCTTGGTGTTCCTGGCACCTTGCTCTGACCAGCTGAGCCCATCTTGGGGGCAGGAGCTGGCCTTTGAGCCAATGTGCTCTCAGAAAATTCCCATTTTCTCCTGGTTTTCTGGAGCTCACATGGCACAGGATGCAGGCTGACAAAGCTGGGGAAAAGCTCTGGGAGAAGTCACACCGGGCACTGGTCTCTTACTGCTGCTGTTTCGGGTTTTTTGCATGTACAGGAAACCTGCAGCATGATGAAATCCACTCCTAGAGGAGATTTCAGCTTTCCTATTCCCTGTAGGACTGTGCCACGGTCACAGAGGATTCCATGGAGCTGAGCTGCCCTCAGTGACTTTGCTGCATCCTCCAGGTGACCCAGCCACCCCTCAGGCACCATTCCCTCTCATTTGAGGCCAGTTTGATGCTCAGGTGCCCCAGCCACCCCCTCTCCCTCTCACCTGAGGCCAGTTTGATCTCCAGGGCTGTTCGGATCAGGGCCATCAGCGTGGAGGTGAAGTGCACGGTTAAATCCTCAGGAGAGATGGGCATGTTCATCCTCACCAGGCGCTGGGGACACACAGGGCTGGCTGTCACTGGGGGCCAGCATCCTCCCCCCACCCTCTCTGAACCCCCAACAAACCCACGATGCAAGCTGGAAGGAACTTTTTGTGTGCTGAGATGAAATTCTTCTGCACATGGATGTCAGCTCCTGCCCAGGAGCGGGTTTGGGGTAGAACTTGAGCGGTTTAAGCAGCTGAGGGATTTGCCAGCACTGCACTGCAATCCTGCAGAGCTCTCCCAAGAGAAGCCAGGTGGGAGCTCCCATCCTGATCCCACTGGAGCTGATGGGAGCTCCCCTCCAGTCCCATTTCCTGACTGTCTCCAGTGGTGTCTGCAGCATCCAGACACGTCCCACCTGCCACAGCAGCGTGCTGAGGAGATAAAAACCAGAAATCCCCCTCCTCCACCCTTTCCTACAGCAGCTGGCCTCACTAAATCCTTCACCCAAATCCTAGAACAGGACAGAAGGGGGCCTGGCACCACCGACTGAAGCAAGATTTGCCACCCGAGGCTGCAGCCCCATCCCAAATGTGGCTGTGCCTCTTCCAGGTGGCCTTGCAGGGAGCAGGATGTGAGGCAGGGGACAGTGGCACTGGGAGGGCTCTGTGAGGAGCTGGGCTGTCCCTGCAGGAGGCTGGGATGGTGGATTTTGGTGCCAGCCTGAAGCAAAATGCAGTGTGGTTCAAGCACCCCAGGGCAGCATGGAGTGATAGGTAAAGGTGACAATGTCCTTGCTGCTGGGGACACCTGGATTCTGGCTCCTGTCACAGTCACTGAGCTGCACAGCTCCATCCACAGAGAGGAGAGGCTGGATTAACATGGGCAGGACTGGAATTCCCACCCTGTTCTTGCAATCCAGACATGGAACCATCCCTCAGCATCAGTTATTTTCCAAGATTTTCAGAGCTGGGAGCAACTCATTCCCATCACCAGCCACCTCTGGCAGGGCAAATCCATCCTTCTCCTAAGCAGGGAGCACCTGAAATGGCTTTGGAAAGCTTGGAGCTGCTGGCAGCAGAGCAGATCCATGCTCCAAGCCTTGCTGATAACCTCAGCACACACTGAAAGGATGGAATTCTCCTCCTTCAGCAGCCTGATGATCCCTCAGCTTCCAGGAGCTGCTTGAAAACCTCCCTGTCTGGACCTGTACCACACAAACCTCGGTGTTTCTGTTCTCCGGAGGGATTTGCAACACAAGGAAATCCCTGGGTGTCCATCTGCCTGAGCACAGCCTCAAAAACCCAGTGGCAGCTTGGCCTGGGCCCCTTGCTGGGGAGAGAATTTCATCCCCACCTGAAAGCTGCCTGGGCTGTGATTTCCATCCTTCTGCCTGCCCAGAAACTCTCTGTGTTTAACACCAGCCCCAAGGCTGACAGAGATGCCAGCTGCCCTCACCCGTGGCTCTGGGCACAAGCCTGCCATGGGTTCAGAGCTGCAGATTTTGGTGCAGCCTCTTGGCTGTCCTGGGGAAAATGTGCAGCAGGAACTCCTCTGCTGGTGGCATTTCCTCCTGGGGAAGGGAACATGGTGCAGGGACCTGCAGGAGCCTCAGGCAAAGTCAGGGGCTCAGTACAGCCCTGACTGCTGCTCCTGTTTTCCCCAAACCAAACCCCAGCTGGGGAATGAGGATTTGGCCAGGTTTTCCTTGTCTGGGATAACCTCCCTGCTTAGAGAATCATCCAGCTTCAACTTCCCAGATGTATGGGGCTGAGCTGCTTTAGAATCCCAGATTGGTTTGAGTTGGAAAGTTAAATATCTTAAATATCATCTCCTATCTCATTCCACCCCTGCCGGGGCAGGGACACCTTGCCCCATCCCAGGTTGCCCCAAGCTCCATCCAGCCTGGCCCTGGACACTTCCATGGCCTCAGGGAGGGCAGACCCCAGCCCTGGCACCTTCTGCCACCCAAGGGGACACTTGTTGGTGTTGACATGAGCAGACAAAGGGCACAAAGTGCTGCTCCAGTGTAAAATCTGCTCAGAGGAGCTAAAATGCCTTTGTTTATCTATTGACACATTTCCAGCTCTCACTGCATCCTGCAGGGACAAGAGATCACTGTAACAACGTCCCTGTCACCTGAAGTCTGGGACAAACCACTGTGATCTCCTGGATCTCCCTCACAGCATGCCCAGAGGTTATTCCATGTCTGCCCAGCCTCAGGGACAGGGAAATCAAAGTCCAGACTTTCCTCCCCTTTCAGTGACAGTATCAAGTGCTGGCAACACCACCGCGTTTTTTCTGTTCACTCATGCCAAATGAAACGGGATTTAGTTCTGATTCTGCCTTCAGCACACAAAAAGCTACAAAAAACACCAAAGAGCCCACAGTTAGCAGTCAGAGTGCCAGAATCCCACTGGAGTGGGAGAGAGTCAAGGGATGCAGAGAGAAAGAAGATGCATGGAAGTGAAGAACAGGCAAAGAAGGAACAGTTCCCCACAGGAGAGCTCTATCCTCACCAAAACCACCACCAAAAACCACTTTGTGGCTGGCACACCTCAGCCTCCCCAGCGAATTTCCAGGCTGAATTCCCAAAGGATCCAAATCCAGAGCACAAGCCACCCACAGCTGTACAGGGCACTGCTTTCCTCCTCGGTTTTAGCCAGGGACAGAAGATTAAGCGTAGATTTTCCAAGGGGACCCCACTTTTGGAAATCTGGCTGAGCAAAACTCCCATTTTGCTGCAAACAGGCACCTGGAAGAAGCTCTCCCTACCCCATCCTTGTCTTCCTCCCTGCATTTCCCTCTGTGCTGCCATTTTCTCCATCCCAAACTGCTGGAACAGGTAACTCAGACACCTCCAGGTCACTGGAATTCCCAACCTGAGAAGCCAGCAAGGAGCAGAAGGGCTGCTCCTCCATCAGGGATGGGCAGCTGGGGTGGGATGAGTCCCTGGATTCACCTCCCTTTGGACAGCCAAGGTGAGCTGCAGCTTCACCTTCCAGCTGCCCGTTTCTTGGCCAAAAAAAAGCCATAAAATAAGAGAGAAATGCTTCAAAACCTGCAGCAGCCAAAGCCAACAGACCTCAGCTAAAGCCACCCAAGATCCTCCCAAAAGCAGTGAAAATTCCTTTCTTGGAAGCCCCTGGCTTGGGAAAATCATCTTCAAATGGATATGTGGCATGTCTGGAGAGCTCCTGCTGAGGATGGAGCAGTTGGGGAAAAAATAATTGGTTCATCTTGGATCCAAAAGAAACTTGCTACCATGGCTGGGGTGGTGAGACCTTGCTCTCCCCAAATCCCAAATCCATGTCCCAAATCACAGAGGGCACCCAGAGGAATCAGCCGGATGGCATTTGAACCTTGAACACTGTCTGGTGTCATTTCCCAGTGCCACAAATGCAGCCCAAAAGGCTGAAACAGCAAACAAAAAGTTCTATAATTTTTTATTCCTGTCAGTGTTACAAAATAACCTTATATATAAAAATATCTCCTTGTTCAGAGCGTGAAATTTCAAGCCTTTCCAGGCTACTTTCTAATTTTATCTGTATTTAATTCCTCTCCATTTCTAGAGGATTTATTTAAAATGAATACAATTGAAATTGGTAACATTTCTCAAACTCAAAATATTCTGCCTGACCCAAAATTCCTCCTTGAAAAAGTCAATGAAGAACTTGGATTTTTATCCTGAACCAGGCTAGAAGAAAAAAAATCTCAAGTTCTCTCAAAGATTTAGGGACAAAACCATAGATAAAAACAAACAAACAAACACCAGAACGAGTTGTTAAAGGTGGACTCAATTTTTAAAAATTATCTTTCCCCCAATTTTTTCCTGTTTTTTCTGCCTGAAGCTGTGGTTCACGGCTGCATCAGAGCAGTGGCTCATGGTCTGAAACAGGCTGAAAAAATTTGAGAGGGGAAGAAGGGGGAAGAAAGAAAGGGGAAAAAAAAAAAGAGGGAAGAAAGAAAAAAAAAGGGGGGAGGAAGAAAGAAAGAAAGAAGGGGGGAGGAAGAAAGAAAAAAAAGAAAAAAGGGGGGAGGAAGAAAAAGAAAAAAGGGGGGGAGGAAGAAAAAGAAAAAATGGAGAAGAAGAAAGAAAGAAAAAAATGGGGAAGAAACCCAAACAAAACAACAACCAACAAAAGAATCCCAACAGCAACAAAAATAACTGAACCAAAACAAAGACAAAGAAATCCCAACTCTAATTTGGATAATTTCCCATCTTTCTGGAGCCCAGAAGGAAATTTTAGGAGCCTGCTGCTCCTTCCCCGCGCTGATAAAGAAGGCGCATCGCTTGGGATGCGCTGGGAATCGCCGGGAACAACCCAGGGGCTCTGGGGTCAATGAACGATGGGTAAAAAAAGCGGGATAAAAAAAGGTGGAAATAATGTGGATTAAAAAAAAGGTGCGCGGGTCCGGCGCTGCTTTAACTGCCAATTAACAACGGCAGCGCTAACGAGGAGCCAAATCTCTGGGACAGGAATAAATCTCTTTTCAGCTTTGCTCAGGAACTCCTTGGACAATGGCCCAAAAGGCAGCTGGAATAGGGGGAAATTCATCCCGGCATCAAAGGTGCCTTGCTGGCCTAACCCAAAAAACTCTCTGCACCCTAAATCCTCTTCACTGGCACATTTATCCCGAGCAACACACAGTGCCTGGAAAACTACTGCACCCCGACAGATCTGAATTATTAAAAGCACCCCATCAGCCTCTGGGACAGGAACTGCTCTGGGCATGATCCCCAGACAGGAATAAATTTAGGACAGTGGAGCGCTGCTGTGGGAAATGAGGTCAAGTTTGGTGAATAAATTATTTGCTATGAATAATTCACCCCGACCTAGTTGGAATGTTTCTACTCTGATTTAATTCTGCTGGCTGTGGAGAGGCTCTGCATGGCCTTCACCCCTCTCACTGTGCCCAGCTGAGATCACCCCAGGATGGTTTGGGTTGGAAGGGACCTCAAAGCTCATCCAGTTCTATCCCCTGCCATGGGCAGGGACAATGAGCAAATTCTGATACCAGAGTGAAGACAAAGAGGTTTTCTTCCCCTTTTCATCTGATGGGATAGAAAAGACTAAAATTCATGGAATCACAGAATTGTTTAGGATGGACAAGACCTCCAAGATCACTGAGTCCAAACACTGATCCAGCACTGCAAGGCCACCACTGCTGCATGTCCCCAAGTGCCACATCCACATCTGTAGGGTTTTAAATCCCCCAGCACTGGTGATTCCACCACTGCCCTGGACAGCCTCTTCCAGGGCTTGAAAACTCTTTCCATGCAGAAATTCCTGCTGGTGTCCACCCTGAGGCTGTTCCCTCTCCTCCTGTCCCTATTCCTGGAGCAGAGCCCGACCTGGGACTGTCCCCTCCTGTCAGGGAGTTGTGCAGAGCCAGAATTTCCCCCTGAGCCTCCTTTTCTCCAGGCTGAGCCCCTTCCCAGCTCCCTCAGCCTCTCCTGGGGCTCCAGCCCCTCAGTGCCCTGCTGTCTGTGAGTGGCCCAGAACTGAGCAGGAATTTGGGTTTTTCCAGCCTCTCCCCCAGCCCAGTGCAGGATAGAGCTCCCTGCTGCCCCAGCAGCACATCCCCAGCATCCCATGCACCACGGGGAGCAGCAAAGCCACGCACACAGAACTGCAGAGGCTGGTCAGGCTGACCAAGGAGAACCAGAAAACAGCAGAAAGGAAGGACAGCAGCCAAGGAGGCTGCAAAGAGGGGGAAATCCAAACAAAAAACAGTGTGGACATACTGAGAAGGCAACGAAGACATGGGGAAAACACATAAAACCTCTGAAGAGGACTGGGGAAAGTAGACATGGAAAGAAAAAGGGGGGATATGTGGGGCAGAAGAGCTTTTGCTGGACAGAACAGTCAGGGGTTTAAAAATCAGAGGGAGAGGGTGAAAACAGGGCAGAGACAAAGCCCAGGCTGCTGCTGGCACTGACTGAGCTGCACCTGCAGGAGCAGGGGCTCGATTTCAGTGCCCAGGGTATTTCAGTGTCCCCGAGTCTCTCATCACTTGGGAGTGGATGTGACACGAGTGACACCACTGGGGACAGCTGGCAGGAGCAGGGCAGGGGTGCCACATCCCAGCACAGCCATGGGGAAGATGCCCAGCACCAATGCAGGCATGTGCTGCAGGAGGGAAGCAGTCCTAACCCAGGAGGGTTTAATTTCATCAGCAATAACTGGGTGAGAGATCAGCCCAAAGTGCAGCTTTGATCCATGGGGGAAATCCTGATCTTGCCTTAAATCCACAGTTTGTAGTTCAGGGCTCTTTGATAATGAATGTGATCATCTCCAAACTCAGAGAAATCTGATGTTCACCTAGGCTGGAGCTGTTTGAACCCACCTCTGCCTGTGCTTGTGGCACACAGACACAGTCCAGAGATGTGGAAAAATTAATTATGTCTTTAAAAAATCAGGAGTCTGGGTTATAAAAAGAAGCCATTCCTAGGTACCCAAGTTCTGTGGGTTTGTTCATAGGGACAGACAAATTAAAGGAGGTATGAGGAAATTCTCAGGGAAAGCCAGGCCTGTGGGCACAAAGTCTGCTATGAAAACCAGCCTAAAATCTTATTTAAAATGCTTATTTTAACACATGATCTCTCTATCCCCTTTTGTTTTCTTCCATTTTGAATTCTACAAGATTTAGGGGGGAAAAGAAAGTTTTATCCTTCTGGTACAGCCTCAGAGCAGATGTGCTTGCCCGCCTGCAAACACCTCTCTCCTAAACCAATGTAAACTCACAGGTAGCAAATCCTTGGATTTCTGTAGATAACTAGTGTCTAAAATATCTGAGACCTGGAATTTTGATCAAGCTGGGTTCCCCAAGCTCAGTTATGGTGGCCAGAAACAAATCAAATACAGCAAAGCCACCTAACTGGAGAGATTTAAGGTTATGTTCCATTTTCCTTTTATTATAAATCCTGGCATGCTGAGGAAGGATCTTATAGGAAAATTTACCTGAACTTCTTGCTGCTATGTGCCCTGAATGAATCAGCCCCAGGTTTGGGTCTTGCTTGAGCCTCTTTACAAAAATCTTGGGTTTATTTGGTGTCAGTGAGAAATCCCTCAGTGCAGGAGGGATGATGTGATGTGGTCCATTGGACTGAGTTTGGGGTTTGGAGGGATTGGACTGACACTGACAACCAAGAAATCCTGATGGGTTTGATGGATTCTCAGCCACACCATGATAAATGGTTCTGAGCAACCTCTGCCTCTAAACTGTGAGCTTCAGTGGTGGAACTTCCAAGGAATCACCCTGGAAATGGAGGTTTCTAAACACCCAGAGAGTTTTTGGGAGGGCAGCCTGGACTTAGCTGGGTCTGCTCCCTTTCCATCTGAATTTCCACCCAGGCAGCAGCCTTTGGGATAGAATTCGTTCTGGTGCTCAATTAAAATGTTTTGCCAAGTCAACAATCAGCTGGAGTGATTTCTCCATCTCCCTGTCCCAAATGTTTTCTGTTAAAGTCATTTCTTCACAAGGGTGTTTAAGGAGCCCTTCTGTTGTCTCTTTTTAATTGCTTGCTCGCTCACTCCTACTCTAATTACTCCAGTCTAATTAGGAGGAGAAAAAAAATCAACATTCTGTTGAAGGGTTAGTGAGACAAAGAGCCCCAGGAAGAAAAATGGGGATCTAATGGGGGGTAATTTGCTCATTAGCACGGTCCCTCCCCAAATTAACCTAAATGGAAGCAGAATGAGAGAAAAGAGAGAGAAACACTGACAGAGAGAGAGACATACTTAAAAAAGACAAACTGATGTGCCAGAGTTTCAAAGACCAAAAAAATCACCCAGAAAAATTATATATATAAATAAAAGAGGAAAAAAAATCAGAAGATCCAAAATCTTGCTTGGAAAGCAGAGAAAGCGCCAGAAAAGTCCCGAAGAACAACACCAATGCCACAGAAACCCCACTTCAGCCACGGCACAAAAAGCTGCTGCTTGGGCAGGAGCTCCTGGGGAGGTTTTCTACCTTATAGGCAACACGAGCTGGGCATTTCTTCCCAAGGCCTAGAGGTGGGGACATGTGTCTCAGCATCTCATACATGTCTGTGTAACTGATGCGCCCGCTGGGACCACAGGGAGGAGGCAAAAGCACCGGGACACAGAAATCCCATCGGATCCAGGGGGAAGGGGTGGGGGAAAGGCAACACAGTGGAGCGAATGAAAGGGAGAGAGAGAAGGGAAAGCAGACAAGAAAACAGAGATCTGGTTAATCAGATTTCTCCAGGGAACAAAACCAAACGCAGGAGATGGGGCGGGAGAAAGTTGGCTCCGCTTCCATTGCTGTGTTTGCATCCAAGGTCTCCTCCTCCTGCAGGGGCAGCCCTGGGGATGCTGGATGTCCCTGGGGAATGCTGGATGTCCCCTGAGGAATGCTCCATGTCCCCTGGGGAATGCTCCATATCCCCTGGGGAATGCTCCATGTCCATGTCCCCCGGGGCAGAAGGGGTGGCAGGTTGGGTTTGGCTGGCTCTGGCAGGGTGGGGATGAGGGTTCCCCCATCACTCCCCAAACCAGTCAGGTCACCATGCCAGGGAGAGCTGGGGGACAGAGTTATGGGACAGGGTGGGAGAACAGCCCAGCTTTCCTTCCAGGAAGCAGCACCTTGGTTTTGGGTGATGGGATGAGGGAGAAACCAGTCCTGGGGGGTTGCTGAGGGACTGCTCCCACTCCCAGCTCGGGCTGGGATTCTGCAAATTCCTGCTCCAGAAAAGCAGAGCCCAGCCCTGGCAGGAGGTTCCTCCCTCAGTTTTGGTGGAGCTTGTTTTTCACCAAGCCAACCTCAGCTGGGAATTGCAGAGGTTGGAGAACAGTCCGTCAGAGCAGCCCATTGCTGAGGGCATCTCCCTTCAGCACACGGTGGTGGTGGATAAATCCTGGCCTGAAAAACAAGGGTGCAAACCAGCAAGAAATTCCTGCTTCACCTTTTTGTGCCTGTTGGAACTGGGAGCAGAACTTTGACAATCTCCTTTTTGTTTTCCCAACGAGCTGCCTGCTTATACAATGTGCAAATCTCCTGGCATCTGAGGAGATCCAGGGATGTTATTAATTCAAGTTTAACGCCTGGAAAAGCAGGGTAATGTCATCATGTCCATACCAGCAGGGAAAACCTAAGCACCCATTTAAATCTCGTTTTCTGAGCTTCCCACCAGCCCAATGCCCTGACAGACCTCAGTTCCTATGTAAAGCTTTGATGGAGGAGGAGAGAACTCACCCAGCCCCAAACATCTATTCTTGTCCCTGGTAACTGCTGCAGATAAAATCCCCCAGCTTTCCCAGCCCAGAGCTGATTTAGAGGCTGAGAGACACAAATGGGAACTGGAGCCAATGTGCTCCCCTGGTTCCTTCCTGCTCCTGGGCTCCTCTTCCTCTGCAGAGCTTCTGAGCTCTTCATCCTCAGTCAGGTGAGGGAAACACCTGGGCTGGAGTGGAGAAGAAAAGGGAGCTCTGGCCTGCCTGCTTCCAGCCTTCTCCTTCATCCTCTGTTTTGCAAGAAATTCCCTGCCTGCAGCTGGGAGCTGAAGCCCATCCCAGGCTGGTTTCTCAGCAAGATGTGTCCCAAATCCCCCACTGGGCTCCCAAGCACAGAGAGCTCTCCCTGTGCCATGAGCAGGAGCCTTCCCTGGGTGTCCACCACAACTCAGATTCATCATTAACCCCCAGGCCATCTGTGGCTGTGCCTGTGAAAAGCTCATCCCTCATCTCTGCCCACATTCAATGGCTTTCCAGCTCAGGAAAGGGCAAGAACATCACTCAACAATGCTACAAAGCCAAACCCAACTTGCTGCTCCCTGGAAACCCTGGGATGCCATTTCACTCTGGAATATATGGAAGTGCTGGGATGCTTTTTCTGGCCTGGAGCCAGCAGGATGGAAGCTGGAGGGTTCCCTGTGCCATAAAACTGCCTGTCCCCAGCCAGCCAGGGTGTGGGAGGAGACAGGGAAGGGATGCATGGAGGGAGAAGGAGGCAGTCACTCAAATCATTCCTCTGTTCAGGCAAGGGATTGCTTATGGCACAGTTTCTTTTCTCTACTGGTTGCATTTGCACTCAAGGGAGGGAAGAGGGAATAAAAAGAAACAGAACCAGGACTAGAGATGCTGGAGGGATCTCTGAAATTCCAAACCTTGTAGGCCACCCTATGAGGGCACTTCTTTCCTAAGCCCAGGGGTGGAGCAATTACACGTAACAAATTGTACATATCCTTATAATGAATGCGGCAACTGGAAAGGAAACACCAGAGGTTATGACAGCAACACCCAACAGCAGTCAGCTTTTCCACAGGGAAACGGGGAAAAATCAGCTTTTCCACAGGGAATCGGGGAGGAATCAGCTTTTCCACAGGGAATCAGGGAGAGTCAGCTTTTCCAAAGGCAAACAGGACAAGGTGGAAGGGCAAAACAAGCTGAAAAGAAAGGTTAGTCTGGAAAGGAAAGACACTTTAACACACAGAGAGGACTTCCAACTGCTCATCCAACTTTATATCCTTGCATTTTCCTCTGGCAAACCTTCAGTGCCACGTGCAAGGCTTCCCAAATATTTGGTTTCCTTTCTCACTCGTGTTTAATTCCCTGTGCCTGAGCATCAGCCTCCAGACTCTGCTGCCCAACCCCAGAGCCTGCAGGCCACAAGGAGCCTATTGAACAGATTATTTCTGGGATTTTATTACAGCTCTTCCCTGGATTATTCCCAGGATTCAAATTAGCTGCTTCAAAACCCTGGGAACTTTCCCTCCATACCCCCAGCAGGGCCATTCCTGGGCAATAAGGAATTTGCTGGGACAGCAGAAAGTGTCACCTGCAGAGCCCTGCTGGGCATTGGCACTGGAAAAATCCAGCTGTCAATACCAGAAGGAGAAATCAGACACCTCCTGGAGGCTTTAGGGTCACTCTCATTAACTCCCAATAATAATTTCAGCTAATTAAACAGCAGGATTATATTTCTCAATCTTTTTTGGTTTTTTTTTGTGTAGCCAACTCATAGGTGAATTTCAAAGAGCTGAATTTCAAAACTGGGATGCTTTGGCCTCCCTGTGTTTATTTTGGTGCATTCTGTAAAGAAGGCTGGATTATTTTGGGAGAACTCCTTCAGTGTTGCTGCTTTTTGGGATGTGAAGAATTAAGGTCTATTCAAAGCCTTCCCCAATCAAGTCCAAACTACAAATTCAGAGGGAGAGCAAATGGAACCGTGCAAGTCTTGGCTCCTAATCGTGGGTCTAAAAAGGGTTTGTTTAACTGAGACACCAAGTTTACACTTTCCTTACGATTTTAGAAGAATGCTGGAAAATCAGGGTGTGGAAAATAGGGCTGAACACTTCCCTGAGCTCTCCAGGAGTCTGTGGAAGGCTGGAAAACCAACAGATGCTTTCCACTGGGATCCTTTTCCAGGTTCAGACAATTCCAGACTGGTTTGGGGTGGAAGGACATGAAAGTCCATCCCATCCCACCCCTGCCACAGCAGGAACACCTCCCACTGTCCCAGGCTGCTCCAGCCCCTCCAGCCTGGCCTTGGGCACTGCCAGGAGTGGAGCAGCCCCAAGTTTTTATTTCCATCTGGTTTTCCTCAGCATCCCATTCTCCCAGAGAGCTGAGAGCACCTGCAGCACCCTGAGTGCTCTGGGGGACAGCTGGTGGCACTGGGGTGGCCAGGGTGACATCAGCACTGCCAGCTGTGCACTGGGAGAGGAATGAAACACATCAACAACTCACTTTCTGTATGTTGAACAAATAAAAAAGCTCCTAGAAATTCTGTTTTCGTTCCCAGTTCATCCTTAAATCCTGTTTTCCCTCCTTTCTTAATGAACTCCCACCAAAGCATCCTGTGCTCCTCATTTCTGTCAGTCCCTTTTTTTTTTTT
>VRYO01002223.1:3998061-4012301 GCA_009812075.1 Sialia sialis
CAAGGCTTTTGCCACCCCTAAATCCAGCAGTTTTTCCATAGTCATCCCTAGGGAATTGGCACAGCTGGAATAACAGCCCCTAACTGCCTTTTTATTCCCTTTTTGAATGGTTTTCCCCACGAAAGCTTCCAGGGAGTTGGATTTTGTAACAAAACCAAAGGTGATATCAGAAATAGGGGAAATATACACATTAAGCTGTGTTTAAATATTGTCTATATAATAAAAATATAACAATTCTGGAGCATCTTTCATTGAGGGTCTCAAGCTAAGGAAAGTGGATAAACACTGTAATTCCCTTTTTTTGGGATAATCAAGGGAGAAGTGATCAGTGAGTGACCACATTCAGCTCAAATCATGGAATAGTCAAATCATAAAATCAGATGGGTTGAAAAAGGTCTTTAAGATCAGAAAGGTCTTAAATCAAAATTACTGAAAGCTCAATTCTGGCTTAAAGTGTGAAAAGATTTTAGATTTATGGAGATTTTAGTCCCACTGCTGAAAATGTGATTTCAGTGGAACTATTCACACTCAATAACTTCCCACAGAGTGAAAAGGGAACAGGGTTAGAGGAAAAAAACAGAATTAGCATCTTAATATCTGACATTTTCTGCATTAGCAGCTCTGGGAGTGGAAAGGTTTGGCCTCTGAGTGACTCAGAGTTAATAGAGTGAGAAATCTTCCTGTAAACTCAGTGCTGGTGCCTCTTCTGGCTGGAAAGTTCCTGAATAAAAACATTAAAAATCCACATTGACCCCAATTTTTCTCCCTTGCAGGTGTGCTCCTCCTCCCACAGATGCAGAGCCAAGGCTGTTTTTTTGAGGCACTCCCAAGTTTTCAGCCTCACTGAGATTTTCTGGTGGGAAGAGACAGGACTGGGTTGGAAAAAAGGAAAAAGAAAAGCTATTTCTGCCAGCTAAATCCCCACAAAGGACTTGCTGTGCCACAGAGCTCGTGGGGATGAATATCTGCCTGTAGATTACAAGCTGGTAGTAACTGTGGAGTAAATATTCAGGTTGGTAGTAGGGGTGGCTTGGAGCAGTTAAAATCCCCCACAGTTCAGAGAAATGCAGGTTTTTGGAACAAGTTTCCATTTAAAGTTAGGCTAAATCATTTAAAGTAAGATTTTAAAGCAGTTTAATTGCATCCTAGCAGGGAGTTTGAGATGTTGATTATGCAAATACTCCCTGCCTCTGTCTCTGCTGAAGGAAAACACAAAAGAAAGGAAAGACTGGAGGAGCTGGAGGCATCACAAATCCAGAGGAGATTCACAGCACAGAACTCATGGGGAGGAAAAAAGGATCAAAAATTAGGAGAGCTTTAAATTAACAAAGGGTCTCCCAAAGGCAAATCCCCAAATTGATATCAAGGGAATTATTGGGGCAGAGCACCATAACCCCATCACCAGGGCTGTGGTGCAGCAATACAGAAAAGCAATTTTTTAATTCATTCCTGCTCTAGAAGTGGTCATTGGCCAGGGCCATTCCCTCAATCAAAAAAATTCCTTCATTTGGGGTCTGTGCTGCTGCTCCACTGCCTAAGCCCAGTGTGCAGGTCTCCTTGTGTCTTGGAAGAAATAAAATTTAAAAATAAACCCTTAAAATGAACATCTCATTGTCCAGTGTGGGAAAGCCATCCCCTCCTTTAACTCACTCATACATCAGGAATGTTTTGTCAGAGAATTAAATATACTTTGCCCCATTTCATTTTATCCTGATTATTTTGCACATCTTACACCCTCAACTGCAACTCCAGGGCTAAACATCACTCAAAAGGCCAAAATTCCCACGTACAGTTTGATGTCATTGCAAGGAGGCTTCCAGGAGAAAAATGTTGTGTTTAATGAGGAAAAGCTGTTTCAAAAAATCCCATTTTTTTCAGGAAACCACCCTAACGCTGAGGAACATCGCATCATTGCCTGTGGGAGCGGGTGGGATGAGGGCAGCAGAGCCTGCAGGACCTGACTGTGCAGCGTTTGGGAAACCACCAAGGTGGGACTCAGTTAGAAAAACTGCACAAATGGGCTGGGAACCTCTCCCACTGCCTCAAGGCTGCCAGCAGCCAGAGATCTGCGGGTTTTCATCTCCCGATGGGATGCAGGAACCTAAAGCTCCTTTTGGAAGTGCTAAATAACTTCTCTGCACCACCATTTAGCCAGGCTCAGTGGTTGAGGCTGTTCATCTGATAATTTTGGCAATTTAGCCAAGCTCAGTGGATTGAGGTTGTTCATCTGATAATTTTGGTTATTTAGCCAGGCTCAGTGGATTGAGGCTGTTCATCTGATAAATTTTGGTCATTTAGCCAGGCTCAGATAATGGAAGCTGTTAATCTGATAATTTTGGTCCTTTAGCCAGGCTCAGTGCATTGAGACTGGTCATGTTTTAATTTTTGGTCCTTTAGCCAGGCTCAGTGGATTGAGGCTGTTAATCTGATAATTTTGGTTCTTTAGTCAGGCTCGGTGGATTGAGGCTGTTCATGTGTTAATTTTTGGCCGTGCTTTGCTTTCAGGGTTGCTGCGTTGGGCGTGTGTGAAGGAAACGCCCTTGCAGTGACACCAGGTTTGTTCCTCAGGGAACTGGAGCATTTAACACCGATGTAACCTCAAATCCTAGAGGTGCTCCCGTTAAAACGGGCTCCGAGAGTGTCCCCCCTGTCCCGCACGTACCAGGCTGCCGGGTCGTACTCAGCCCACACCCGGACAAACTCGTCCAGGTGGTGCGGCCCCAGGATGGAGGAGTCCCGGGTCAGGTACTCGAAATTGTCCATGATCACAGCCACGAACAGGTTCAGCATCTGCGGGGAGCGACGGGAAAGGAGAAGAGAGAATGGGGGAGGGAGAAAAGGAGAAGGAAAAGGAGAAAGAGGGAAGAAATAAAGGAAGGGAAGGAGAAGGGAGAAGAAGTGAAGAGAGGGAAGGGAGAAAAAGAGAAGGGAAAGGAGAAAGGAGAAAGGAGAAAGGAGAAAGGAGAAAGGAGAAAGGGAAGGGAAGGGAAGGGAAGGGAAGGGAAGGGAAGGGAAGGGAAGGGAAGGGAAGGGAAGGGAAGGGAAGGGAAGGGAAGGGACAAAGGAGTAGGGAAGGGGAAAGAGGAAGGGGAATGGAAAGGGAATTTTAAAAATTAAAACCTGCAAGGGGAGCACACACGATTCCCTTAACTGGATGTTTGTACAAGGAGCAGGCTCACCCCAGGAAGAAACTTCCCAAACTTTGCTGGATCCCTGGGAATGCCACTGCTGCCTCCTCTCCTGCCCACTGAAAGGAAGGACGTTTTTCTGTCCCCATCTCTGGTGCTGCCCCCAGCAGGATCCAGCAGATCCCAGATGGATCAGCCTCTCTCCCTTCCCTTCTCCCCCTCCAGCTGCAGCCACTGCTCCTCCAAGCAGGACATGGGAACTCTTCCTGCACTTCACATCAAGGCACAGCAACACCAGGACAGCTGGAGGAAATCCCATTCTCCAACCTGGATGTGCTATTTCAGACTCATAACAATTCCAGCCTGCAAAGGTGCCCAGAAGGATGAGGGGCAGGACACACAAAAGGCTCCTGTCCCCAAGAGTCACCAACAGGAGCTGGAAACACCTCTGGCACAGAAAGTTCTCCTGTTGTTAAAGCCAATGGAAAAGTCATGAGGATTTCCATGGGAAAAGATCAATGTGCAGAGTGGAGAGCAGGACAGCTGGGAATGGATGCTGGATAAAGCCTCAGGATCTCACACTTTCAGTTTGTGTTTTTTAATATACATTTCAATTTCTGGTTTTCTCCCTCCTGTGTATTAATAACTTCCATTAGATATTTCTAAACATCAATTTCAATTTATATTTTTTTCTCCATCAAATGGCAGGAGGAAAATTCTATCAAGCTGCACATCCACAAAGAGCCAGAAACACCATTTAAACCCAAATATGTGATCCAAACCCCCCTCAGTCTATGGGTGATGTTGAACAAACCATAAAATGTGCCCTCCTGGCAAGGCTGGGGCTCTGCAAAGCTTTAATTGCTCATGGGGAAGCAATGAAGTGCTGAACATATTTTTAAAAATCAGTTACAGCCCTGTGCTGTAGCAGTTCAGCTCCTTGGCTTTGCCTGGTTTTGGGTTTTTGCTCCGTTCAGGGCTCTCCCCTCTCCTGGTCCCATTTCCCAGGATTTTCTGGGAGTGCTGACTCAGCTCACACAGAGCTGGGTTTGCACAGAGCTGCTCCAGCCTCCAATCCTGCTGCCACATCTTGAGTGGGACAGCTGACAAACCCAGGGAGGGGTTGTTGGTTGTTCTTGTTTCTTTTTGGGGTTCTTGGGGCTTTTGGTTTTGTTTCTTGAATAAGCTTCACAACCAATAATACATTTGAAAATAACAATGAGAATGGCTGATATTGGGTTAGAGATTTGTGAAAAAATTGTGTTTGAAGCCCAGAATGCTGAAGGGGTCAGTAAATGGAGCATTA
Source organism: Sialia sialis (assembly GCA_009812075.1). Classification (NCBI taxonomy): domain Eukaryota; kingdom Metazoa; phylum Chordata; class Aves; order Passeriformes; family Turdidae; genus Sialia; species Sialia sialis. The sequence continues at coordinate 4,002,496 of VRYO01002223.1, forward strand.
ACTTTGGATAAGCTCTCAGGGCTGCAGGTTTTTTAACACATGCACAAGAAATAATCCACAGTTAAAAGAACAAGAGCAGCCACACAAAGGATCTCAAGGATGGAATTGGTGTGTCCATATCCAGCTCCCAAGTGGCACATGGAGGTCCTGTTCCTGGTGAGGCATTCCAGCAGGGAGTGGCTGCACAGAGCATCAGAGGTGGGGTTTGACAGGAAGGGAGCCAAGGCTCTGTGTGCTGCTTTTGGGACATCACAGAGCTCTCAGCTCCTCCTGCCTCAGCTCTCAGAGGTCCCTGTCCCTGCTTTTCCAGTGCCCCAAGGAGCAGGGAGGTGGTTATGAACTGGCACTGATGCCTCAGGATTTCAGCTTTTATATTTTCCATCTATTTGTAACCCTGCAGTTCTTCAGTGTGTGACTCTAAACTCCACACACAGTGTCACTGCTGCTCTCCCATTTTGGGCAGACACAACAATTCCTCTCCAGGCTGGCAATCAAGGACACCTCACTGCCTCAGTGAGAGATGGAAACAAAAGTGAGTTTTGGGGAGCAAACTTGGGGTGAATGACTTCATTACCTGCAGCTGTAATTGGGAGATTCACCGCCAATGTGCAAATGGACCAAACTCATAACAGTGTGAAATCCTGTGACCCATTGTCCATTTTGGGTGTAGCCCCTGGGGGGCTTCATCTGCCCAAAACGTACCTGGAGGCCCTCAATAAATAGAAATACTTTTTATTCCCTTGATTATGTCTGGCCTCTGTTTTTAGGTGTCCCCAAAAGGCGTCAGCACCTCATAAAGCTCAGCCCCACAACAGCCACAGGCACAGACCAAGCCCAGCAGCTTTTCATATCTAAAGCTTTTCTGGCAGAAAAAAAGTGATTTTTTGCATTTGTTTGGCAAACCAAATCCTTGAGGGTCACTTCCACCTCAGCAGATCCTGGGATTCTGTGAGATGGGGATGATGCTCCCAGGAAGCGCGGCTGAACTCAGACATTGTCCCCCTGCCCTCCCCAGTGCCCTTCTTCAAAGGGATGCCATAAATCAAGGCAAACCTGATTAGTGCTTAATTCCAAATATTAGACCCCCCCTGTGAAAGAAAGATAAACCCTTTTCCCTTTAATGACTAAATGATCTCTTTGGGGATTTTATCAGCAGGATGATGAATGGGGTTTAGCAAAGCTGGCTTGGTGGTGTCTAAATTATAATTAGGGATGAGGAGGAGGCACAGGGCTGGGGAGGGAAGGTTTGGGGTATCCACACCAGCACCCCCACACTGGGGAGTTAGGACTGACTTACCAGGAAGGAGCAGAGGAAGATGAATGACACGAAGTAGAAATAGGCAAAATCACTGCCACATTCCTTTTTGGTGAGGCCAGAGAGGGGGTCACAGGCTCTGTTGCTCAAGCAGGACAACATGATCTCGTGCCAGGCTTCCCCTGTAGCACTCCTGCAACAGCAGAGCAGAGGCTGAGTTTATCCAGCCCTCCCCAGCACAGCCACCCTGCAGTAACACCCAATTCACCACATTCACTAGGGGAAGGTTGTGTCCCGGAGCAGAGGCTGTATTTACACTGGGACTTGGAAGTGCTCATGAAAAAGAAAGGAGAAAGAACATTTCCCTCTGTTCCAGGGGGGTAAATGAAACCAGACAGGCTCAGGTAGGCTAAAATCTTTATTGCTTCTGTGGAGAATAAACCCAGATTGATGTAAACAGTACAAATCTGAGTAAACAGAGTTTAGGTTGTTGCCTTTTGAACCTCGTGCTGGCTCTAAAGCCAGTGGAGAGGATGGGAAATGAAACCAGGATTCTCCACTGGAATCTCTTATTTCCTTTATCAGATAAATTCCAGCATGGGCTGCTTGGGCTTGGGTCTCTTTTTTATCACAGTCTCCTGAGTGTTCCTCACCAATTCCCTCCTCCTTCTCAACTTCTACTACTGAGAGAAAAGAGCTAAAAGGAAAAGCTTTGGAGTCCAAGAGAGTTTGTCCTTAAAATGAAGCAGTGCCTGTGAAGTGCACCCTAAGTCTGGAAGTCAGGGATTCTCCACATGCACTTTGAATTCCTACTTCCCTTACTCTGAATTCCTGCTTCTCTTACTCTGAATCCCTGTTTCCATTACCCTGAATTCCTGATTCCATTACTCTGAATTCCTGCTCCTCTTACTCTGAATTCCTGCCTTCCTCACCATTCATCTGCCTTGCATTCCCACAGCCAGCACACAAACTTTGGTCCTGGGCTTTGGGAAAACTCTAAGCTGGAATAACTTCCAGGCTGCTCTGAATTGCAGCAGATGCCCACACTGGTGCCTGGGTGCTGAATTCCCTTTGTGGGGAATTGTGCAGAATCCAACTCTCATCCCAATCCTGCTGCTCACTCCCACTGCTTTGGGGCTGGTAAGGGACCATGAAACTGAATAATGACCCAGCTTTATTAAAATTCAGAGTTCTGAGCCCAGTGATTATCCTGAATTAGAGAGGGTTAATTCCATTCTGCCTGGCTTCACAGAAACTCCCAGGCAAGGCATCCAGTTCCAAGCACAGAATCCTCAGAGCTGAGCCTGGGCAGGGCTGGCAGGGACTGGTGTTCACTCCACAGCTGGACGAGGAACATCTGCCCCAAACTGCCCTGAGCTGGGGCAGGGCCCATTTTGCCAGGTCTTAAAATGAAAATCTATTATTTAATTGATTGGTTTTTCACTGGAAAATGCTTCATTTCCAGGCAGGATGAACCCAGAGGGAAACACCTGAATTCTGAAGCAGAGGTGAGGTTGGTATAGGAGCTGTTGAGTTCTGGTTATGCAAAAATGGCCAATTAAAGCCATTCTCACTTAAAAAAAGAAATATTAACCAAGTTTCAGGACAGGAAACCCCTCAGTCAGTTAAACCAGCAGGGTTCTGATCTATATTCTTATTCTACATTCAGCTTCTTCCTGAGCTGCCATGGGTGGGACAGCTCCAGGTGACACTTTGTGGAGGGGCTGAATCAAATTTGCTGAGGAGGAGGAAGCAGGAATGGATAATTTACACAAATACCTATTTTAAATTATATCCAAGTCTGAGCAGCTCAACTGGCACCTGCACAAAGCTGTTTTGGCTGTTCACACACAAACCAGAGGGTTTTTGTTTTTTTTTTTTCCTTACCTGAACAGGAGCATCAGGGCTTGGAGGAAGGTCCTGAAGTTGTTGTGCCTATTAATGGAGGTTTCATCATCTAAGGCAATGTTCCCAAAAACCTGCCAGGGAAAGCAGAAGGGACTCAGCCAGGCACATCAAGAGGAGTAGGAAAATAAGGCATGGAAAGAATTGGTCCTCGTTTAAGGGCTCTCAAAAGCTGGAATCATTTCTGTGCCGAAAAAGGAGACAAAAATGTGTTGTGGAGAGGAAACACAAGATTCATGTGCTTTGTATTCACACAGGTGCTTTCCAGCAGTTCAGCTCCATCCCAGGCCAAGAAAAATTTATTATTTCTTCTCAGGAAGGTGCAGTGCCTGGGCTGCTCCCTCCTCTCAGCCTCTTGATGTGTCCACAGCCAGGGGAAGGGATGTCTTTTCCTGCGGGATTCAGGGATGTCCAGCTCATGCCCACAGCTCACTGAGGACATTTCAACACAAAAGCTGACAATTCAAGTAGAAAAAGAGGCCTTTTTTTCCATTTCTAATTTACCTGACACCAGACAAGAAGAGCTTTTGCCTCATCCCAAATCAGTGCTGCTCCTGCTGTGGAGCCAACAACCATCTGCACCCTGACCAAAGCAGGCTGCTAATAGCCAGAAGGAAAGAATTAAATATTTTACCTGCATGCCAATAATGGCATAGATGAAAAAGAGCATTGCAATGAGGAGGCACACATAAGGCAAGGCCTGTGGGAAAGGAAAAAGTGGGATTAATGACAGCAAATGCAAACATTGAATTCCCTGGCAGGACTGAGCTTTGTGGCATTTGTCCCTCGGTATGGGAGCTGGGCAGAGGATATGGAGAATTCTGGCAGCCTTGAGGAGAAAACCCCCTGGAGCCAGGTATTCACTGATCACACAACACTCAGGGCTTCCCAAGGGCTCTCTCTGTATCCTTGGAAGCAGCAAGCAGGGAAAACACAATCTGAGGCTGGGCAGTGAACACTGCAGCTACCAACAGGCACTGGCGCTTTGTGTGCATAACATTAATTGTTAATGACCTTGCTGTAAATTCAGTCTGAGGGAAAAAAATCTCCATCCCAGAAATGAGTTCCTGCTCTGAAACGGGCCCAGTTTGGAATCCCAGGAGAACAAAAAGATTTGGAGTTTTAGCAAGAAATCAGTGAAGGCTGCAATGTAATTATGTCACCCAGGCTGAGAGTGACAGATATTTTCCACTTGAGCGAAATGAATGGGTAATTAATACCTCTTAATTAGTAATAGCTCAAAAATGGAGAAGTCTTGCCCTCAGGCCAGCCCCTGTGGTGCCTGGGGCAGGAATTCTGCAGACCCAGCAGGAACTGTAGAATCATAAAATATCCTGAGTTGGAAAAGACACCCAAAGATCACCCAGTGCAGCCCTGTCCCTGCCCAGACCCCCCAACAATCCCCCCTGTCCATCCCTGGCAGCTCCTGGAGCTCTGGCAGCCTCGGGGCCGTGCCCATTCCCTGGGGAGCCTGGGCAGTGCCCAGCACCCTCTGGGGGAAGAACCTTTCCCTGATCTCCACCTGAGCCTGCCCTGGCCCAGCTCCAGCCCTTCCCTGGCTCCTGTCCCAGAGCAGAGCCTGGAGCTGCCCCTCGGGAGGAGCTGCAGCCCCCGGGGAGCTCTGCCCCCAGTGTGCTCCAGTGACCCATCCCAGTGCCCCCAGTGTGCTCCAGTGACCCATCCCAGTGCCCCCAGTGACCCATCCCAGTGCCCCCAGTGTGCTCCAGTGACCCATCCCAGTGCCCCCAGCTGCTCCTCATGGTCCCTGTGACCCCTCCCCATCCCCATGTCCTCCTTTGGACACTCTCTCACACGTTTAGATCTCTTTGTTACTGAGGTGCCCAAAACTCCCCCAGAACTGGAGGTGAGGCCACTCCAGAGCAGAGCTGGACAATCCCTTCTTGGCCTGGCCAGCACTGCTGGGCCTGAGGCACCCCAGTACAAAACCTGGAGGAAACCTGGGGAAAAAGGAGTGATGTGATGTGCTGTCTGCTGGACCCCTCTGCACGAGCTCAGAGCTGGGGGGACAGACAGACAGACAAACAGCTCCTCATGAAGGCCAGGGACATCCTGGCTCCCCTCAGGCCTGCACCCTGCACACAGGCTTTGGGAAGGGTTGGGATTGTGCTGGAAAAGGCTGAGGTTGAGCCCCTTCCTCCAAAATCCATCCAGTGTCTCCTGCCTGGGAGCACCGCACACCTGCAGCCCCCACAGAGGGACTGGGGATCTGCACCCCAGCTCCCAGCCCATAAATACCCATGTGTCAGAGCCCAGTGTCACTGCCACAAATCCTGGTTTCACTTTCTGTGTTCTCCCTGCACTGCAGAACCTGAACAAGCCTCAGGACCAGAGTTAAAGCATAAAACAATGAAAAATGGGCTGCAGACCAGCTGAGAGCAGTAAAAATAACCAGCTTTGGGTTATCATCTGAGCTTATGTTTGGATCTAGAAAACAGATAATTCAATATGCTGAGGATTGGTGGGAGGAAGAATAGAGTTAAAGGAAACCAGGCAAAGCAACTTCCTCAACCTCACAACAAAACCTCAACAAAACCTCGTTATTTTAATCCTCCACATCATTAAACCCAGGCCTGTGGCTCTGCAGCTTCACAGTTTGTGTTACCAAAGTCCAAGGGGCTGAGTTTCACCTCTGCCAAATCCTGCCACGCTCAAATCCTGGGGGAGGTAATTTAACCTTACACTCACTGCAAGTGAAGAACAAGGCACTCATCAGTCAGGCCACTGCTTCTTGATGCAAATTCCTGAGCATCCAGACTTTGCCAGATGGATTTTGGAGTTGTTTCAAGGGCAACATGAGCACTGAGCACTTGCTGGAGTCTGCATGAGCAAGCAGCCCTTCAGCCTCATCCTCCAAAATGCACCATTCACGGGATGGTCTGGGCTAACCTGTTCTCTTTTCTGTAGAAAATGAATATTCCTGGGGCTGGGCAGTGCTCACCAGCTCATTTTCAGCAGCATTAATATTCCTAGGAATGGTCAGTGTGAACCAGTTGACTTTTAGCAGAATTAACATTTCTAGGAATGGTCAGTGTGAACCAGTTCACTTTTAGCAGAATTAATATCCCTTGATATGCTGACCAGTTGAATTAATAATTTATATTCTTGGTGCTAACCAGTTTCTGCAGAACTAATATTCCTGTGGCTGGGCAGTGCTCACCAATCCTCTTTTCTGAAGAATTCCTGAACTGGGAATTCCTGTAATCTCTCTGCAGATTCCATGACAAGGGAAGCTCTTGGATGCTCACTGGAAGAGGCTCCATATGCACCAAGCACGACCCTGTCCCCACATCTCTTCCTGTTGTAATGACTGTTCGAGATGTATTGAAAATGGTTTAGTCCTTGACCCCTGTAGTGTCCTGTGACTCTGTTCCCCTCTGGCATGACCTGGTTGGCTGGTGTACAATTCCCTCTGCCCCTCTCTGTGCCTTGAAAATCACTGTATCTCCCGAACTCTCTCTCTTTCTCTCCTGGAAGCCCTCCAGAAATAAACCTTGGAATTTCTTCAGGAGGAGAAATCCTTTTTTGTATCTTTTACCCAGTCCATGCAGGGATCTGAGGCTTCCTCCTGGGACTGAGTAAGCCTAGGAGCAGGGGGAATTCTCTGAATCTTGCCCCACTGGCTCACCTTGAAGGACTGCACGAAGGTCCAGAGCAGGATGCGGATGGTGTAGCCCTGGCGCAGCAGCTTGATGAGCCTGGCTGCCCGGAAGAGCCGCAGGAAGCTGAGGTTGATGAAATTGTCCTGTGGAAAGTAAAGGTTTTGTGTCCTTCAGAAACGACCGCCATCCGAAACCACAGCCCGCAAAAAAGAAATTAAAATTACCAGCTTCACGATCTAAGCAGCAAATCGGCCACCAGAAAACCTTCCAAAAGAAACATTCGTCAGTGCAGATCACTCCACATGCAGCAAGAATGAGAAAACCCCTCTCCACAAGAGCCCTCCCCTCTGCTACTGGGTCAATGAGAGAAAAGGAAAAGGCCCTGTCACGCTGTCCTTGGAGGGCTGATTTGCTTTGAGCAAGGCAGATTCTCTCCCCTCAAGACTCAGGGAGAGGGGGATGGTGCCGGATTTTCATCAAAAGGAATGATGTTGGTTGGAAGTCTTGGTCAGCTCAGTTTTCACAGAGAATTGAACTTAAGCCAAGACACGAGCAAGGGACAAGAAAGGCATTGTCCAGTGAAGATTCAAACATCCTTGGAGGAATGAGGATGTTTTCCAGCCTGGAGGTTTCCAGTGTTTTACAGCGTGGAACTGGACAGGTTTGCCAAGGAGAAAGGCACCAGAAGATTGTTTGGAAGATGGATCAAGGGCAGCGAGTCAATTGAGGAGCTTGAGCTTTCCCCAGCAGGAAGATGCCTTAGGAACCTGCTGGTTTTCCAAATTCTCATTAAATGTGTCTGCACAAGTGGATCAAAGAACTGCTGGAGGCAGGTTCTGATTTCCATTTGTTTTCTAGGATTTTCCCCGCCCCTCACCCCATTTTTTTTTTCTTTTCTTCGGGGAAAAGAGGTTTCTTGCCCCAATGAGCTAATCTAGAGAGGGTTCTTTCCAAAACAAAACATGCAAAAGCCAGATCCCTCTTGCCCTCCTATTTTAAGGAGATGAAAAAATATTCCCCCTTTCCATAATTCACTTTTTTGTGGATCTCTGATCACAGCCACTTATTGACTGAGTGAGCTAAAGAGAGAAAACATCCCACTTTGAACTATTGAGCAGTGAAGCAGCAAATATAAACATAAGGAGCTCTGCTTGGTAAAGATGAGCAAAAATTGTATTTCCCTTGGAATATTGTTTTACCAGAAGTCACATTGAACTGACCCACATTGCTTGCTCATTTGGCTACAGAGCTCATGCTGAAATTGGGGGGCTGGTTGGATCTATGGATTCTTTCAATGCCAGCTCAGTTTTGGGGCCATTAGCATTGCATTCCACCAATCCCATGAAAGAGTTCCAGAACTCAGTCTCAGGCATGCACTCGGTTTCTCTCAGGTTAAAAACACAAGCAGCTCAGAGTTAGGCACAGACCGAAAATCACTCGATCTTCAAATCAAGAGAAAAGAGAAAAGCACAGGAATGTTCAATGAAGGAGCAGACAACAGTGAGCTCATTCAAGCCAGCAACAGAAGCCACCTCTGGCAGGCAAAGCACGAGCGAGGATTCCCCTGGGTTGGGCAGTAAAACAGGCACTGAAAATGTCCAGTTTGTCTCAGCATCAGCTCCAGGTTTGTTTTCACAGCGCTTACCTTCCCTTCACAACCATCCAGCTGCACTCACCTGAGCAGGGCAGGGCTGGGGGAGGCCCCTGGTGCAGAGCTGGAACCCAGCAGGGTAATAGGGACCATCCCTATGGGGCTCTTCTTCCCCTGCTCCCACTGTGAGCCATCCCAGGGCAGAGGTTTAACCACGAGCCCTTTGAATCTCATGTGTAATGCTGGCAGCATTTAGGCCTGAAAGTCTGATTTCAACTTCAGAGCAATGCTCAAGCCAGATCTTCCCTGTTCACAATCCCCAGGCTCCAAGAGGAGCAGGAGCACAGGATCCTGAGATGTCCCCCAAAACTGCAGCCCAACAGCAGGCACGTGTCCTGCTCAGGCTTTGCTAAAACCTCCCCATCACAGCTGACAGGATGTTAACCCCTGCTTTGGGCTGGGCTCCCTGCAAGCTGAGCTACCCCAATGGAAAAGGGAGATAAATGGGAAAAGGGAGATAAATGGGAAAAGGGTTCACGACTGTGCAGTTATGTCTGTGACCCCCCATTCCCTGGGATTTAGATGAACAAACAGCCCACAGATTTATTTTAACTCTCACATTCCCTATCTGACACTGGCATTGCCACTAGCTAAAGAGCAGTGAAAGCCCCAGCTCCATGTGGAATCACTCCCAACCCAGGAAAATCCCCCCCTGACCCCCTGGGGCTGTTGGAAGCAGAGTTCTCAGCCCTGCCCGGAGAGAGGCGAATTCCCCACGCTGCTGGTGGCTGCAAGGGCTCCACGTGTGTGGCACCCTCAGCAGCCCACAGAAAACCCATCCTCCCACACCTCAGCTCTCCAGGCAGGAATTGGGATGGCATGCAGCCAAAGGGGAAACTCCACATTGCCATATTTCTCAGGTAAAACAGTTTTTGGCATCAATTCTCTTCCCACTGAGCCACCTCTGTGCCATGCACACAGCTGGTATCTTGCTTATCAAAGTCATCCTTTCCAGGTTTTTTTTGCTTTTTTTGCTTTCCTGTTGCACAGATGCTCACGGTGCTCACAACAGGCACCAGAGCTTTAGGATTTTTTCATCCATCTGAGGAATAACAAATTGTTGGAAAATAATTCCCCCCTGGCCTGTCAATATTCTCCTGAAAAAGGAAGAGCTGGTACTGAAGGGACCCAGGCACCAACCAGGCCTTGGAGGTCTGGCCATGGCTGGGCACTGCCACCACTTCCCACAACAGAAGATGGGCAAAGAATCCCAGAAGAAAACTGGGAAGCAGTGGGGAAACAGGGAGAACAAACACCACGGATGGAGAGCAGCCCTGGAAGGCTGTGCCACCATGGCAGCCTGCTCTGTTACCCTTTCTTAGGTGATTGTTTCAGAGAATCCCAGAATGGTTTGGGTTGGAAGGGAATTTAAAGC
>VRYO01002223.1:4013301-4045213 GCA_009812075.1 Sialia sialis
CAGCAGCTCCAGAGCACAGTGTGCTGCTCCAAAGACCTCTCGTGGATGCTGAGGGTTGAAGGAGCCTGGACCTGTCTCTATGGAACAAGGACCCCAATCCTGACAAAGTGCAGGATGAGCTTTTCGATCTTTAACCTCTAACAGGGACAGCAGCCAAAATGTAGCAAATGGATTTTTTCCCAATCTATTTTTATGTTCACAGCTAATGCCAGAGCCCTCGTCTGTGCTGCCAGGGCCAGGTGTGCAGCAAAGTTTCCTAATTTATCCTGACTGCTCCCACACATCTGGAAGGGATCCAGCACCAGGGAGGATTCCCTTCTTTGCTTGCACTGGGCAAGCTTTGAACTGACACATTTTTTCTCTGCTGCATCCCAGCAGAAAATTCCCCCCAGGACCCTCCATGAACTTTCATTGAGCTTCTGTGCAGCCTGGAAATGAAAATTCACCCAGATTTCTTTCTTAACAGCAACTGTGCAACAGGAAACATGGATGTTCACAGATCCAAGAGCTGATGTCAGGTGGCTGAGCAAGGTTTTATGAGAACCTTTTGGTCTTGGTTGTGTAATCAATCACAGTCAAGGTAATTGAGAATCGGAGAATATATATATATATGTTTCTGATTGCATTTTTCTTTACGGATTCTCTTTTGTTTAATTGGTGGTTTTCAAAGATAAAGGTCAATATTTCTGAAGGCATTTTTGGAATACATTTGTACTTTGGCACTGAATTCCCAGTGGGATCTGGTTCCTGGTACTTTTCAGCTCTGGTCATAACACGATTTATTCATTTTACTTGGGGTTTTGGGGTTGCATCCAGTGACTGTTCACTGTGGTGGCAAAATGGGTTGGTGTCATGGAGAATTTTCAAATTTAAGATCCTTCTTTCCCATCATTTTGCTTTGAGGGAAGCAAGTCAGCCATCACCCCAATAACATTCTTGCCTTACAATACACAGGTTAAAACACCTGCAAGGCTGTCAGGTGCTTCCTTCAGCAGAAAGCTCCATCCTCTCATCCTAAAAGAATCCAAACCCGCTGACAGAGAGCTGAATTTGGTACCAGCAGCTCCAAACCCCAGCGCTGGCAGGTGCAGAACATCCTTCCCTCGCCATGTCCCCCCTTTTCCCATGGAAATAAAGCAGGTGGCAGTGTCCCCTTTGGCACAGGGGGTGGCACAGGGAGCAGGGACGGGCTATTGGCACCTGCTCAGGTCACCAATGAGCCCAGGGAGGGAGGTGCAGGCAGAAGCCACTCTGGGGCACGCTGCAGTGAGGCTTTTCCACCAGTGCAATCGGAACTTTCATCAAAAAAAAAAACAAAACCAAACCAAAACTAAAAACGGATCAAATCAAAGAAAAAACGAGAGAAAATCAAAGCAGAGAATTTAAAGAATTGTTTAAATTCAATGAAACCAACCGTGTCCTATATGTGATGTTGTCATGGATGGATATTTGCAAGATTATTTACAAAGTTTTATATTTTTTTGAGCAGCAGGTGCACAACATACAGACGGAGACATGGTTTTCGCATTGTATGTTGATTGGATGGCGTGATTCAGCAGGTAGATAAGGAAAATAAGGAACAAAAACAGGAAACAAAAGAGAAAATGAGTAATCAGGACAAGCAAAAAGGAAACTCTGAAAAATTTCACTGGAAAAAAACCCGTTGGGCTATCGGGGGAGGTTATTTTATGGGAACTCCAGAAATAAAAAATGCTTCGAACCAAAAGAGATTCGGAGATCCTTGAGGTAACACAGACAGTGCAGTTGGTATTTGCATTTCAGTTTGTAATGCAAATTTGGAGACAATTCACAAACACTTCTCAGGATGTTTTTTTTTATATTTCCAGGCATAGAAATAGATGTCAGTTTGCCAAACACCCCCTTGGCCTCCCCAGGCCACTTTTTCCTTAATCCCACCTCTTTTCCCTCAATTACTGAGGGTGAAAAAACTGACATTCATGCTTTTGCCTGAGGAAATAAAAAAATAGGTATTCCACTACAATCACAGAATAAATTACATGTGACACGACTAGGAAAATTAAAACAAAGCAATTAATCCACACATTTCCTTTAGTCTTTGCTTCTCAGAGGGTTAAAGGTAAAACAAGTCTGGTGGGAGCCAAGTCTCTCAAGGTGAGGCCACCCAGGATTATTTACCTGTGGAGAACACTTCTAGCTGGAAAATACAGAGGAAAACGGTGCTCTGGCAACTATCTGTGAGCTGAGCTGAGCTGAGTGTCCCACTTTGAAAACATCTCCAGGGACCTGGAGGCTGGTGGGACAGGGACAGCTGCAGGCTGGTCACGGTCACCTTGGGGCTGTCACCTGGACTTCCCAGCTGAGGAAACTCTGTGGGAATGGCTGCCAGGAGGGACTAAAGGTGGAGGGACTAAACCCCAGTGTCTGCAGGTGCAGAACGTCCTCCCCTCCCCATCTCCTCCCATTTCCCATGGAAATAAAGTGGCAGTGTCCCCTCTGGCACAGGGGCTGCCCCAAACTCTGCCCACAGAGTAGGGGAGGCTGGAGCTGAGGAGAAAGTGCCATTCCCTGCTGGGACACAGCTGGGGGAGTGCTGAGCTGTTCTCTCTGTGATTCCCTGCTCCAGGACAGCCCCTGCACCCCTCGTGCTCTGAGGAAGGGGAGTGGGCTTGGTGCAGCAGCACATGCTCATCCCCAGCCTTGATTTCCTGCTCTGCCCTACCTGGAATTGCAGAGGAAAGGGGTTGGGCAGAGGCCACAACTGGGCTGAGCTCTGTGAATGAGGCACCTCCAGCTCCTCACCTCCATCCCTGCACCTTCACATCTCTGCATCAGCTCTTTCAGCCTTTTTTTAAATAGATTTTCTAAAACTGGTTCTATTTTGTAACTATTTGTTCAAAATTGGATCACACTGATTCTGTTGGTTGATTTATCTTCATCAGTTCTCAACACCAGCAGGATTTAAATTAGGTGAAATTGCAGTTTAACAAAATAACCCAAAGCTGACCACATGGGGCAGGAACAGAGGGCTGCATCCTTCTGCTGCTTTTCCATCCTCAGCAATGGAAGGGGAGAATCATAAAATCATGGAAGGGTTTGGGTTGGAAGGGACCTTAAAGCTCATCTCCTTCCACCCCTGCCATGGGCAGGGACCTTCCACTGTTGGTTGCTCCAAGCCCTGCCCAAGCTGGCCTTGAGGGCAGGAAGGTTTTAATGGTCATGGAGAGCCTGGTACAAAACCACATCCACCACATTCCACTGGCTGAAGTGGAATGAATTCCATGAATTCCAATTCCTGCCAGCTGCCATCACCAATCCTGTTGTCAATCCCGTTATCAGTCCTGTTATCAATCCTGTTATCAATCCTGTTATCAGTCCTGTTATCAATCCTGTTGTTGATCTCATTATCAGCATGATCTTCAGGGCACCACTGCCAGCACTCAGTGCAGAGCTAAGCAGGGCTGGAGGGCCTGGCCATCAGTGTCCCCTGTGAGCAGACTGAGCTGCTCAGGGCACTGCGCACGGTCCCTCTGAGCCACTGTCCCTGTGGGAGGCTGCCATGGATGTGAGTGGCTCTGGGGAGCGTTTGCTGGTGGCTGTCCCCTGGGGATGGAGGGCTGCTGGAGAGGGACCAGCCAGGAGCTGCATCACAGAAGTGCTGACAACCAAGTTTAGAGAGAAAAGTGGCAGGGGATGAGCCCTGGGCCATCTCTGTCTGAAAGGAAAAGCAGGGAAGGGGACCTGGTGGCTACAGAGAAATCAGAGAATTGTTCAGGTTGGAAAAGATCTCCGAGATCATCGAGTCCACCATTCCCCCAGCACTGCCAAGGCCACCATTAAACCCTGTCCCCAGGTGCCACACAGCTTTCAGAGCCCTGCAGGGATGGGCACTCCACCTGTTCCAGTGCCTGACCACCCCTTCCATGAAGCAATTATTCCTAATATCCACTCAAAGCTTCCTCTGGAGCAACCTGAGCCTGTTTCCTCTCGCCTTGCTGCTTCTTTCTTGGGAGATCAATCCCCATGTGGGTGCTGCAGAAGGGGAATTTTTAGAGAGAGCAGAGACACAAACAAAGGACCAAGAGCTCAGGGCTGGAGTGGTCCTGGGGACCTCTGGCTTTTATATGAGAGATGTTTGTGATCAGCTCCGTGCTGGACACTGCCAGGGGAATCTGGTGACCTCCTTTAGAAAATCCTCTCTAAGGACTGAATGGATCCAGCTCCTCATAAACCAAAAAACCTCTTCTTCCCCACCTGGGAGGAGAAGGGAAAGGCACATGGGACCCTGGAGCTGAGCCCTGATGGGGTTTTAGGGATAATTCCCATGACTTTGCAAAGGTTTTGATGCTGGAAATGTCTCACAGCCCAGCCTGATGCAATTCCCTGGCTGGGCCATCCAGTGGGAGCTGAGGGAGAGGCAGTGTCCTATTAACTGAGCAGGGAAGGGCAACTGTGGCTGCTCCCTGCCTGTGAAATAGCTCCAAAAATGAGGATTTTAGCAGCATGTGGCCTGGTGTTGAGAAGCAGAAACCTTCCTGAAGGAGAAGACAGCAATCTGGGAGTGACCAGAGGCTCCCTTACCTGGTGTGAGCTGTCAGTGCTGCTTCCTCCCAGGAAAAGTGGCCAAAGTGTGGGGGGAAAGCTTCAGTATATTTGTGCTGATTTGCAAATATTTTCACTAATTTTCAAACCATGGCAAAAGTTTGGGTGCCCTTGCAAGAAAACACATCCCACGGCAGACGGAGTGGGGACAAGCACCCTGTGCCATCCCACAGCACTCAGAGAGGGTGAGCTGAGTGACTCCAGCCTGGCTGCACTGAAAACCAAATCCAAAGCCTACACCATAGGGTTCACCAGCAGATAAATGAACATCATTTGTATGGGGAGGAAAACCTGGGGGGTTATGCATAATTTTGTTCCAGGGAGGTTAAATAAAAATGCATTTTGTTAGAAACATCACATGGTCTTCACCAGCACCTGTAAAGGAATGTGGGGAGCACAGTTCTGAGCACACACAAAACAGATCTACAGGCAAACCCCTGGGACTGAGGAAAAACGTTATGGTCAAGTTCAAATTCATCACACTCTGATATATCATCAGCTCCAACATGCACTGGGAGAGGAGAGAAGCATTTTATACATCAGGGAATATCAGACTGTCAGGGATTGAGACAGACATTGGCTGCCCTCATGGAAAAATCCTTCAGAATTTAATGGTGAGTCTGTCCACTTTGTGAGATGTCCAAGACTTGTTAGCAGGGAGACAGCAGCCCTTGCAGGGGCTGAAATCCTGTGTTCCCTGTAGAAATCCTCTGTTCCCTGTAGAAATCCTATGGGAAAGCTGTTTGCTTATCCATTGCTCCACAGAGCTTTTGTGACAGGAACATTCCCTCAGTCCACACTCTTCACCTCTTCCCTTTCCACTGTCCCTGTGTCCCTGTCACTTCCCTTCACCCTCACCCTGCCCTGTGACCCAGACTGGCAGCAACCCCAAGGGCCAGATGTGCCCTGCAAAAACCTCCCTCATGAACACAGCAGAATCCCTTTGGTCTTTTCCCTCTCTAAACTCAGCAGGATGTTTCCATGAGTAGGCAGCAAAGGCCTGGGGATAGTTTGCTGCAGGAGACAGGGAGCTGCTTCCTGGCAGAGTCATGAGCACTGTTCCCATCACAGCTTTCCCTCTTTAGGGCAGACAGCTGTGCTCAGCTCCAGGGAAAAGCAGAGCTCATGGAACAGGGTCAGCCAAGGCCACCATGACTCCCAGAGGCAGCTCCAGGGAATGAGGCTGGTAGGGAGAAGGTTCAGTGTCTTGACAGGGCACAGCTTTGTTTAGAAATGAAAGAAATTGAGCAAACTGTACTTACCGCAATCTCTGTTACTAAAATATCAGTAATACTTCCCAACACTGTTACAAAATCAAAGACATTCCAGGCATCTCGGAAATAATTCTGCCAAATGAGAACACAAGGGGAATAGAGGGATCCAGGGGTTATTTTCTTTGTGCACAGGCGGGGAAGGGTTTTTTGTTTGTTTGTTTTTAAATGTGTGTCACAAAATGCCAGCATTTGGCAGAGAGAGGAAAGAGGGGTGAGAGAATGAGGCAGGCACCTACCAGCACACCAAAGGCAATGATCTTCAGCACACATTCCATGGAAAACATGGATGTAAACACAATATTCAGGCATTTCAGCATTTCTTCATATGCTTCTGGAGCATCATAGAACTAAAGTGGGATGGAAGGAAGGCTCTTACTGGAAGATCACTGACTGAGTAAAAGCTTTCCCAGCTGATTCCTGCTCATTTTAGTCAGGATTCTGTGCTCACTTGAAGTGGGATTTGGGGTTACAACACAGTTATTTCTTCTCTCTTGCTCCATCCTACACTGAGGGGGCAGCTGGAATATCCCCAGAAGCGGAGACTTGCTGAGGGACATCCCCCTGCAAGCACAGCATGGACCAGGAGGGGGGAAGGGCATTTCCAACCCAGAGGACAAGTGCTGAACTGTGATTCTTCCACTGAGAATATGGGAACCCCTTGACTGTGAAGAAACTCTAAGATAGGCAAGGGGTAGGTGGGGACATCACCCACTTGTGCCTGTTCTCCCCACTCTGGAGCACATCCCAGGAGCCTGGTGCTGTTCCAAAACTGAGTAATTTCACATGGCTTGGGCTGGA
The DNA here is from genome assembly GCA_009812075.1 of Sialia sialis. Lineage (NCBI taxonomy): Eukaryota > Metazoa > Chordata > Aves > Passeriformes > Turdidae > Sialia > Sialia sialis. Next base: position 4,019,955 of record VRYO01002223.1, read on the forward strand.
AGGAACCTTAAATCTCATCCAGTGCCACCCCTGTCATGGCAGGGACACCTCCCTCTGTCCCAGGCTGCTCCCAGCCCCAGTGTCCAGCCTGGCCTTGGGCACTGCCAGGGATCCAGGGGCAGCCACAGCTGCTCTGGGCACCCTGTGCCAGCCCTGCCCACCCTGCAGGGAACAATTCCTGCCCAAAATCCCATCCAAACCTTCTCTGGGACAGTTTGAATTTCCATGGCCTGACTGGACTTTGAGAAGCCCCAAGACCCTGCTCTGCAGGGGAAAGCCCAGGCTGAGCTTAGATCAGGACCAGGCTGAGCTCAGATCAGGACCAGGCTGAGCTGCAGACCAGGACCAGGCTGAGCTCAGATCAGGACCAGGCTGAGCTCAGATCAGGACCAGGCTGAGGTGCAGATCAGGAGCTGCAGGTCTCAGTTCCTATCCCGTGCTCACACACCAAAGGGGCTGAGCCCAACCTCCACTGCTCAGGGAACTCTGGTGGGATCTCCTCCCAGCGAACCCCCTCCCTTGGGGCCACAGGAATCCCACCAGGCACATGGGGAGTGGTGGCTGCTCTGCTGAGCACCCCCAGCTCTCAGGGTCAGAGTCACTCTGGCCAAAAGCCCAAAAATTCCACAATTCAGGAAGATCGCACTCACCTTCATCATGAGGACGATGGTGTTGAGTGCAATCATGACCATGATAAAATACTCAAAGGGAGGGGACACCACGAATTTCCACATCTTGTACTGGAAGGATTGCTTGTTCTGAGGCATGTAGCGGGTCAGGGGCTTGGCACTTATGGCAAAGTCTATGCAGGCTCTCTACAAAACAAAAAGGGGATGAAAAGATGCCAGGAAAGGGGATGGAAGTCTTTATCCATTGGGATGTGGCTGGGAGAGTGAGCAGAGCATTCACACCCAGTGAGTACTGACTGTTCCTGTGAAATGCAGCACAGGATCCCTAAATCCTGACCAATTTTCCTGGAATATTCACCCTATACCATCCCTATGCCCCTTGCAGTCCTACCCCATTCCATCAGAGCCCAGCTCCTGCTGGGTCCTGATCCCTTCCCACTTCCAATTCCTCCTGATGGACAATTGTAGGAACCAGGGGATTGGTAAAGATGTTATTTGTGGTTTTTGAAAAAGTATTGTGGAACTCAGGTGTGTCCTCACACACAGCAACACCCAAACAGCTCAGAATGTTTCATAAAATGAGGACTGAATTTATCAATAAATTATCCACCAAAAGCACTGGGGGCACTCTCAGAGATCCCCTTCACTGGCTATTTTGTTCACTTTATTATGAACATAAAATGATGATAAAAATGGCTGTCTACAAGAGGTTTTGATTCTGGAGCATTTTCTCATCTTGGATTTCCATAAGAATTGCAAGTCTGAAATCACTTTCTGCCCAGTTGGAAAATAACATGGGTAAAGCTCTCTAAATATTCTGCTTTATTTTGGACTTTTTGTTCATTTTGACAAACAAGGAACTAATTAAAAATCGCTTAAAAATTCATCTCTTTTCATCAAAAATCAGATTCCGGTTTCAAAATATATGAAAAGAGATGGTTCTTCCCAAAAGAGGTCATTGAGGCTGTGGGACCCCGGAGGAAGGATGCTGCAGATGCTAAAAATCTGCATGGATTGAGGAGGAAACTGGATACACCCATGGAAGGAAGATACACACATGCCAGTAACTAAAGAAAAACCAGCTCAGGAGGTGCCTGAGTAAACAATGGTATTTGGGGGGCATTAAAGAAAAGCCTCCCAGCTTCTTGCCCTGGTCTTACACTCTTCTCAAGGCATCTCCTTTCAGCTGCTGCCAGGAGGAAAAACCCCAGCCAGGCACAAAACCAGCCTGGAGAGAGTTTTCCTCTGGGCACCCCCAGCAGCTGAACCTCAGTTTGGTTCCTGAGGTCGGGCCCTGAGCTTTGCCTCCTTCTACCCCTCCACACTCCAGCAAACATAAAATCATGGAGTGGTTTGGGCTGGAAAGGACCTCAAAGCCCATCCAGTGCCAGCCCTGCCATGGCAGGGACACCTCCCACTGTCCCAAGTCCAAGTCCCAGTGTCCAACCTGGCACTGCCAGGGATGCAGGGATGCTCTGGGCACCTGTGCCAGGGCAGATCCATCCTTACTCTGGCCTCCACAGTGGCTCCCAACAGGAAGCTCTTGGGGGCTCTCCCTGGTTTTGTTTTTATGCAGAAGCTGAAACAGCCACACACCCTCCATAGCCACTGCTCTCCATCCCCCAGCACAGGGGGAATGGGGAGTGACTTTCCACAGCATCCAGGAGCTCTGAGCCCCTGCAACACCAGCTCTGGAGTCACAAGAGGTGGGTACCTCGTTTTTCTCGAGGCTGCACTCTGACATCACTTTATCTCCTTGCTCCTGGAAGGTGATGATGATTAACGCCACAAAGATGTTGACAAAGAAAAAAGGGAAGACAACAAAATACACCACGTAAAAGATGGACATTTCCATCCTGTAGCCAGGGCTGGGCCCCTGCTCCTCGTAGGTGGCATCCACCGAGTGCTTCAGCACACTGCAAGCAAATGCAAAGAGAGAGGAAAGGTCAACACGATCCCTGGAAGCACCCAGGGCCCCCTGAGCATCACTCCCTGGCCTTCACTCACTGCAGGGTTTCCCACATATGCTCAGGAAAAGCTTGCTCCCATCCCTGAGGCTGAGAAGAAGCTTTCCTGGAGGATACTTCTAGGGAAACCCTTGGTTCTCACCATTCTGCAGAATGGCAGATTTACTGTGTCCAGATCCACTGATCCCCCCTGGCCAAGGGGAGAGGATCCAGCTGGATCTGGCTTCTCTTCTCTGCTCAACAGGGATGGAGTAAGAGTGGGAAAAGAGAAGTGCTGATGACATCCAGGTAGGGGAACACAGTGAGGGACTGGAAAAGGGAGGCTGATGCTGTTTTAGTCTTTATTTTATGAAAGCATTGAACATGGAGGCAGAGGAGCCCTGGCCACATACTGCACTCCACATGTGCCAAAATAAAGTCATGTGCTGAACAGGAAATGTCATTTGGACACTGTCACACCCAGCAGACTTTCAGCAGAGCTCACAACACTTCTTCCCTTCATTTTCTTACATTTCCATTACCAAGGTGTGTGAGTCCAGAAGCCTGAAGAGCTGAAAACTTTCTGAGCATCCCTGTGCGAGCTCAGAAGGGCATCAAGGAAAACACAGAGCTCTGCCTGCTGGTTCACCCAAGAACCACACAAAACTCGGCTGACTAAAGACTTTTCTCATTTCCCAGGTCACCTCTGTCCCTCAGAGCTCTGGGGACCTGCTTGACCTCACATCAGCCCCTGGCAGGGCCAGGTACTCACGTTGGCCACCCTTCCCCTGTGGACACGGTGAAGAGCGTCAGCAGAGCCCAGAGCACGTTGTCGTAGTGGAACTCGTATTTTTTCCATTCCCTGGGCTGTGCCTCCACCTCGTTTTTTTCATAATCGAGGTACTGACCCCTAGGAAAAAGAGATGCAGAGCCAATGAGGGAATGAAAGAAGATCAGGCATTTCTCAGCACTCAGGGGCGTTGGGAAGCCCCAGCAGCACAGTCTGGACTTGCTGTGGGTTAAGGACAAAGGGACTCCCTCAAAGTCCATGACAGAAGTAAAGGCTCATTTTTGAGTTTTAGTCATGGGAACTGGACCTGAGGTCTGAAAATGAAAGAGATTTTAATCAGGGCATTCATTAGCATCATGCCTACCCCTCAGTTGTCGGACCCCACAGAAAACTTCTGCTTGATGGGGAAGCATCTCTGGCTCCTACCCCAGGGCTGGATGTAACTTCTAAATTTGTCCCACTTTGAGGGGCCTGGCATGTGGAGAACCCTCTCCAACCCACCCTATTCTGTAATTCCACATTCCTTTCCATAATTTATCTGCATTTTTTCCAGGAAGAACTGCAGGGAGAGCCCCCAGGATCCCAGCAGGGATGTGTCCTGCAGGTGCCAGGCAGCAGGAGAGGGATGGGCAGAGCAGGGCAGTGCTGAGGAGGTGCTTTGAGTGCCAAGGGAAAAGCTAATGAGATGCACATTGTGGAGTAACACACCTTGCCAGCCTGCTGGGAAGGACAAAACATGACAGGGCTTTTAAGATATTCACATCTTGTCCCTCTCCTCACTAATTATTAGCTCTTTAATGTCCCACGCTTCTGATTATTTATTCAGTGTGTTTTTCTAATCCACAGGAGCTCTAAGAATTGAGGCAGCAGGTGGAAAGAGGAGTCACACTATCAAAACTCCTTCTCAACAATCACACCCAGCTTTCCCAGGAAAGAATCTGCCTCCCCTTATTCTGAAGATCAGAGCCAGGAATGGCACAGGAAAAGAAGTGAAAATTCACCTCCAGAGTGCTGTGCTGAATTATTGCTCTTATTTACAGGAGACTCTTCCAGTCAGCAAATCCCTGCCCTGGGGCCAGGAGCTGGGGGGAGCTGCTCCCTGTCACATTCCCTGTTCCCTGCTGCACCTTGCCACCTTCCCTGCCACATCCACTGCTCCCTGCCACATCCCCTGCTCTCTGCCACCTTCCCTGCTCCCTGCCACCTTCCCTGCCACATACTCTGCTCCCTGCCACATCCCCTGCTCCCTGTCACCTTTTCTGTTCTGTCCTGTTCCCTGCCACCTTCCCTGCCACATCCCCTGCTCTCTGCCACATCCCCTGATCCCTGTTGCTCCCTGTCACATCCCCTGCTCTCTGCCACATCTCCTGCTCCCTGCCACCTTCCCTGCCCCCTCCTCTGCTCCCTGCCCTGTTCCCTGCTCCCAGCTGTACCTGCAGTCCTTCTCCAGCTCCTTGGACTCGTCGGTGCAGTAGAAGAAGCGGCCCTTGAAGAGCTGCACGGCGATGACGGCGAAGATGAACATGAAGAGCATGTACACGATGAGGATGTTGAGCACGTTCTTCAGGGAGTTCACCACGCAGTCAAAGACAGCCTGGGGGTGCAGGGGGACAAGCTCAGGGGGTGGGAAGAAAGGAAAAGTTCATCCAAAATCTTGGCACCAGCGTTTAATCACACTCTGAGAATCACAGAAGGGACCTCACAGCTGATGTCATTCCCACCTCCCACTGTCCCACTGCTCCAGCCTCGCCTGGCCACTGCCAGGGATCATCCAGGGACAGCCACAGCTGCTCTGGGCACCTGTGCCAGCCAGGAATTCCTTCCCAATATCCCAAAATCTCTCTCATTTGGGATTCATTGTCCATCCCACCACCCATGGATGCTTCAGTGGATTTTCACTTCCCAAAACTGAGAGAAATCACTCCAGCTTCCTTCATCTCCTGCTTTATCCACAACTTTGGCTGTGAATTTTCTGATGCTGCTCATAACATTTATAAAAACAATCACAGCTTGTCAAGGTAATATTAGTCCTGAGCAAACATTTCATTATAAAATGAAAATTGCTCTTGTTTTGATTTTACTTCCAGTGGCTGGGTAAAAGCTGTTGGAATAATAAGGAAAAAATACCAGAAACAAAACAACCAAATGCTTTGAATAAATATTTTTCTAAGGAGCTGTGTGTCAAAATGAGGTGTGACTAATGCAGTCAGCATGTGCACTCCTGAACTCCCTGCAAAGAGCTCCTCAAATCCATTTCCTACCTGGCTATGAGGCCCTGATTCATTACAAGTAATCTGCAGTTTCATTTTAGTCAGAAGTTTGTCATAATACCAGAAATCGAGCAGTCCCTGCCCAAGCACAAAGTTTGTACAATCCTGCTGCTGTTCCCCTGAATGGAATCATTCACAGAACTCCTGATGCAATACAGGAATCCTGGTGGAAATCTCTGATCAGCCCAGAAATCCTGATGGAAATCTCTGATCAGCCCAGAAATCCTGATGGAAATCTCTGACTAACCCAGAAATCCTGATGGAAATCTCTGATCAGCCCAGAAATCCTGATGGAAATCTATGACCAACCCAGAAATCTTGATGGAAATCTCTGTGATCAACCCAGAAATCCTGATGGAAATCCCTCTGATCAGCCCAGAAATCCTACATGAAATTTCTACAAGAAACATTAATGTTTTCTCTTCAGATAGATTTAGTGTGCATAAAACTAAAATCATTTAAGCATGAATGGTGGGCTCAGACAAAAGCAAATCTACAGAACAGCTGACCCTTATTTTGATGTGAAAACAGGAATTGTCAAACACATTTTCACCCTTCCAAAACATTCACTGTTTTTTCCTCAGCTCTCACAGAAGGTACTGAAGAGTCCCTACACCTCAGAAATCACTGAGTTTTGTTAACTCCTTCCATTCTCTCTCTGCAGGGCCTCAAATTGTTGGTGTTGGATGAATAATCACAGGCCATTAAATTGATTTTATTTTTTACATCAGTGTTCTAGGGATAAACCCTTGAACTATGGAGTGTTTAACAGAAAGATGAATAAATTAAATCTTTTCCCATTGCAATGCCAAATCTCTTTGGACAGCCCTTGCAATATTGATGTTGAATTCTCTAGGGAAAGCCCAACCCTCCCAACCCCATTTTGTCCTTTATCACATCAAAGACATCCCACTTACAAACTGTAATTTAATTTCTTTGTGCTTTTTTTTTTCTATTTGTAGAAGTTTTATTTTCATGTGGATTCACCAGAGTCCCTAACATTGTTTGCAAAAGCACCAAGTGCTTGACATTTGCTCAACATCTGCCCAGCTGTGCTCATCTGACAAAGAGATTCATTGCCATGAAATCAAAGCAACAGAAACAACTTGGATTGAGTGGAGTCTGCCAGCTTCCACTCAGATCAGGCAGGAACCTCCAGGGAAGGAAAAATTTGGTTTATTTTCTAACCTTCAGTTTGGGGAGCCGCTTTATGGTCTTCAGGGGCCTGAGCACACGCAGGACTCGCAGGGACTTGATGGTGTTGATGTCCTTGCCTTTGGTTCCTCTGCAGAGGAGAGAAGGGCACAAGAACAACAGAGGGAATCATTTGCTCCCCAGGTCACTCTTGGGGAGATCTGTGGGTGTCCAGCATGGCTTTGCTGGTGGAATTGCTTGGGTTTGGGGATGTTCTGACAGGTTTTGTGTCCGTCCTCACCAGGGCTGCAGGCAGCATGACCCAGCCTCAGCTGGGATGTCCCAGCAGCACACAGGAGAAGGCTGGGGCAGGACAGGGCTCAGCCACATGTGCTGGCCAGCCTTTGTCACCTCCCAGCCACTCCTGCCCCGACTCCACGGCTGGACAAGGCTCCCAGCCAGGGCAGCAGCACCACAACAGGAGGCTCAGCCCATTCCCACAGGAAAAGGGACAAAGCCACCCCTGGCTCTTCTTCCCAGCTGGATCAGCAGGGGGTGGTTGGGGGTTTGTTCCTGGGTGAGGCAGGGGGTGTTTGGGGGTTTGTTTTTGGATCAGGGAGTGTTTGGCTGTTTGCTCCTGGATGAAGTTGGGGTGTTTCTGGATGGGGCAGGGAGTGTTTGGGTGTTTGTTCCTGGATCGTGCAGGGGATGTTTGGGTGTTTGTTTCTGGGTGAGGTTGAGGTGTTTCTGGATGAGCAGGGGGTGTTGGGTGTTTGTTTCTGGGTGAGGTTGAGGTGTTTCTGGATGAGCAGGGGGTGTTTGTTCCTGGATGAGGTTGGGATGTTTCTGGGTGAGCAGGGGTGTTTGGGTGTTTGTATCTGGATGAGCAGGGGGTGTTTGTTCCTGGATCAGGCAGGGAGTGTTTGGGTGTTTGTTCCTGGATCAGGCAGGGAATGTTGCTCCGTGCACCTCTCTGGCAGGAACATTGTGCCCAGAGGGTTTGGGAGTTTTCCTGGTGAGGGACAGAGCTCTCCTGTTCCCTCATTCCCTCACGTGGAGGACATGCCACCAATCCCATGCAGGGACATGTAATATGGCAATATATTACATGCCTGGAACAGTGCTGGGCCAGCTCCCCACCCAGGCATGCAGGTGCTGTCAGTCACATTTGGGTTTAGGTTTTGTTAAAACCGAGTGCAAGGCTCGAGAATGTTCCTCTTGCTAACATCAAGAGGGGTTTCAGGGGAAGGACAGAGCTCCTTTCCTCGTGCACTTCCAAAATAAAGAAACAAAAGAAGACAACAGGTACATCTTCTTCCAACCCCACAGCAAAACAACGACATTCCCTTTGTTTCACATGGAGTGGAGAATGGGATGGAAATCTGGAACAGAGTTTTGTTCATGGCTGGAGGTTTGGCTCTGGGGCTGTGCTGAGGGAACACAGGTGGGGATGCAGAACAGATGCTGACACACCTATGCTGTGCTCCCAGCCTGCTGAACATTGCTCTTCTCCAGGAGGGAAATTGTGGAAGCACCAGAGACCCGAGAGCCCCCGAGGTTTGTGAAGGATGCAAAGCTTCCCCAGCCTGCCCTGCACCCTGTGCTGAGGGAGGAGCAGCAGCAGTGCAGGAAAGCAGCCAGGTTTGTGGCTCAGCCCTGGAAAGAGCCTTTTGGGAAATCCATGCACTTCCAGGGGATGAATGAAGAACTCACTCCTAACCCTGCACTACTCAATAGTAACACTGGGCAGGGATCTCCAACCCAAACCCACATTCCTGCCTCAGCTCAGCCCCTGTCCCATCACCAGGCACTGCAGCTGTCTGCAAATGCAGAAGGAGGGAGGCAGGAATTTTTGGAGGGCTGTGGGTTGGATCCCAGGGATGTATAACTTGAGGAGAAATTTCCTTTCCACAAGATTTAGTGGAAGTTGAGGAGAGGGGGAACAGCACAGACAGGTCCCGGACCTCTCCCTGTCCCATCCTTCAGGGCTGTTTTAGGGCCATTTTAACCCATCCCAAGCACACCCTGACATGGCTCTAAATCCAGGCACTGCATTTACTCCCAGAGCTACAGGACTAATTGAAAGCCACAAAATAACTATTAAATATTCTTTTAAATAATATTTGATTCTGATTAGAGATCTTTGATCTGCTCTAGATGAAGCAGGCAGTGCCAGCAGAGCTTTCAGTGCCTTTCTTGTCAGGTTTTAGCAGAGCTGAAGGTCTGGCCTAGGCTTGGCTTTGCAGATTTGCTTTCTGCTGTGTCCCTGCCATGGTCACCTGGGTGTCACCAGAGCCAGCAGCTGAGCTGGAGCTCCAGTGTGACTCGCAGCAGAACAGTTTGTTCAGCCTCTCCAGGAGAGGGGGGATGGCAAAGGGAAGCAGAAGGGGAAATGGCTCATGGCCAAGGAGATGCCGCAGCAGATCCCAGCCCCATCCCCTGGGCTGGCCCTCTGCTCCCTGCAGCTCTCTGCTCTGGCAGGCCCAGCAAATCCCCTGCCCTGCTGTGAGCAAAGCCAGGGGAGCTGGCACTGGGGAGGAGAGGAGGGGACACTCTGGGGCCATGTGGCTGTGGCAGCAGGACAGGGCAGGGGGGTGGGAGCCCAGAGCCACACTGTGCTGTGCCCACGAGAGCCCAGCAAAGCTCAGCTCTCAGCTCTGCTCTGTTCCCAGCCACAGCCACACTGTGCTGTGCCCATCAGAGCCCAGCCTAGCAAAGCTCAGCTCTGCTCTGTCCCCAGTTACACTTGTGCTGTGCCCATCAGAGCCCAGCCCAGCAAAGCTCAGCTCTGCCCTGCTGGGCTCACTCAGCAGCCCAGGACATTCCCACACAGTGCTCCCCCCTGCTCATTGTTCCACGCTGCTAATTAACAACTGCACTAACGAGGCCCTGTGCCAGCACACTGACACTGCCCTGCTCTGCTCCCCCTCCACACCTGAGCAAGAATTTCTGTGATTTAACATTTCCAGGAAGGTGAAAGAGACGTGGGGCAGAGCAAAGCCTCGCTCCTGCTCCTCCCTGGGATGGGAGAGGCACGGATGAGTGAGCTCAGAGGTGGAGCAGACAGCTCCAGTCACACAGAATTCCTTCTGCCTCAGCAGAGGACACTAAGAGGAGCTGACTGATTTTTTTCCCATTCAGGCACTTAAGCAAATAAAGAGCGTGAGCCAATTAAATCTTAATGGGATTTATGCTCTGAGCCATAGAGAGAATGCTGGGGAAAATAAAAACCTCCTGTTCCTTGTCACAGCAAGGTCCCCGCTATAGGAAAAGCTTTTCCTGGTGCTCTGACCTAGAGTGATGCAAATTGCATTTTAATTAAAAGGATTCTCTGCGACTCTTCTGTCAAACAAAACCCTAAGGGTTGGGTTTGGGTGTTTTTAAAAACCTCTTTGCCAATATTGGGGTTTTTTCACTGCTTTCATACAAAGCCAGATGTCCAAGAAAATAAATGGTCCAGATGGAGCTGGGATTCAGTGAAAAGGTGTAGCCAAGCACACATCTGACCTGGATATTCCTCACGACAAAAACAAATTGCCATGGAAGGACAAGGTTTTAAATGACTGCAGAATAACAACTGCAACATTCAAGAGAGCTGAATCTTGAATAAGAGCTAAAGAAGAGCACAGGATAAAGGCAGACAGGGAAAAAAAAGAAGAAGAAAAAAAGAAGAAAAAAGAAAAAAATAATTTAAAAAAGAAGGAAAAAAAGAAGAAAGAAAAAGAGAATACCACCAAAAAAATTGCATTAGATCAATTTTGGGTGCATTAGGCCAGTGCTGTTTTGTTGTTGTTTTCTGTGTCAGTTTGCTGCCTGTTTTCTAAAACATTAAGAATATTTTAAAAGAGCTTTGCAGAGCCTTTTCTCCCTTTAATAAATAAAAGAACCTTTAAAAATTTAGTGGTTCTTTCAAATGGAGGCTGCTTGCTGCTGCTGCCAGCAGCTCTGATTTCAGGTGACATGGACCTCTCAGAGTCAGGCCATCAAAAATTCAGGGTGAGGTGGAGCTCTGCCTTCTGTGCTTGCCTGGAATCCTCCTGGCAGAGTGAATTCCTCCCTGGAAGAGTAAATGAGGTCACCCCACCCTGCCCAAGCACAAAGCCACCCTCTTCCTGCCCTAAATCCTCTGATTTCCTAGACAGAAGAAAGAACCCAGTGCCAAATTTCCTGGATCACATCAAAGGCTTTTCCTGGCATCCCTCTCCTTGCTGTGGAGGATCCTCCTGGAGCTCCTGGCATGTGGGGACAGAGGAAACAGCTCTGCCTCCCGCCCTGCCCTGCCCTGCAGCAGAACTGCCACTTGCACTGGGTTAAATGCCATTTTTAGAACCTCCTCCTTCACAAATCAGCCCTGCAAAAAGCTCCCTGAGCTCTGCTCTCCTGGCAGAGCCTTTCCCCAGGGTCAGAGCTGGATCCCAGCTGGGTCACTGCTGTCCTTGGCAGTTCAGGGGTGAAATCCTCTGAAAGAGACTCAAACTGCTTCTTTAAACCTGCTTATGGAAATTTTCATGAACTGCCCCTCACCCATCAGTGCCCACTGAGCCAGCCCCTCAAATCTTTTTTACAGATCTATCTCCATGTGGTTTTTGACTCTCTGGCTTGGATTTCTAGTCTGTTCCTATGTCTGCTGAAGGAAAATCAGGATGGATGAGGAAAAAGAATACATTTCACTGGAAAATGAGCAGTAAAGGGACAGGGAAGTCGATGTGATGGGTGGAACATGGCTGGGTTGTCTCCACAGTGGCAAAGTGTGTGGACACAAGTTGGACAGGCAAAACAGAGCAGCAAGAGACAGGAAGAACATATTACCCCATGAAACTCCTAGAGAGAGATTCCAGCGAAGAGAAGACAAAGAAAGAGCAGAGTCAATGACAAACAGAAACATCAGAGAGACCCCCCAGCCCCAGCTCCCACCAACTGCACAGGAGAGGCCAGAGGGGAGGCACAGAAATCCCCATTCCCTGCTGGACCAGCCCTTCCACCACCACAGACTGCACAGCTCTCTGCTCTCCCACCCTGGGAGCTACAGCCTTGACTATTTATTTTTTTTTTCTAAGAGCATCCCAAAATTCTGGGCATCTCAGCCACCTTTCCAAATTTTTCCAGGCCAAATTTTTGCATTTTGCACCTGGGGTTGAGAGATTTTGGTGACAAAATCTTTTTTGTGTGCTTCCATTTCCCTAAGGACTCGAACGTGTCTGGATGTTTGTGGCGTGTTTATCTCCAGAAAAAGAAAGGGATTTCTCTTTGAAATGCTTTGCTGAATGGAAGACATTAGTTTATTATTATCATCATCATATTGTTGTTCCCAGCATCACTCCAGGGGTGTTGTTTGAAATTTATTTTTCATCTTTTCTAACCACAGAGCTGCTTCTAAAGAGCTGCAGGCAGAGAGGAAACCCATAGCTGCTTTGAGAGCTGGATTTTATCAATCTTGTACCAGTGATACCATCTCAAATGCTTAAATTAACACAGGCTGCTGCAATATTCCAGATGGGAGCTCTGCCATTGCCAGGTTTTTAGGGATGGGTTAATTCAGCTAGAACCTGGTTCACATCACCTTCAGTGGACACTGAGGAAGCCAAAACCATGAATGAAATCCCACCTTGCAGGTGGCAGGACTGGGTTCTTGCAAACAAAGTGGTGACACCACATCAAATCCCAGTTTCAGTGACACTGAAGAGGGTGACAGGGCTGTAGCTCCTTTTTGGGATAATCAACATTCAGCTGGCTCTGTGTGTCCACTTGGTTTAACCAAACCAGGAGCTGGGCCTAAGTCACAGCTCTGCCCTGTCAGGATTCAGAACTGAAGAGGGAAAATCATTTCCTAGGAATCCCTGATTTTCCAGGCAGGCTGCAGGTTTGGATGTCACCCACGGGAACAGGGGTGGGGAGCAGGACTTACAGAAAGCACAAAAATCACAGAAAAAATGCTAATTTTCCCAAGTCTCTTGTCTGACTTTAATCTGGGAGACAGTAACTAGGCAGGGTTTATGCAGTCCCTGGCTGTAAAACCCTGCTCAAGACTCACTCACAGTGGAAAATAAAAGCAGCTTGGGGCACCTATTATAAAGCACAGGCAGGGGATGTAGAAGTAATTTATTTAGAGGCTGATGAGGTGCTGTTAGATATTCATGGCCCAACATCAGCAAGAGAAGAAAAACCTGAGCACGAAAAGCCTCGGAAAGATTAAAAATTATTCATTTAAATGCATAACTCAACCAAGGAAAATCTCCCTCCAAAGAAAATCGTGTTCAAAGAGAAGATGTTTTAAAGGCAGAGCCTGAGGTTTGTTCTCACAGCACAGGGAGCTGCTCGGAAGGGCTCCCAAAATTCCCCTTCTGCCATCAGGCAGTTTGAATTCCTGGTGGAAAAGGGAAATTCTCATGGAACCCCAGACTTTGGGTTATGTTGTTTTTTGTGATTATTCTACTTCTCTACCTCTCTTTAATTCAGAGGAGCTTTGTTAAATTCTGATGTTGCTATATGGCTTTTTGAAGTTAATTTTTCTATTAACTCGGTCTGGCTTAAGTCAATCTAGTTCTGAAAGATATTTCATGTGCAGGGAAATAAAACTCCACACATGTCTAGTCAAGCTTAAAAAGCAGCTTGGTTTTGGGTATTAAATTTTAGGTTAAAAGGACATTCACCAAGACAATTGTGCTTAGGACAGAGCAGCCAGCTCCTCCAAAAATCTGATTTTTAACGAGGCACAAAATGTTTCAAGAGGGGAGGGCAGCATCCCTTTGAAAACATTATGCTGGATTTGATTTTCTCCAAGGCCTAACTAAACTGGTGAAGGATCATGCACAGCCCAGATTTCAGTATCTCCAAAAATCACACCTAAAATATCAACCCTGCCCATCCACTTTTTGGTCAGTTTAACTGAGAGGGTTTATTTGCATTCAGCATTTGCACTGAAGAAAAGCAGATCTAAATCACAAATCTCCCAGCCTCGATGTGACAGGGATTCTGACAGCTCAGAAAATGAAAAATTGCTGAGGAACATTTTCCCAGAAAGGCAACATTTTGTTCATTTTTTCTTTTTTGTGCGGAGTTGAGGGAGGAGCAGGGATTTACCTGTGTTAAATAAATTTCTAAAGCAGCCCAGGCACGCTGGGCTCCCTGACAAAGGTGGGTGCTTTTCTCATTAGCGAGCCAAACGCTGCTAATTCTCATTAGCAAGTGAAACAATTTCCTCTGCTCTAATCACCAAACCTGAGTGCAGGGCTGCTGAACATTCCCCTAATTGCTCGGGGCTAATTTAGCAGCAGATTAAACTGCTCATGTCCTACTGCCTGCTTCCAGGTCTCTCCTATTGTTTCTCAGCAAAGGATTTGCAAACAACAATCCGAGTGGAAAATTTCTTTCCGTTCTCCATCTCGGCTCCTGAAGGTTGGAAGGACCTGCATTGCTTTTCCTCTGGTTGTTTCCAAGAAAAAAAGGTTCAAATGGGAAGCTAATATTAATTTTTAAAGTTATTTCTCCTATTCTCTCTATTATTCGTTGCTCCAAATCCTCCCTGACATGAAAGAAGATCGTGGGTATTATTTAAAAGCATAAATACAGAGCTGGGTTTGAGGCAGGGAGCACTGAAGTGAAACTCAGTGGAAATACAGAGAGAGGAGAGAAAAGGAGAGAGTTTGTGAAGCAGAAATATCCACAACTCTGGAAATAAGGGTTTGCCAAGAGTTCACGGAGTCATCAGCAGATTTCTGTTGTTTCAAAATGAGAGCAAATGGAGACGCTGGAGTGCCACAAAATGTTCCAGGGAGTTCCTGAAAGAACCTGGCTAGAGAGTCCCAGGAATCTGTGTGGAATGAGCAGTGATGGGCTCAGCCTAAAGCTGGGAGGATTTTCACACCAATTTCACTGGGTTTGTACTTTCCTTCCTACAAAGGGCAGGAACTGAACATTTCACTGAGAAATGGAGCATTGCACATCCACTGTCCCTGTGCCAGAGCCCTGCCCCTCTCCCTTCTTCCCGGGATTTGGGAGCAGAAGGAAAATGAACTTACGAGAAGGCAAAGGCCACCAAGGCCCCACTGACCACAATGAAGTCCAGGATATTCCACAGGTCACGGAAGTAGGAGCCAGGGTGCAGCAGCAGCCCCAAGTCAATCATCTGCAGAGAACAGCCAGGAAAAGGAAGAGTTTTAATAAAGCATGGCCCAAATGCACCCTGCCAAAGGGCAGGGGAAGGTTCTGGATCAAAGGACACAAATTGCTGAGATACTCAGCCAAGCTGCTCCTCTCTAACAGGCAGGAAAACTCTCCCAGAAATGAAGTTAAATCAATAAACCACAACCAAAAGCTACAGAAACCAGAGCTCTCACTGCTCCCTTGGATTTTTTGCACACACATTCATTAACCCTGGTTTTATTCTGCATCTCTGTTGCATCTTGCTCTGACAGGAAAACCCAATTTCCCCCTTACCCCAGCACTGAATCTTGACTTTATGGAACTGTTCTCTGGGAATTTACTGCCCCACAGTCCTGGCCAAACCAGTCACCCTGCTAAGTAAAAAGATAATTCTCAGCTTTTTAAAATGTGCCAAACCAGGATCAGCTGTTATTAATAATTCCTGCCCAGTGCCAAAGGAAGAGGGAACAATCAGGAGTGTCTCAGGAAGGTCTGGCAGCTCCTATTGTCTTCCCAATTCTTATCCTCTTCCACAGCCACAGCTCCTAAAGATATCCTGATTTTCCTGCATAAAATGTGAGATTAAGGAAGCCAGGAGAGCTGCTGCCTCTGATTGTGAGAGCTGTTCCCGAGTTAGAGCTCCCCATCCTCCCCACCCTTCCTCCAGCTTCTCACAATTAAATCTGAGAGAGGAGGTGAATCTCTGCTGGGAGAAGTTCTTACCTTGATCACCATCTCAAAGGTGAAGACTCCTGTAAATATATAATCCAGGTATTTCAGAGCCTAGGTGGGAAAGGGAAATGTGTGTTAGGGAAAGCCACACACTGAAATAACCCACACAGGAGCAAGGAGTGAAATATCTAATGCAGCAAAGTTCTGTCTGCTGGGATGGAGAAAAACCAGCTGGTGAGGAGGTTTCAGATAATTTAGGCACAAACCTGAATTATCTGATTTAAAGCAGCATTTTCCCAGTCCTTGCCACACTGCCCCTGCATTTCTGGCAGGTTTGCCAAGGCAAAAGGGGGATTTCAAAATGAAATGTTTGAACATCCCCTCCTCAGGAGTTCATCCAGCAGCCTTGCCCCTGCAGAATGGGCTGTCAGCAGAGCCACAGCAGCCACACCACCCCTGATCTCCAAACTCTCAAACTCAGATGTGGTTCAAGCAGAGAAAGGACAGGAATGTGAGCATTTTTGATAGTGAAACAAAGGTAATTGGAGTGTGTGTAGTGGTTTTGGTTTACTCATTGGAAATTTTCTTGCTGTGAGGTAGGATTAGGAGGAAGGTAAAATAGGCTTAACTTTAAATGGTACAAAGAGAAACTTTACTAGAAATTATAAGACAAAAAAATTAGAATAAAACTTTAGACTACTGTTTTTTTTCTTTACGCATTTTCACACTGAGAACATATAGAAAACAATTCAGTCAGTTGACAAGTTTTCGGTTTTTCACGAATTTACTTGGGAGAGGAGACTTCCTTTTTTTATCCATGGAGATTTTTCTACAAGAAACAATTTTGTTGTGGCTTTGATGTGATAGTGATCAGGCCAGGAGAATAGAGATTTGATTACTATGCAAAAAGACATTCTTTAAGTAACAGGTTTTTTAAACTATTATGGAGGACTATATCAACTTATGAGACACATTAAGGATTACAATAGTTTGAAGAAAAGTTTATCGCTGAAAACAGGGTTTTTATTTTTGTTTTCTTGGAGAGCAGCAGGGATGTTCTTACTATTTGAACTTGGGGGATCACAGTGATTTTATTATCTGTTTAATGCTTCTGCTCACATCTACAGTCACAACAGCCATATGGACCTCATCACATTTTTATGTGTTATAGGGAAAATGTCCTGGTCAGGCACAAGGGAGACAGCCCAGGTCTCGGCAGGTAGAACTTTCAGGAAAGCTTTCCAAGCAGCAGCATTACCAAGGCAGCTCTGAGCTGCACTGCCAGCACAGCGCGTTACCTGCCAGGACGGGAGGGGAAAATCCCCAAACTGTGGCACTTTGGGTGGCACTCACATCGTTCCTGGGAGACTCAGCCTGCACAGGGTCCTCTGCAGCCAGGGCGATGCTGCTGAGGGCGATGACGATCAGGATCACCATCTCAAAGTAGCGCAGGTTGACGATGTAGTGGAACAGGCGCCGGATCCTGCGGGGACACGAGCACAGCGAGGCTCAGGAAGGGGGGAAAGAGGCCACAAACCCAGCAGGAGCAGCACCTCTGGCATTCCTGCTGCAAGAATTTCACATCTATACGGCGCACCCTTTTGACTAAAATTTTGATCAAAACCCAGAAGTGCGCCTTATACTCCGGTGCGCCTTAGATATGGACAAAGTTCGGAAATTTGCCAACCTGGAAGTGTGCCTTATAATCCACTGCGCCTAATAGTCATGAAATGACTGTATTCGTATCATATCATATCATATCTAACATAACATAACATAACATAACATAACATCTTTATAGATATTTATATATTATATATTCATTTGTGTTAATATTTTATTTATTTATTTATTTATTATATAGGAAGAGAATTCAAAAACAGACTTTGAATTCCAGTTTGCAGCAGATCCCTGGCAGTTAACATTTAGGGAGTTCAGCATCCCTGCACTTCGCTCTACCCCCTCTGCAAAGCGGCAACATCCATCCACTTCTTTATCTCTTTATCTCTTTATCTCTTCTCTCTTTATCTCTTTATCTCCCTATCTATTTATTTCTCTATCTATTTATCTCTCTACCCATCTGTCAAAAGAGCACTGAGAGCTTTCAAGCATCCACAGTCAATTCTACAAATTCTGTTTATGGCACTCCTCACCCACATCCTTCTCCCTCTGAACTGCCAGGTTCACGCCCTGTGAGTTCAAAACAAGGTTTGAAACCTTTTTAATGTCAACTAATCCCTTTAAAATGTTGAGACTCAGCTGAATCTGCATTTGTGGCTCTCCACCAATCTCTCTCTGCCTGCACTTTACTCCAACTCACACTTTACAGCACAAATACTTCACAGGAATAGATCTGATTACTTCCACCTAATCTTTTTATTGATGAATTGTGTCTGAGGAAAGTGGTAAATGCTCCCATTTCTGAGCAATCCAAAACTCTTCACAAATTGCAGCTAATAATTCCTTCTGACCACAATTCCCAAATCCTTAACTGCACACAGAGCTCTGCATTTGCACCACATTTGTCAGCTGAATAAAGGACTTAGCCCAAGAATCAAATTATAGACTTAACTCGCCAACAACTTTGTTATCTGAGAATGTATTTCAGCTCCTCTATCCCATTTTCTCTTAAGCAAATATCTGAACAGTGAGAATTAAAGTCTATTTTTCACATCTACTTACATACTTCTTTTCTTTGGCTTGCTAATGGATTCAGAGTGGAAAAGAGCTACAAATACCAAGGAAGTGAATTTGATAGAAAATAACCTGGAGAAAAGTGCTTTTGTGGAGCCCTGAACTGTGCTTTTCAATCTTCTAGGAGATGATGATCATCTCCGTGCTCCCAGAAGCCACAGAAGTGAAAGGCAGCGTTTCCAGGAACATTTGTAGCCATAATTCCTGCTTCAAACTCAATTCATCAAAGCACTAACAAGCCCCTATTTTTAGCTGCTCATCATTCATAACCAGCAGTGAGATGTGGGAGCATTTGGGAACCGCCAGCGGGGCTTGAGAAATCACAGCCCTGAGTGCTCTGAGAGGGTGGTGGCACTTGGGAAAAAGGGGAATTTATTTCTGCTTCCCTGAACTGCTCTCCCCTCTGGCAGTGCCCGGGTCATGGATCCCCAGCAGGGTTTGGAAGGAGATGGCAGCACTGGAGTGGGGAGAAGCTCTGAGCCCAGAAAGAGCTCTCTGGAGGAGCTCCCAGCAGCCAGAACACCTGGGGGCATGCAGTTGGCTCTGCATCTCACCCAGAGGAGGAAAAACAAGCTGCTGACATTCCTGGAGTTTGGGCTTTATCTTGTTATTCCCCCTTGGCTTGCTTGGAACACACTTTTTCTCCCAGTGAACTTTGTTTTTCCAGTGGTTTTTCAGCACAGCTGGTTTTTTTTCTGGGGAGGAGTGTAAGCTGTAGGGAGCTGAAACAACAAAGCAACTGAAAGAACCCCAAGATCCTGGACTCTGAGGCTCAGAAGGTCCTAACTGGGATGGGGGGAGAGAAAAGAAGCAGCCCTGGGAGACAAGGAAATTTTGCTGCTTCCCTGCCTGCCCAACCCAGCGCTCAGCTCAGAGCCCCTGGGCTCAGCACCTCTCCCCACCCAGTGATGCTGCCTTGGCAGATCTTTCCCAGCTCATTTTTGGTGGTCACTTCACAGCAAAAAGACCAAATATCAGGGAAATATAATTTCCTTATCCATCCAACCTCCATAATCCTAATTTGGCTCCCCATGACCTGGTCCCAAGGCTGCCAGAGCTCCAGGAGCATTTGGACAACCTGGGATGCCCAGGATGGCTCTGCTGGGGGACCTGTGCAGGGCCAGGAGCCAGATCAATGATCCTGGCAGGTCCCTCCCAGCTCAGGAGATTCTGGGATGCTGTTCAGCCTGCCCTGGGATGGGGGTGCTTCCACCACAGGGGCTTTTTGGGTGTCAAATCAGAATTCAGAGCCTGTTTTGTTCCACAGGATGGCATAGTCCTCAGCAGCAGGGAAACTCATCCTTGTCTTCAATGCAGCTGCCAGAAAAGGGCCTGAGCTCCTCTTTTCTATCTGGCAGGGAGAAATTCCGAGATGTCCAAGTTTTACCTGAGCCAGAGAAACCTCTGCTCCAAGGGGATCTCCACAAGACCAAACACCCTCCCTAAAAATGCTAAAAATGACTCACAGCCCTTCATGCCACAATAATTCCAGCCCCTCTCCCTGTTGGTCCTGCAGCCCTCGGAGGAGCAGATTCAGAATTTCCAGGCTTTGAGTCCAAAGCTGCCCAGGAGGCAGCGCTGCCTGAAGGGGAGGAAATGCCCCAATCCCAGCAGATCCCACAGGCTGCACTCCCAGCCTTGGCAAATAAAAAATATTCAGGTTTTCCCAGAAGTTCAAAGTTCACAGTGTGGAAAGAACAGGAATTCCAGCAGAGGAACCTGGTATCCAAATAATCCTCAACCTGTTATTCCTGATAAAATCTTTTCCCAACAGAACCTGCACTCCCACTTTTTGGGCTCTACATTAGCAGTGTCTGCCTAAAGCATTTTCTTTTTCCTGTCCTGATAATTGATATCCCAGGAAAACCCACAGAACAACAGCATCTGGCCCACACAAATAAGCTTTTATTTCATGTCCCAAAGTGTTCCCAGAGATTAAAATCCCACTCAGTCACTGCTTTGAAGCCCCTGCTGGGTGTCAGAGGAACTTACGGGTTTGTGGGGCTGAGGATGAACATGGAGCTGTAAGGCAGGATTGGTTTGGGCCCGTTTTTTGTCAAGTCATCCACGTCTTTCTTCTCCTCTGTTTTGCTTTCAAACTCCACGTTGTTCACTGGAGAATTCAGGGAGAACACAAAGGAGAGGGTTAAAAATGGATTCCCAGGCTGGAACAGCTGGAAAGTCAAACAGTGCAGCTGGGAGAGCAAACAGCCCTCGGAAGTGCTGATTACAGGGAATGAACAATCACTGCATCATTATCAGCACCGAGGCAGCTCTGCCCCTCCACTGATGAGCCACGGAGCAGCAACTGCCAGGAAATGAAACCATGAGCTGATTTATCCCAGAGCTGCCAAACCGGGGCTGCAAATCCCACCCCAGAGAGCAGAAATTCTTAGTGAGAGGGATCAGCTCGGGAGCCTTGAAAGAAAATAAAAAGGAAGTCTGACCAGCCCCGTAATTCAGTGTTTTCTCCCATGGAGCAGGAGCACAACTGGCTGTGGAACACATAAAGTGCAGATTCATGGGTGAGGTTTAATAATCTGGCGGCTGAGAGTGCTGAGCAGCCCAGAAATAGGAAAAGAGACCTGGGAAGGACTTCTTGGACCCCCTAGAGCTGGGCCTGCATTGTGCAGCTTGGTTTGGCCAGAGCTTCCCAAAGGTGTGCAGCTCCATCCTGCAGCAGGTTTTGGGATCTCCTGCTCTGAGATTGTTCCCAACCTCCTTCCCAAAGGTTGGAAATTCTCCAATTCTCATCCTGACTTCACTTGCAGGGGGTTTATGGGATAATTTACTGAAGATAATTTCCCATCTATGAACTGGGTAACATTTCATGCTGCAAATTCTCTTCTTAGACACGTATAAAGGCTCTTCCATTAATTCTCAGGACCTAAAGCCCAAGGATCCCACCCTTTGGAATGTGCTCAGTGCAGGGCTGTTATTACTTTTTATTTTATTTTGCAAGAAAATGACATTTCATTGTGTTTGAGTGACATATTCAATAAGCTCCTTATTGGATCTCCAGTCAGATCCAGAGGAAATGGCCAGGAAAGGGAGAGCTGATAAATTGTGATTGACAGGAAGTCAGCATTGCAATATAGGAAAATTACCATCGAAGAGGCAAAAAAAAAAGGAGAAAGAAGAAGGGGGAAAAAAAAATTAAAAAGAAAAGATAAATCTTGTGGCTGACAACAAAGTGAAAAAGCACAGAGACCCTGCCAGATCTTGGCTGTGCTTCTTGGAAAGCAGAGTCTTGACAGCCTGAGGTTTAATGTGAAAACCTCTTGGATTTCACACCAGGACTCTCCTCAGCTCTCCAGACTCCTCCAGGCTGTTCCCACCCTGCCAGGGGTCAGCCCCAAGGTGGTGGGAACAGGCTGCTGGTGGCTGGCCACAGGATCTTGGGACCATCTGTAAATCTGTGCTGAGAGCTGTGGAGAAGGACAGAGAGGGTGGATCTGCTCCAAGTGTGGCGCTGTAAAAAGCTCTGGAATGTCACAGGATCCCAAAGCACAGGATCAGAGTGGGTGTTGCTTTTCCCTGCTCCTTCCCCCACACAAAGGGTGTGGCCTGGCTGAGCCACCTCCAGGGAATCTCAGGTGTTTTCCAGAGCCACCAGGCACCCAGGAACCCTCGAGTTCCTGCAGTCTGAGTGGCAATTACAGATCCCACCTCTCCAGGTTCTCTGCCTGCCTCTCTCGAGGGTGGCAGTGCCCAGGAGAGCCCCCAGCACTCCCTGGAAATCTCCATTTGCTGCCAATCCCGCAGCAGGAAAGGCAGGGGACAGAGGCACTCACTTGGAATGACAGTGGTGTCCCCTGGAGGGGCAGTGATGGTGACAGGGATGTTCACAGTGGTGGTTTTGTCCAGGGGGGGCTGGATCATCCTGGTGACATTCTTCTGGTTGTCAGCATCCTCCGGCTGCTCTGGGACCTTCTGCAGGTAAGTGCTGGGCAGGGTGTGCACAGGAACACTGCCAGGGCCACTGCCACTGCCACTGGCCTCCAGCTCACACTGGTTCTCCCTAGGAAAAAGCAGCATTTGTTCAGTAAGGCCTGGGAAGGTTCAGAGAACAATCCCTGGCGCTGCACCTCGCGCTGGGTTTGTTTTCTCCACGGAAATCCTTTGCAGGACAACCTCTGACAGCAAAATCTGGGATCTTTTCGTCCAAGATCTCTCAAGCCAAACCCCAATCCCAGCATTAGGAGGGGGTTGTGGCACTGAACATCCCTGGGGTCACTTCAATTATGCTCCCAAGCCAGGACCATGTGGCCCTTGCATGTAGCAGTGCCAAGAGCCACACCCCAGAGCATTTGCTGGATGAACCCTGCCATGCTGCTCCCTAATGCTCTCCCCAGGCCTTATTTAAATGTGGTGATTCTCTTTCCCAGCTTGGAACTGCTCTGGAAGGTGGCTCCTGCTCTCCTCTGCAGCAGCAGCTCTGCACCAGTGAAGAGGAAAGTGAGCCCGTGCACACGAGCACGCTGAACAGCAGGCAGAGTGTTTGGAAATTCAGCTGAAAGGAAGATAATTTAGACAGGAAAATTATTATCTCAGTGCCACTCACGGCTCTCCACGGTGACATGAACTCTGTTCTAAAGAATCCCAGTGCAATTTCTTTTCCATCAGACTAATAAAGCTGAAAAGGCAATCTATCCTTCTTTATTAACTACTCCAAATGCTTCACCAGGGCTGTTTTTCTCACTTGACTTACATAAGAATTAAAGCAAATGGGGGCCATCGTTGCTCTTAATGGAAGAGGCCATGTGCTGGAACAACTGGTGGTGCAGCTGAAGGCTCCCCATTAAAAATGAAAATCAAAGGGCTGTGAGCAAGGCTGGCTGAAATTTAAAAAGATGTCCCTCAGGAGCTTCCTTCAGAAGCTGGGAAATTCTCTGCTCCACTTGGTGTCCTACAGGGCCTGTTGGTATTTACAGCAAGGATATTTCCTGCCTTAAACCTGAGCTGTTTTATGAACCAAAATCGTCTTTGGGAGCTGCTGTCACTGCTGATTGAGGGAGAAGGGAACTGCAGGTTGTGCTGGGAGCTGGTGTGGGGACAGGGACAGCAGGGAATGCCACGGGGAGCCTGAGCAGGGATTTTCTGGAACACATTTGGGACTTTGTGAGTCCCGAGCTGACCCGGGTAGGGTCTGGCAGCACTCACTTATAGTAGGATGCACAGCTGGTCTGTGGGTTAGAGAGGGTTAATAAACCCTTGAGAAGTATTCTCTGACCAAGGCTGTTGGCATGGAGAACAAGAGGAGAAGAAGGAGAAAAAGAAGATAACCAGGAAAAATACCCCACAGCTGTGGAAAGTATTCTTAGAAAGGTCCTGGGAAGAACAGGTGTGGACAAACTTTCTGCCAGTGATCGTTCTGTTGACTAATTGTGACCAGCGATGAAAATGTGAACGGTGTGAGGGAAACACACACCGGCCCTGTGAAGCACAGCGCGCATTTGGCGCGTGGCGCCGCCTCTCTCACTCACTTGGGCTGGTGATTGCGGTGCTCCTTGTCGCCAGCCTCCCCCTCCTTGTCGCCGTCCTTGTCCACGGACTCGTAGGTGGCCAGAGCCCTGTTCCTGAGGCGGTGGCGGCGGTGCGGCTCCTCGGCGCTGTCGGCCTTGGTTGCGGTGTCGCCGTCGCGGGGGGCGCGGGGCCCGGCGCGGTGCCGGGAGCGCCGCTCGCCGCGGGCCCCGTTGGCGGCGCCATTGCCCTCCCTGCCCGGCCTGTCGGACGAGTGCCGGTGGCTGCGGTGCCTGCGGTGCTCCTTGTCGGCCCCTTCCTCCACCGAGCCCCGCCGGTGGTGCCTCTTGCCCCCTTCCTGCCCCCTGCTTCGCTCGCTTTTCCCCTCCTTGCTGCCGCCTTCCACCTCCTTGCTGCGGCTGCGGTGCTGCCTGTGCCTCTCCTCCTTGCTGCCCGGCCCGGCGTCGCCGCTCTCATCCTTGGTCACGTCTCCCTTCTCCTGCTCTCCCAGCTTCTCCTTGTCGCGATGCCGGTGGTGCTTCCGAGGCGCTTCTGCCGCATCGCTGGAGGTGGCTTTGGGGTGCTCCGGCAGCTCCTGCACGTCGCCGGGGCTCAGTTTGCCGATGTTGTTCCTGGCCTCGCCGCGGGGCTCCACGACCAGCGGCCGGTCCAGGTGCGTTTTCATGTCGGGTCGGATGTGCAGGGTGGTGGCGTAGCGGACCCGCTCCTCGGGGTCCAGCTCGTTGTACAGCGCCTCGCAGCTGGCTCGGAAGTTGTGCATCCGGATCTGGCTCGTCCTCTGCTCCCAAACCGACTTGGATTTGGAGGAATTCTGCTGCTTGCTAAGGTGGGAGAAATGGGAGAAGTCAGCGCCCGACTTTGCGCCAATTCCCTAAGTACCAACCAAAAAAAAAAAATAGAGGGAATTTTCAGCCGAGGTGGGGGATTAGAGGGTCGAACCAAAGGAGTAACAGGGATGGAGAGAGAACATGAGCAGGGAAAGCCAGCGGGATCATCCGTGTTAGTTTGCCCACACACTATGAGATCAGCCCTCTGGAAAGGAGTTATTCTGCATTTCGGAAATGTGGAAGCCTCGGGAATAGTCTGAAGGATTAAAACGTCAGCACACAAAGATCACACACCCCAGCCAGAGCTTTGGAACAGCCGACAAAGCTCCCCAAAATTAGCAGCATTTTTCTCCTCACCTGGAAATATCTGGATGAGGAAATTAGCGGTGAGCAAGAGAAGTTAGATCAGCAGGAGGAGAAGGAAAAATGAAACCTGTCCCTGAGGATCCGAGCCTGCCACCAGCCCCTGCGACCCAACCCCAGGGGTTGTTTTCCAGCTGTGGTACCATGCTGGCTGATGGAACAGGTCTAAAACTGCTCTAAATCCACAGCATCCTTCCAGATGAGCATGGACCAGCGAGCATGGAAAACTGTCCTGTGCCCCAGGAAAAGAGCCCAGAGAGAGGAAGAGTCACACACAGATCCATGAAAGATCCTGAGCTGGAAGGGAC
>VRYO01002223.1:4058371-4075050 GCA_009812075.1 Sialia sialis
TTTGCCTGAGAGCCCCTTAATTTCAAAATTATAATAATTTGGAGGGGTTTTACATTCTCCATTTCAAAGAGAAGCTCCTGCCTTTCTTAGCAAACACCTGTCCTCCCAACTAGGACACTGTGGTCAGTCAAATCTGTTCAGGTGAATCCCTGTGGTGGAGGAGAAGATTTCTGGGAGCTCCAAACCAAGTGCAGGATGTTTGAGAGGCAGATGAAGGTGCAGGATGCCTCCCCAGCACTGCAGTGATGAGCAGTTGTTAAAGGAGATCCCTGGTGGCCATCAAGCACAAACCAATCCCATCCAGCACCCAGCTCCAGGTGGGAAGGTGAAGGTGCCTCTTCAGAGCCTCTGAGCAGGCTGGAACCCTGAACAACCAGCTCCTTATGCTTAGGAAATGATGTTTAGTCAGCAGCACAATAAATGGAGCTCAGAGCAGAGCAGGGGGGACAAGGGGACAATTCCAGGGCACTGGATGTGCAAATTTTCTGGAGCTTGGTTAGGAGGGGAGGCTGGGGCAGGAGAACTGGTGATTAAATGATTCCCTTGGATCTGGCTGCAACTGTGATGCATTAACTCACAGAATTTAAAAAAAACCCAAACCTCCTAAGTCACAGAGTGCAGAACAATTCCTCTCCAGGCACAGCTCACCCTGGACTAGCACAGCAAAAATGCCAGAGGTGAAGACTCCAGCAGCGTGGGAAGGGCTGAGGGAGGCTCAGGGGGAGCCACACTCAGTGCTCAGAGCAGGACTGTCAAGGGAGGGGAGAAAACAGCACAAAAAATGTGACTTTTCACCAGGCTCAGCCCAGGGACAGCTCTGTCACCTCTGTGGGAGGAGAACACTGGGAACATGAACATTGTGATTAAGAAAATCCACATTGTGGTGTTCTCTGCCACCACCCTGCTTGGACTGATGCAGGCAGGGAAAACATCAATGTTTGCAGAATATTGATCTGTGCCACTCCTGCCTGCTGTTGTTCTAGAAATCCATGTTCACATGTTGGGAAAATAATATTAAACTCTAAAAATGAAATAAAAAATATTCCTGAGAGGAAAGTACAAATATAAATTGCTTGGGTAGAGCCACATTTGCAGTTTTTCAGGGCCTTGCTCACTGAATCCTACAGGGCTTGGATTCTCAGTTCTTTGTACCTGAGTTTCACAGGGGTCTGGTTTCTGGTGATATTTCCATTTGCCAAACATCCCATTTTTAAGAACACCCAGCACTTTTAGCATGTCCAGCTCTGATCTGCCAGGACTTGCCATGATCACAGCATCTGCTCCACCCTCAGAGCACCATGGGGATGAAGATGAATTTCAGGAGAAATGAAGTGTTGGCGAGGATTTGGGTGCCAAAAGGTCCCTAAATCTGCCCTGCTGCACTGGAGACAGATATCCAAGAGATGGGGGCTGCAAACCACTCCCTATACAGGATTTAGGGGTTCAAACCACCCCTTAACCAGGATTTAGGGGCTGCAAACCACCCCTTAACCAGAATCTAGGGGCTTCAAACCACGCCTCTCCAAGATTTAGGGGCTGCAAACCACCTCCTGTCCAGGATTTAGGGGCTACCAAACCCCTGTGGAGCCCCCTGAGCATGGACATTCCATCCCTGGATGAGCTGCTCCCTTGAGAGCTGGATTTGATCCTTGTGGGTCTCTTCCATCTCAGAATATTCTGGGATTTATGTATAAAACAAATTTGTCTGCCATGGATTCATGAAATGTCACAGATTTAAATCTCACAGATCACAATCCTTTCCCATCCCCCAGAATCTGACTCCTCCCCTGTTGCTCCTCCAGGGCATCATCCCTTTGGGCACAACCTCTGCACCTAAATTTTGCTTTTTTTCCCCAAATCAAAGCCCTGGGAGCTCTGGGAGTGGCTGTGGGGCTCAGCCTGGCCAAGGAGATGTCACAGGCTCAGCAAATGTGGAACAACTTTCCCACTGTGCTCCTGGGAATTTGCACACAATCAGGGCAGGGCAGACTCAATTTGAGGCAAAATAAGCAAAAATTCAGTTTTGTCCTCACTTTGAATTGTTGTCACGAAACTCTCCTTGTGCTTTTGAAAACCTGGTGAAAAGCCACGGGAAAAGGTGATTTTAAGCAATTTCAACATTAGCTCCATGGAAGTGTGTTGGTTTTTTTTCTGCTGATTTCTAAGAAATCTTCCCCTGCAAAATGCTTTCATTAAAACAGAAGCAAATAAGCACCATCATCATCTTGCATTTTAAAATTCCAGAACCAAGAAATTCATCAAAGAGCAGGAGCAATTATCCTCATTTGACTTCTTTTCAAGGCTGGCCAGAAAATAATTGTAAGGAAAAAATGGTATTTAAAACTATGAAACAGCCAGAGCATAAATAGGAACTGATTACAGCAGTAATGACAAAATAAAATGGTAAGAAGAATAAAATGGGCAAATTAATAATATTCTTTTCCTTCACATGTAACAAACTGGCTCCACTTGGCCTTTTGTCTTTGCTAAAGTAGATTAAACTTCCAGTAAAAAGAGATTTCCACTGAAGAAATCCGGCTGCAGTTCAGTTTTTTCCCAATAAAAATGAGCAGGAAATTTCTTTTTTTTTTTTTTTTTTTTTTTTTTTTTTTTTTTTTTTTTTATGCTTGAGCTTCTCCAGCCCTTGGAGGTCTCTCCTGTAAAAGGGGTCTGGAAAGCATCAGCAGCTCCCAGTAAAATGCAGGAACCAAACTTTTTGGTGCTGAGGCTGAAATTTCAGAAGAGTTCAAAGAACTTTTTCAGCAAATCCTTGTGGGGTGCCCCAGAACAAAATCATGGAATGGTTGGGGTTGGAAGGACCTTAAATCCCATCCCAACCTCTGCAGGGACACTCTCCACTAGCCCAGGCTGCCCCAAGTCCATCCAACACTTGGATATTTCCAGGGATGTCTCAAACACAGAAACCTGGACAAACATTTCCACCTACACCTCATTTTTGCACCTCCAGGATCCAGGAATCTGGGGACCAAGACAAAACTTTCCAAGGGTTTTGGTATCCCAGAGCCTGTGCTTGTCCTCACCCAGGCATCTGAGAATTCCAGATGGATGTTCCTACCTCCAAACCAGTTCATTTTATTGCACCCAGCTCCTTCAAACACAAGGAAAAGGAATTCAAGCACATTTTTCAGCTATTTGAGAGGATGCCTTTACACTGAATTCTCAAGATCATAAGAAACCAGTTATTTCTGTGCACACCCTTCTCCTCATTAAAAATCCAAAGTGGGATGTGAACAGTTCACCTGGTGAAATCTATCCTGGGACAGCTTAAAAAAAAATCCTCCTAAAATACAATTCTTCAAAGATGAGGCATTCCAAAGAGAACCAAACTGAAAGAAATCCTTCATTAAACTCCCAAGTGTGTGCTCAGCACTGAGATATTTGGCCTGTGAGTGCCAGAGATGGTGCAGGAGGGCTCCAGAGCCCAGGGGAGGCTCCAGCTGGACAGACAGGCGGGGACACTGCAAAAGGGGAATTTTCTCCCAAGGAATCAAAGGGTGCTTACGCAGCTATGGAGATGTTGGCTGCAGACATGGGGCTCACTTCAGCCACTTCCTTGGCTTTCTGCAGGGCCAGCTTCTGGTTGGTGGCTTCCTCCATCTCCTCCTCGTCCTGGGGGAGAAAAACAAGAGAAATCCAGGAATAAATCATGGAATAACAACCAGCAGAGCTCCCCAGGGCATGGGTAGGGGTGGCTGCCACTGATGTGCATGCAGCAAGGACACAGGAATTTTAATTTAGGGCAGATTTTCCTGCAAGGAGCCCCAGGTGTGGCACAAGTTGAGGTGAGAAAGGCAAGGTTTGGTCAAGAGGGGTGTCTTGGGTTGCAATACAGGACGTGACCAGCAGTGTGTATTCTGTCACCATCTGTTAAACCAGCTGGGGCTGTGATCCTCATCTCCATGGGAGATATCTCCTGTTAATGGGCCAGCTGTTAAACCAGCTGGGGCAGTGTTCTTTATCTTTTCACAACCCATCCTTCCTCCAGGCAGTTCTCTTCTGCTCATGGCCATTGAGTCCCACCGTGGGACTGATAAAATTACTGCATCCCATTGGGAGATGCTCCAGCCAGCAGAAGAAGTCAAACATTTCCTACCTAGATAAAAACTGAGATTTCAAACATCAGAGCAGCCTTTTTCCCCTGGATCCCAGAGGAAAACCAGACCCTTCCACATCACCACTGGACCTCCTGAAGGAAACTGCACCTTGTCCAGGAGCACTGCTCCAACTGAAGCACATCTGTCACTGCAGGAGGATGCAGCCACCATTGAATGGCACTGCTGCCAACACCCTGACTGACTGACGGGTGTCAGCTTGGATTCTGACTCTGGCAGGGTTTGGGGTTTGTTTCTTTGTAGTACTGTATTTCTATTTTAATTTCCCTAGTAAAGAACTGTTATTCCTAATTCCCATATCTTTGCCTGAGAGCCCCTTGATTTCGAAATTATAATAATTTGGATGGAGGGGTTTTACATTCTCCATTTCAAAGAGAGGCTCCTGCCTTTCTTAGCAGACACCTGTCTTTCAAACCAACACAAGGGTTTTTTACCCTCACCAACTTTCTTGACTGTCCTGGGTCTCCTCTCAGCACACAGCACTGGAGAGGGAGACTCCGAGGGAGCAGGGAGAGCCCTGGGCAGGAATGGGCCAATTCCAGTTGGAATTGCCCATGGATCCCAGAGCTGTGTGTGCTACAACCCTCAGCAGCCAAAGTCCTGCTGGACACGTGGGCAGGCTCCTAAATCCTCCCTGACCTCCTGCCAAGAGAACTTTTCTGAAACAATTATAAAAAAACAATGGATTTGGGACTGGTACTGCTCCCATCAGTTTTCCACAACCACCTCAGATCCCTGGGGACTCAGAAAACAAACAAAAAAAACCATATAAAATGTAGTTTGTTGAGCAAAGTTCTGTTCTGCTTCCTGCATATCCCTGGATCACAAGGATTTTTAACCTCTGGTGGCACAAAAATGCCTGAAGATTGTAACTGGGATTTCTTTCTTCCTACCCAATATGAAAAGCACCGCTAAAACTAAAAATTAATGATCTTAATGTAAAAAAAAAAAAAAATCCAAAAATTAATTACAAAAATTCAAAATTTAAGGATTTAAACATTGAGGTGAGAGCAAAATCCAAAGAAACAGCCTGGCTCCCCTTCAGTGGTCGCCAAGGGTCGACTTGCCTGGAATTTTCTAACCAAAAAGAAATCAAATGATGGCAGGGTAAGCACAGAGCTCTGGTAGCAACACCAGCATCTCACAAACACAGGGAAAACCACACTGAGAGCAGCCACAGGCTCTTGTGTCAAACTTTATGGAATGCCACCGGTCTGCTCCGCTCTCCCAGGGTGATGCTAGAGGAGTCATGATTAAAATAATGAGAGCAGACAGATCCCCAGCTTTGGAAGAGGAAATTATAGAGATTTATCCACCCTGAATTCCATCTGCATAAACAGCTCCTCGCTCTGCCTTTGGTGCTATTTGCTTCAAATGAACTCATTTGGAAACTGTTTTCTCTTTCAGAAGGAAAAAAAAAATGGAAACTTGATTTAAAAAATCGTTACCATGTAAGTATCTTCATTTTTTTTTCTCCCCTTTGCAAATATTTGCAAGTCTTATAACCAGGCCTGAACAAAAGACCTGCTGAGCAATTATACAAAGTCAATATTTCTCAGCTGCCAAATTCCAGTAAATTTACCAAAGCTTTGGGAGCTCGCTGCAAATCAAGGGTGTTTGGTTTAATCCTGGGCCACAGCTCAGCCCCAGGTACCTGTCCTGCCACCCTGGTGGGGTGGGAAACAGCAAAGTGCCCAGGGATTGGGATAAATTCAGTTTGTTTGGGAAAGAAAAAGCTGTGGAGACAAGCAGAGAAAGGAATGAATTCCACATTTCCTGTCGCAGGTTTTGCCATCCCCAGCACGGCACAGGAGCCGGAGCAGGACTGGGACAGACAGATGTTGTCACTCTGCCTGGAACATCTGGAACACCTGTGTGTCCCCAGCTTTCTCCCTGACTGTGGGATCACTGCTCAGCAAGAACAAAACATCCCAGAGTGGTTCCAGCACAAATCCTTGTTCTGCACACAAATCCCACAGCAGCTCCTGTGAAAGGAACTATTCCCATCCCAATCCAGAAATGTTATCCTCAGGACACACGTTTTAAAAGGAGTAAGACCCCAATAAAAAAATATTTCAGGTTTTCCTTTCATCCTCCAGGCATATTCAAATTATTTCTTCCTTTGAGGGATCTCCAGCAGCCTGAAAACCAAAGGCTGCTGATTTTTCTTTCTCTGCCCCTAAAGCACCAGGTGCAGGTTTTAAAACCTCTTTTAAATGTGTGGCTTCTGCTCCATTCTCCCGGGGGCCTCTGTAATTCTGCGGGATGTGACATCCTGAAGGAGCAGCAGAACGCAGCTGCTCCTCCCTCCCAACGAGCTCAGTGCTCAGCAGATGTTTGCTTTGGAATATCTCTGTGGCTCCTTCCATGCACATACTGCAATTGACTCCAAAGATTAATTAATTTTTTTACCTGATATTTAGAATTCCAGCTCGCTCTGGAGCTCTGAACAGCTCAAAGTATCACCCCCCATTTCACATGGGTAGAAGTAAATTCAGCTTTTTCCCATAAGGACACCCCTGGTTTGAGTCCCTTTCTGTTTTCTAGAGCTCTAAATCTTAATTTAAATCCATTTCTCACAGGGTAAAACCCAGTTTTGATGCCACCCATCATGATGTGCATCATTAACACTGAATTTTCTTTGAAAGCCTTTTCCATAGGGGAGCAGGAGGAGGGGGAATTATGACTGTTCAGCTCTTGGTTTGGCCACTCCCTTCAGCCCAGAATTTCTGGGCATTCCTCAAGAATTTTATACAAATTTATATAGAATTCCCTCATCCCTCACATGTGTTTTTATCCTGCTTTTTCAGGGATCACTGGCAGTGGACAGAGATGACAAAACAATTCCTGCTTGAAGGTATTTAGGAAAATAAAGCCTCTGTTTTAGTGGCTTTACACTCCAGTTTAGTAAGGAAGAAGCTCAATGTGCCCAGAGGCATTCTGGATGAGCAGCAGAGAGATTGAAAAGCAAATTTTGGGGGCAATTGTAGATTCCACTCTGAGTAAGTGAACAGAAGAAAAACCTGTGAATACATTGAAAAAAACCCTAAAGGGTAGGGAACCCAAAGGGATTCAGGAGAGTTCTCAGGAATCACTAAAAATTGGTTTGGCAGAGTCTGAGTCAGTGCAAGGCCAGAACAGGAAGAGCAGGAGAGGGACCTGGGAGCAGATTTTTTATAGATTGAAAACAAAGGTGGTGATTCTTTACTTTCCCCCAAAATGAGTCATTCCTAAGCACTGCTGAGTTCTGTACCAGCCTTGGGATGATCAAGCTGCAGTTAAATATAGTCCCAGCTCTGAGAACTTCTCTCACAGGTCACAAAACCCAGAAATGGTCAAAATGCCACCAAAAGAAATCCAAATTAGCATCCAGAAATGGGCAAAGTTGAAATGTTCCAGTCCTGAGGCAGGAGAGTTTTCTGTCTTCCCCAAACAGAGGCAATTTCAATTGCTCCTGGTTCTCCCACATTAAATTCAGCACTGATCTCAATTAATTTCCCAGAATAAATGTCAGGAAAGTCTCCTGGGACCAACTGACTCCTGAGTAACTTCCTTGTATCTCTGGGCAATTTTGGGGCTGGCATGATCATATTGACTGAGCAGGAAATCCCTCATTCTCCAGGTATGTGTCTAATCGAATTTTAGCTTTTTCCTCTTCTTTTGAAAGCCCCAGTGATTGGGGGTAGATCATAAATAAAATTACACGAAAAAAAAAATCCCAAGAGAGTTTCTGGAGAAGCTTTATGATTTGGCACTGCTGCTGAATCCATCAATATTTAATTAGACTTTATAAACATCCCCAAAGTCAGGTTTCTAACCCACCCTGTCAGCTGCTGAAATATTCACAAGGAAGCACTTAAAGGATTAAAAAAAAAAGGAGGATGAGCTTCATTATCCAAGAATTGTGCTGGGCCTCATCCCCCCTCTTAGCACATGCAAGGGATGCCCATAAATCTGGGAGGATCTTTGCCTCCAGGCTGGAGATTTCTGTGAGCACAGAAACAGCTGAGCTGCTGAAAGGGAAAAATTCCCATTAAAAAAAAAAAAAAATAAAAAAAATTAAAAAAAAAGGAAAAGCACAAAACAGAGACCCATTAAATACAGCCCTGAGCAGCATTTTAAGGGAGGAGGGATGCAGAACATGGAATTGGGACATTTTTTGTTCACCTGGGAGCCACCAGGCTCTTTGGAGGGTCTGTTGGGAAAGAGCTCCAGAAAAGCTGAGAGCTGGAGCCAGTCCTGCAGGAAAAGGGGAGATGGCAACGAGCAGCTCAGCTCCCACAGGGATGGGGTTTGGGATGGGAATATTTGGTCTTCAGCAGCTGCATAGGGAGGGAAGCTTGGGGAAATCTCTGAGTCCTGCAGGGTGGAGCTGCAGTGGGGACCCAAAGAGCCAGAAATGTTGGAAAAGATGGAGTGCCAGATCCACCCCCAAAGCTCAGCACCATCCCTGAGCACATCTCTGTGGTTTTCGAACAATTCCATGGAATGGTTTGAGGTGGAGGGACCTTAAAGGCCCTGCAGTGCCACCCTGCCCTGGCAGGGACATCTCCCACTGTCCCAGGCTGCTCCAGCTCCATCCAGCCTGGGGCACTGCCAGGGATGCAGGGGCAGGAATTGCTGCCCCTTCCCCTAAAAACAAACAAACCACCCTTGCCTGCTGCTGCCTCAGCTCATGGGCACAGAGCTCTGCCTCTGGCAGGAGTAAAGAAATTAAAGTTATAAACCATAACCACCTCAGTGGTTGCCTTTGTCCCCAGCAGCACAAGAATGGGTGAGGAAAGCTCAAAATGTGCAAATCCCCTCAATTCTCCTCATAAATCCACCTGAGTACACCAAGAAATCAAAGCTGTGGAATAACCCAAATATCAAGTGCAACACTCACAATCCTCCCTGCACAGCCCTGGGGCTGAGCTGCTCTCCCTGGGGATGCTCCAATGTAAACATTCCCCAGAGGGGATCTTCCACAAAAATCTGTGCCCACATGCAGCAAAGTCACATCAGTGTCATTGCCATCCCCTGGCAGGACCTGCCTTTCTGCCTCTGATTTCTCCTACACCTGGGGAGAGGCAGGAATATTCCAACATCCCCCCTGAATGCTCACAACAGCCTCTGCAAATTGTTTTGCCTGGAGCTGATTGGGAAATTTTAATTCTTTAATCCATCATCAGCCTCAGCGAGGTAAGGGACACAAAGTGTGAGACCAAAGTAAACACAAAATATTCCCTGCAACCTGAAATTAAGAAACCTGAAGGGGAATAAACTTCTCTGCAGTGCAAACTGGTCACAGAGGTGCAAAACCAGCACCACAACGCCTCAATTTGCTCCTGTCTGTACTTCCAATCAGCCAAAAAAACTGTTAATTGCTCCTCTGCTCTTAGAAACAGAAAATGTGAGATGAGCAATGCCCACTGTGGGCTAAACCAACCACTAAATATTCACTGCAATGAAGCAAGCTGAAGAGGAATGAACCTCCAGGTGCCTGTGTGCAGTGCAGAGAGGGGAGCAGGGCTCCAGGACACCCCAGGGTGTCTCCATGCTCTGGAGTGGGGACGTGCCACCCACCTTGGTCAGCTCCTGGGCGTTGGCCAGGTTGTCCACAGCGATGGCCAGGAAGACGTTCAGGAGAGTGTCTGGCAGCAGCTGAGGAAAAAACTCTTCACACAGCACACACAGCAAATATTCCCTTCCTGCTGCCCCCTTGGTGCTGCATGGATTGATCCCTGGAGCTTTGCCACCATCCCCAGCCCAGCCAGCCCTGCACACATTTGTGTGGAGAGGGGACAGGGCACAGGGGCTTCACCCCAGCCCAGAAATGCACATTTCAGCCTCATTTGTTCCTTCTTGTTTAAAAGGATAACCAGTGGAGCTGCAGGAAATTGGTCATTTTAAGCCAACATTTAAATTTTTAGACGCACAGAGCTGTAGAAAGTCATGGACAAATGAATCTCAGGTCATTGCTGCTGGGAGGAAACGATCCTGGCTTATCCCTCTGTAGTCAGGATGGCAATGAGCTCCACCAGAGCAGCACAGCTAGCCCCATTAATGATAAAACAGCCCCTAAGCCCAGCCCAGAGCCTAGCTAAGCCAGGCCAGTGCCCACTCCAGCCCAGGCCTCTCAGCACAGCTCTGCATTCCATCACTGAGACATAAGAATTATTTATTCCTATTTTACTTCCATTTTTCCACTTAATGATTTCAGCTATTGCTGAGTTTACTGTTGT
This sequence comes from Sialia sialis, assembly GCA_009812075.1. NCBI lineage: Eukaryota > Metazoa > Chordata > Aves > Passeriformes > Turdidae > Sialia > Sialia sialis. The sequence goes on from VRYO01002223.1 coordinate 4,068,729, forward strand.
TATTCCGGCCTTGTGGCTGCAAAACGGCCCCAGGGCAGTCCTAAATCAGCTGCCTTTGCACAGGGAAGGGGGAAAGCAGAGCAGAACCACTCTCCCAAGGAGAAAATGCATTTGGCTCTTGCACATCACCTGGGGACAGGAGAGCCACTCATTCCAGAGCTCCTCCAGATAGGAATGTGCGTGGGAATGGTCCATAAACCCAGGGAAAGGACTGCAGGAGATTTAGGAAATGAATCCAGGTGTTGGCAGGAGGCTCCAGGAGAGCTGGAGAGGGACTGGGGACAAGGGATGGAGGGACAGGACATAGGGAATGGCTTTTCCAGGATTAGATGGGATATTGGGCAGGAATTGTTCCCTGCAGGGTGGGCAGGGCTGGCACAGGGTGCCCAGAGCAGCTGTGGCTGCCCCTGGATCCCTGGTTGGACATTGGGGCTGGGACAGTGGGAATGTCCCTGCCATGGCAGGGGTGATCTTTGAGGTCTCTCCAACCCAAACCAGGCTGGGATTTTGTGTCAGGTTCATGTTCCCCTGCCTTGAGCTGTGGGGTGGAAGGGCAAGGGCAGGGCTGGGGTGAGGATGGTGAGGGGTGGGAGGCAGAAATCCCTCCTGGGGGGGCAGGGAAAGTGAGGGATGAGCTCCAAGGTGCTGCCAGCCTGCAGGGAGATTTTGGGAAGCCTCAGAGGGCTGTGTGGAGGAGCAGCCAGGGGCTGCAGGGCTGATCCATCATCCCCAGAGAGCAATCCTGGGCTCACCCCAGCCCAGGGGCTGCAGGGCCTGTCCCTCACACACCAGGAAAATCCCAAAGCAGTCAGGGACCAAAGCTGCCCCAAACCAGCAGCTCACAGCCCCTCTGCTTCCCTTCTCCAAGGTTCCACCAAACACAGGTCAGGCCAGACTTCAGAACCAGGCTGAGGGAGCATCTCCAGAGCCTGCATCCCGTCACATCTGGAGCTGGATGTTCCTGAGCCTCCCTGCCTGCCCAGCCCTGCAGGGCATGGACACACAGCCCTGGGGTTTTTCCAGCCAGGAACCAGCGTTTCTTCTGTTTTTTTTTTTCCCTCAGATGATTCCCCAGGGACAGAGGGAGGTTTGGAATATGATGCCCAATCCCTGCTCCTTCCTCTACCCCAGCAGGACAGCAAGGAGTGGGTGAGAACACCTCGATCCCAGTGGATACAGAACAGGAAAAAACAGTGCTGGAATCATCACCCCTCCCACAAAGAGCCAGATTTGTCCTTTATAAAGACATGCTTTACTTTAATTCTCCCATTTTCTTTGAGGCTGGGGGGCTGAGGGCACCCCTGGGCTCTGGGCTGTGCTGGGGGTTTGGGGTTTTTCCAACAGGCTGGAAACACTTCCAAGCCTCCAGCGTGGAATAAATGTCTGGGCAATAAAGCTGCCTCCCTGCCCTGCCTCCCACACACGCTGCAAGGGGCTCCTGCAGCCCCTGCAAATGCAATTCATTTCTTTTTATCAAATCAGCCTGGCCTGATCCACTTCCAAGCAGACACAGTCTGGCAGGCTTGGGTGCTTCTGCCCCAGAACAGGTCCTTCAGTCCTCTCTGCAGAGCTGGGGCATTCCCAGATTTCTCCCAAGCTCCAGGCTCAGGCTGTGTAACCTGGATGAGGCAGCAGGAATCAGCAGGAATCACCTCAGAGCCAAGGAAGGGCAGCATCCTCCAGGCACTTCTGCTTTGCTTTTCAACTCCTCTGCGGTTTTTCTTGGAGTTCTTTTTTCTTTTTTTTTATTGTCTCAACAGATGCCTCAATTTATCAATTAAGTTTATAACAGTGAACGCAGGCATGGTGTAATTTCCTGGAAAATGGGCCAAATCCTGTTGTTACTTTAATCATAAAACTTTCATTAAACCATTTCTGGTCCCACAGAGACTCTCTGGAAATGGAAATGTAACATGAGATGCTTCCCACTTAGAAAAACAAACTTTTCCTTGCCATGATCCTTTGAAAAAGAACCAAAAATGGATTCCAAGAGCCTCGTGCAGTGGGGAGCAGCAGAATCCAGCCCCATCCCAACCTTTCTTCTTCAGGAAAAGGAATAATCATAGAGCCCTGAGCAGCTCTGGGAGGAGAAATGAGTCTCTCTGGTTTAAGAAGAGCAGCTTTGGCCCAGCTGACCCCAAATCACCCATCCCAGTTCCCCAACAAGGTTTGACCCAGGGTCCCCAAACTCTTAAAAGTGGCCTCACCAAATGGAAAGGTTCCAAGGTGACAATAAAGCCTCTCCCAGCAGGGAAACCCAACATCAGCATCCCAAAGGGCTCAGATTTTAAGAAAACAAAATGAGTAAGAAAACAAAAGCAAAAAGTCCCACTTAGGAAATTGTGGCTCAGCAAAGCTGTGTGGGGAGGGATGGCAAAGCCTCACTTGACTAATTAAAAAAAAAACACATTGCAGGGGGAAAAAAGAACATTTTTAAAGCTTTTAGGAGGGAGTTCTATAAGGCAGAGAGAGATCTTTCAGAAATCCCAAGATACAGAAGTATAGTCACATCAATCTAATCAAAAATGAATTTATTGCAAATCCCTGCTGACCCTTCCAACTCAGGACATCCTGTGATCCTGTGTTTCTAACCAGAGTGAAGCTGATCCCAGCTCCCAGTGCTGTGTGGGGTTTGCTGGCTCTGGGGGTGTTCTGGTGTCCCCAAGGTGTCTCACCCTGGACTCACCCATCCTTAACCCTGCAGCATGGACATTAATCATTATTTTACCTCCTGCACGGGATGCTCTTTTCTGGCTAACTAAAGCTGATTCTCAGATGCTCCTGGTTATGTTTTGACAGCTCCTGCTGACTGGAATCCCTGCCCAGCCTCCTTTAAGGGATAAATCCCTTCCTGCTGCTGCAGTCTCAGCACGCAAAGCAAAGCTGCAGAACAGCCCTGGCCCTCCTGAAATGCTGCTCCAGACACCAGCACAGGCACTCCTGCTGCAATTCCCAGGCAATCAGATATGGGAGGTTTAACCCCTCACCCTCCCTCAGGCTTTGGGGCCAGCAGGGCTGGGGTGGTGCAGGAAGGCCCCACAAGCTCCCTGTGAAAGGGTTGATGCTCCCAGACTGAATTTCTGCCAAGACTATCCAGGCCAGGCCTGTGATTCTCCAACAGGGATAGAAATCTCCATAGAAATTCCCAGATTTCTCTCAGCTCTGGTTATCTGAGTATTGCAGAATCCCAGAATGGTTTGGAAGGACCTTAGAGCTGATCTTGTTCCACCTCCCACCAGCCCAGGCTGCTCCATGCCCTGTCCAGCCTGGCCTTGGACACTGCCAGGGATCCAGGGGCACCCACAGCTGCTCTTTAAAGCTGCAGAACTTCAAAAGTTGGTGGAAAAAACTTTCCAGGACATTGCAGAAGTCTTTCTAAGTGTTGTTAGTCTGCCAGCCCATTCTTCCCTCTCTTTGTGCTCAGAGAACTTCACCTGCAACACTCATCCCAACATGCAGGACTCAGGGAGGATCCCAGCTGGCACATCCTCCTTCCTGAACACCCCAGGGATGTCCCAAGGAGCTCCAGGAGCCACCAGCATGGGGCTGCAGGCATGGAAGAAGCCCTGGAAATGTCTGGAGGAGCTCAGGAAAGCCACCTCTGGATCAGCCAGCAGCAGAAGGGAAAATGAGACAGCTGCACCTGCCAGGATGGGATTTAGGGGAAGGTGGGGCAGGTTTCCATTCTCCAAATCCCAAATCCATGGCAGGAGGAGCAGATCCCCTCCTCTTGAACCTCCCCTGCTCTCTCCCTGGTAATGAAAACCAAAGGAGGGAGAACTCCCCTCTGAATTCCAGGTGAGGAAGGGATGAATGTTCCTCCAAACTGCTGGATCTTAGCAGCTCCGAGGTGAGAAGTCCCTCCCTCAGCTGTGCTGTCAAGCCTGATTACAGCTTAATCTCATTTCCAAATGCCAAGCCCGGAGGATTTAGAGCTCTCCCTCCCTCCCTGCTCTCACTGACCCAGTTTCCCTGGTGTTTCTAGCTGCTGTGAGATGTCTGAGCATCACTGCCACGGCTGAGGGATGGATAAATCCTGTGGAGACACTCGTGTGACAGGCACAGCTCCCACTGCCTGCTCTGCCCCTCATCCCAAAGGAGACAATTCCAGCATTCCCAAGGGCTGCAGCACTGCTGTGCCATCCACGGGTACCAAATGTCACCACTGACACCTTTTGTCACCTGCACTCCAGCTGGAGCAGCCCATTTCTGCAGGAGCTCTGTCTTTAGCCCCAGGATTGCCCCTAGTTCACCCCTCCCTTTCCCCTACATCTCCAGCCCAAACAAGACTCCCAGAAAAGAGGAATTCCGGGGCTGTAACCAGCAAGAAGGTCAGGAAATCCTCATGGGAGCTCCTGGGTGGAGCAGCAGAGCTGAGCATCTCACTCCAGGCTGTCCCCATCCCACTCTGGGCTGTCCCCATCCCACTCTGGGCTGTCCCCATCCCACTTTACCAAACAAACACAACAGCAGGGTTGCCTCAGCTCTGCCACAATTCCTGGGTTTTCTGTTTTAGGGATGCTCCCTCTGGCTCCACACAGCTCATGGCTGCAGCCACAGAATCAATCACACAATCATGGAATCAGTCATGGAATCAATCACACAAACACAGAATCAGTCACAGAATCAGGGAATCAGTCACAGAATCACAAAATCATAGAATCAGTTACAGAATCAATCACAGAATCAATCACACAACCAATCACACAATCACGGAATCAATCATGGAATCAATCACACAAACACAGAATCAGTCACAGAATCACAGAATCATAGAACCAATTACAAAATCACAGAATCAATCACACAATCAAAGAATTAGTCACACAATCACAGAATTAACCAGGCTGGAAAAGCCCTTTGAGATCAAACCGAGACCTGACACCGCCTTGTCATCCAGAGCCACAACCAATCTTTTCTTAAACACCTCCAGGGGACTCCAAACCTCCTTGGGCAGCCCCTTCCAATGCCCAACCACTCTTTCTGGGAAGAGCTTCTCCCTAAAGTCAGGCCTAAACCTCGCCTGGTGCAGCTTAGGGCTGTGTCCTCACACCAGTGGCTGGTTGGTGCTGTCCCTGTCACAGAGCATGGGCCACCTCTGGGACAGGGACAGGGCCACCACTGGGACAGGGCCACCACAGCCCCTCTGCCCTCCTGCTCTCCTCTTCACACCCAGCTGCTCCAGCAGAGAGCTGCTTTGCTTGTTCGTGTACAAAATGTAAAGTACACATAAAATACAAAATGATTCCTGTCCCAAATGCCACCCTAGTGTCACTCTGTCCCTCTGGGACACACCCCAGCACACACCCTGGGACACTGGGGGGATGAAAGCTCCCAGTTTCTTGTTACCCTCAAGAGATTTGCATCTCTCAGAAAAACAAAACAGACACTTCATGAGCCAAGGCTTGGAACACTGAACACTCCCAGAACCTGAAACCCAAGATCCAGAATTCAATTTTAAGCATTATGTGGGGATGAGATAATTCAGAGTTAATTTCGAGCATTCAGGACAGCATAGCTGGGTAAGGTGCCCTAGACTAAGGGAGAGAATGGAGCCTCATCCCCATCATCATCTGCTCATCTCCACCAAGCCCATCTCAACCTTCCCCTGAGTAAAAACAAACTGTTTGTGAGGATATTCAAGGTCCTGCTCTGACCTGCCCTCAATTATTTTTCCCACAATCTAAATTAACTCTTAATAGAACATTTTCAAGGTAAACCACAACAATTAAAATTAAATTTCTTTAAATTACATTAAACATTCTTACGTTGTCATAACAAAAGCAACACCAAGTTGGACAACTCACCTTCAGTAGTGTCAGGAGCAAACCACTGCAATAATTTGACTTTTAAAGGATAAGGCTGTGAGAATTGAGGGAGAAGTGGGGATTTCTAGCAGACTGTGGATATCCATGGAAGGATACAGTTACCAAAGAGGGTGAGGACGATGAAGTAGATGGAGGAGAACATCCCCGAGTGGACACCGCCCTGCGACTCGATCCCGTGGTACATGACAGCATTCCAGTCCTCCCCTGTCAGGATCTGCAGGGAGGGACACACAGCATCACTCACAGCAAAGCAGCTCCCTGGGAAAGCCACCCAGGGATGTCCCTGGGATGTGAGGAGCACCTGGCACAGGTGGGTGACACCAGGGACAGCATCACCAGGTGAGGGAGGGAGAGACTGACCTGCTCTTCTCAGGGTGGGGGGAGTTTTGGGTGTCTCATTATCAGGGAAGGATCTGAAGGTGTGAGAGAGTGTGCGAAGGAGAAGTACAGGGATGGGGAAGGGTCTGGAGGGGCCCATGAGGAGCAGCTGAGGG
>VRYO01002223.1:4081550-4095985 GCA_009812075.1 Sialia sialis
ACACCCAGCCCTGAAATCAGAGATGTGAACCTTTGCAGGCAGAACAAAAACTCCTCAGACTTACTGTCCTCCAAAGAGCTGCATCCCCAGCAGAGCAAAGACCACGATGAACAGGAACAGCAGGAAAAGCAAACTGATGATGGACTTCATGGAGTTCAGCAAGGACACCACCAGATTCCGCAGGGAATTCCAGTATCTGAGTAGGATCACAGCAGCCAGGGGACAACATTAGTGAGGAAAAGCCTTTGGTGAGAAAATAACAGGGATTTATTTCCCATGGGACAAGGGGAAACGGCCTCAAGTGGCACCAGGGGAGGTGAAGGTTGGGGATTGTTCATGGAAAGGGTGCTCAGGCACTGCCCAGGGCAGTGGGGGAGTGGCCAGTCCTGCAGGGATTTAAAGATGTGGCACTTGGGGACACGGTCAGTGGTGGCCTTGGCTGTGCTGGGAATGGTTGGAATCAAGGATCCTGAAGTCTTTTCCAACCTCACTAAGTTTGTGCTTTAATTATTTCTTATTTAAAAAAGGAAAAGAATGGCAAGGAATATCAGAATCCTAAAACTCCCTTCTATTGTTGGAAAATACAGTTCAGGGAGTGGCGAAATCTCGAGAGCAGAGATGGTCACTTGGTGTGTGAGCACCCACACACAGCAGTCAGAGAATGTCTAGATGAGTTCCTTAGGACCCATTTCCTGGGATTTTCCCCCCTTTTGGCATCTTCTCACCTGGCACAGTCAGGAGGGGTGTCAGAAGCAGGGATGTGCCAATGAAGGGGAGACTGGAGATGGGAACAGCCAGCCCCATCCTCCACTAGACAGAAATCAGGAATGAAATCAGGAATCAACACCTCATTCCCATCTCTGCAAGGTGTCCTTCCAACCCTCTGCAAGTGGGATTAAATCCCACATTTTAAACATTGCTGTGGGAATCTCACATCCAGGACCGAGTAGTGGCCTCAGGGTACGGAAACAAATGCAGAATTTAAATTCCAGCCTGGCAAGAGGGAATGGCCCAGCCCAGCTCAGCCCTCCTGAAGGGCTGTGAAGGGGCTGAGTTGGTTTGGTGTCCCCATCTCCTGGGACAGCTCCTGGCACATCCCCAGAGTTCAGGAACAGGCAGGGAGTGTTTGTCTGAGGAGAACCAATGGATCAGGAAATGCAGGAGGAGCTGCCAGGCTTTGACAAGTTCCTTTTGGATACACGGGGAGCAGGCAGGAGGGAAAGAGGGGTTTAGAGCCATGGGGAGGATTGTCCCTCTCTTTCTCCAGAGGCTTCTCTCCTTTCCAGAGCTGCCATCCAGAGCCAATTCCTGCAGCAGCACAGAGTCCTTCTCCCCTGAGCATCCTCCAGCCTGGGGACAGACCCCAGTCTGAGCTCCCTCCCATCCAGCTTTCCATGGATTTGTCTGAGAAGCTCAGAGCTTGGAGTTGTGGAGGACAAACACCATCCTTTCTTTCTTTCTGATTTATTTTCCCCCTCTTCCTTCCCCCAGGCCCAGCTGGGGGCACTGACCCACCCCTGGCTTCTCTGATGATCTCACATCTCATTGCACCCATTCCAAACTAAAATGACATCCACAACACAGTGACAAAGGTTTTAGGGGGAAATTCCATCTCTTGAGAGAATATCTTCAATTTTGACTAAGTTGAACCAAGCCTGCTCAGGGTTTGAAGGGGCTGAGCTGCTCTCCCTGGAGCAGGAGAAGGATTTGATGCTCCCAAGGCAGCAGGAGTTGATTCCTGCAGCAGCCAGACCCCACTCAGCTCTGTCAGGACAAGGAACAAAACACAAGGAGCTGTTTGGTCCTTGTCCTCCCCACTGAATTTCAGCCCCTCTTGGGCTGTGTCCCTCATGCTGCTGTCACCTTTTAACTCTGCTGTCCATGGCCACACTGACTGGGGACATGGGAACCAAAACCCCAACCCCAATCATAATCCAATCAATTCAAACCATCATTTGAATAATCCCATTGGTTATTCAAAGCAGGAGCACTGCAGCCTCTCCTGCTGAACACAAAGCAAAAACAAACAAGAGCAGAGAGTTTCAGACAAGAAAGAGATGGAAAGAGAAGAAAACTGCTGAGGGTCAGGATGTTTTTCCAGCAAATTGCACTGAGAGGGGGTGGGCAGCAATCTGTGCCTCTCCTTGGTGGCTGTCCTGAGGCAAGCAAGCACTGAGCTGTGCACTCAGCACTGGGACAATCCCCCAGCAGCTGCAGGGACCTGGCTCTGCTCACAATTCTGAACTCAATTCTGTCATGGCAGGTGAAAATCCCACTTCATCAGGGCAGGGGAACTTCAGCACCAGTGGCCTGAGTGTCACTTGCTGTCCTGAGAAAGGGCAGAGCCCCCAGCTTGGTTTGTCAAGTTAAATCTCTTCTCCCAAGGAATGAGCAACAACAGGAGGGAACGGCCTCAAATTGTCCCAGTCAGGTTTAGGTTGGGTATTGGGAAAAATTTCTCCATTAAAAGGGTTGTGAAACCCTGGCCAGGCTGCCCAGGGAGTGGTGGGGTCACCATCCCTGCAGGGATGTAAAATGTGGCACCTGGGGACATGGCTGAGTGGTGGCCTTGGAAAGACTGCTTGGACTCCATGGTCTTTTCCAACCTAAATAATTCCATGATTCATCCTTTCATCATGCTGACTGCAATCAGAGGACAGAACTGAAAAATAAAACTGTAACTTGCAAAAACATCCAAACTGTTTACAAAGCGTGGCACCCAATCAGCAACAGCAAACCTCAGCAGCTCTGGGTAAAACGAGCTGGTGATAATTGCTGTGAGTTTGCTGCAAACCCAGGAGTTTCCCCCACATTAATCAGTGCAAAGCTAAAGCACAGTGACACTTCTGGTGCAGGCACCCACCTTTTGTGCTGGATATTTACAGAGCTCAAAGTTTCCTGTTTGTCCTAGAGCACAACAAATAACACAGTACCACACACAAACCTGGCCTCTGAATAATAATAATTAGCAATGGACAATTAGCAGGTGCAAATCAGCCCCACAGAGCTACAGAACTCATTCCTGGTTACCTCAAATGACTGTTTAGCTCAAATTTCCTGCATCTATTTCAGGTGGTTGGGGTGTTTTTGGAGGGAAGGGTTGTTCCTCCTCCTGTTACTTCAAATTATGAAGAATTCAGGGAGTGATGGAAACAAGGGAGGGCTGAGGAAGTAAGGGTGTAAAAAATAAGGTGGAAAACAACAGCAGGAGTAGCTAAATTTGTCATTTATTTCTACAGCACGCCTCAGAAATCCTGCAGCCAGGGCTCTGGATGGGTTTGGAGATGGCACAGGAGCTGTTTGCTAAAGCCAGCACACATTAACTCAAGGCAGCAGCATGAAAACAACAAAAGCTAGGGCAGAAGAAGCTCAGTGAAAATTGCACCTCAGAGTCTCCAGGCTGAAAAAGCCCAACATCCCCAGCCCAGGCAGCAGGGAACACATTTCAGATTTGTGTCAACACAGAGCTCAGCCCTGGGATTAGCACCCAGCAATCCCCAGGGAAGCTGCTTTTCCAGAGCCTAAATACTTCGGGAATTGTCATCAGATCAGTGGGAAGCTGATGGGACTCAGAGAAAAATAAAACTTGGGGTTTTAACCACAAAATATGAGTGATAACCTGAGATTTTTGTTTTAAACAAGCTTAAAACCAAAGCAAAAAAGAACATTCTCCTGTCAGCCAATGTCATTCCCACTTAAGGAATTGTCATCAGATCAGTAGGAAGTTGACAGGACTTAGAAAATCAATAAAACTTGGGGTTTTTACCACAAAATACAAGTGACATGACAATATTTTTGTTTGAAGCCTGAAGACAAAGCAAAGAAGGACTGAGCCCCACCGAGGAACCAAGGGCAGAAAAAGCTGGACGTGAGGCTGGGGACACAAAGTGCTGTTAAAATTCCTTGTGGGTGGAAATACAGGTAAAGGAATTCCCAAAATGTCCAACTGCCCAGCCAAGGGAAAGGGAATCCTGCATCTGCAGTTTTAATCTGCTTTTGTGCCAGCTGCCACAGAGGGTTGGAGCATTGGGGGTTTCTTTTTTTGGATAATTTTTAACTTTTAAGCGATATAATGATTAGTCTATTAGTGATAAATGTGGAAAGCACTCCTGCTGGGGCTGGGGATTTCCTGGGGTGCTCAAGGTGTGCTGGGGGTGCCAGGGGAGCTGCACTTACTTTGTCACCTTGCTTACTTACTTGGTCACCTTGAAGATCCTGAGCAGGCGCAGGGCTCGCAGGACGCTGATGCCAAAGGAGGTTCCCGGCTTCACTGCAGCCCAAATCACCTCAAAAATGCTGCCCACGATGACCTGCAGGGACAGAGCACTTGAGAGAGGGCACAGCTGCTGCTGAGCTCCCTGTGGTGCCTCCAGAGAGGCTCAGGAATCATAGTTTGGGTTGCTTGGTACAAAAAACTTCAGGAGAATCCTGAATTAGCAGAACTGGAAAACCTCATCCCAGCTTTCTCCATAGCCAGGAGAAAGGGATTTATACACAGGGAGCAGCTACTTGTTTTCTTCTCTAGCAATCAAACTACCTTAAAATATCTTTTTTTGAAGGATGCTGTAATTTTTAATTGGATTTTTTTATTGCTGGCTCAACTGCAAATGCCAACAGCTCCTTTTCCCACCTCACACAACCTGCAGAGGTTCACTGCTCATCCTCCCCTTCCCACCAGGACTAAAACTCCTCATCCACAGCAGAACAGCAGCTCTGGGCAAGGTCTACCAGAAACTTCTGGCAGCTGGGAGTCTTTAGGAGAGCAATTAAAGCAATAATTATTATGAGATCTTGCAAAGCCTCTGGCACACACATCCCATCATCTGCCTGGCCCTCAGCCTTGGAGGACTGAAAACCTGTCCCAAATCAAGGTGGGCTCTTCAAGTTTTGTTCTGCCTGGTTGGTTTAAGGATGGCAGAGAATTCACCTCAAGAGAGGGAAAAAGTCTTCTCAAAAATCCTTCATTAGGAAAAGGACAAACAGTGATGGGTTCAGCAGAGCTGAATTAAACCCAGCCAGGTTTGTGCAGAGTTAATAGGATCACACAGGCACCTCCCTGCCAACTGCTGCCAGAATTCACATGAACCAGCAGCTCCGGGCCCCAGCTGGGCACAGCACAGCACCAGCACCAGCTCAGAACTGGTCACCAGCACAGCCCAGCTGCTCTGTGCTGGGGGAGGGAGGGTTCGTGGGGGCAGCAGCACTGGGAACCCCTTCCATGACAAAAATGAGGATGTCTGAAAATTCCAGCAATGCTTGAGTGCCCTGCAACACCAGCTGTGCCCTGAGCTTCCAGAAAATAGAGAAAAAGGGAGGTCCACAGTAGTCAATAATTCCACTGTCTCCCATCTGAAGAAGGAACTAAAACTTCTCTCCCACTGAGAGGAATGTTGGATTTGTCTTTACAAACAAGCTCTGGGTCTGTTGGTGGATAAAGCCCCACTGAGAAATAAAAGAAACATTGGGATTGATTCCACTGATTGATGAATGGAAAAAGAGATAGATTTGCCTTTACAAACAAACTGTAATGTTTGCTGAGAAATTAAATTGTATATTGAAAGATGAAAGAAGCAATGGAGGAAAACTGAATTCTGTAAGAATTAAAAATTAAAGGGGAGGGTCCTACATTAGAGAGGAATCTCAGGTATCAAGTGTTCTGGGAAGTCAGTGCCTCCCAAGTGCCTCAGCCATGGGGAAAGAGGGAAATGTGGATGGGAAATTGGGATAAAAAGGAGGCTGCATCCTCCAAAAATCTGAGAGACCCCAGGGGATGCCCCATGGCCTCTCCCTTTATTCAAATAAACCCAAGGATTCCTCTGTCTCCTTTCTGGACATAAACCTCTGGTGTTTGTGGATTCATTTTCCTGACACCACCACTGGGAATCCCTCAGGATCCAGCAGAAACCTTTCCCCAGCCCCTCCACGTGGTATTGGTAATTAATTTAGCTCAGCAGCCCCTCGTGGGAGCTGTAGCACAGCAGACCCCACTGCACTGGGGCTCCCCAGGCACCAGGGGGTTGCTGTGCTTTGCTGTTGTTTGCACTGAATGGTTTGTCAGACAAAACTGGGTACAGAGCCCTGGGATGCTGCAGCGCTGAATTCATCCTGGGGGCTGGAAGGTGGCTGAGGGAGGAAGGAGCACAGACAGGAGGAGGATCCCTGTGGATTCTCTGAATTAGCAACCAACCTCGGGTGGGTGATTTAATCCCAAATTGTATTTACCCCGAGCTTTGCTGCTGTCATGTGAGAATAAATTGGCTCTACTCAGAGCCTGGGATTTAGGAGGGTCACTCACTGAAGGTGACAACGCTCCTCATCCCTTGGAGAGGAATTTGGGTTCATGGAGGAAGAGTCACTGCCAGGGTTTTGGCAGATAAAAACTCAGAGGGTGTCAGAGCAGGGCTGGCCAGGAGTGCAGAGACCTGGGCATTTCCATTTGCCCTGGCTGCATCCAAGGCTCCCCATCTGGATTGTTACAGCACTCGGAATTATTCTGGAATTATTCTGGGAATTATTCTGGCATTATACTGGAATTATTCTGTGAATTATTCTGTGAATTTTTCTGTGAATTGTTCTGGAATTATTGTGTGAATTATTCTGGAATTGTTCTGGAATTATTCTGTGAATTATTCTGTGAATTATTCTGGAATTGTTCTGGAATTATTCTGTTAATTATTCTGAATTATTCTGGTATTATTCTGTGAATTATTCTGTGAATTATTCTGTGAATTATTCTGGAATTATTCTGGAATTATTCTGGAATTAATTATTCTGTGAATTATTCTGAACTATTCGGAATTATTCTGTGAATTATTCTGGAATTATTCTGTGAATTATTCTGGAATTGTTCTGGAATTATTCTGTGAATTATTCTGGCATTAGTCTGGCATTATTCTGTGAATTATTCTGTGGCTGGGTCCTGCTCAGCCCACACTGCAGATAAGAGAAGCCGAGTTCTCAGCGCGCACAGATTACAGCTAATTACCCTAATGAATAAATTACCACGCACACCCAGGCTCTTTGTGAGCTCAGCCAAACCCAGCCCCACACTCACACCAGAGCTGCACTCTGAGCCTGGACTTGTGCACTGAAAGAATTGGAATTATTGTCCTGCTCTCACCTCATCGGGTGTTTACTCTTCTGCTCCTGGGGATGTCTGAAAAGCTCTTGTTATAAACATTATATTACAGATATATATCATATTACATATTATGGTATTGGCTTTTTGCAAATATTAAAGTAAATATTATGTAGTATTAAATAATACAGTGTAGTATTAAAATAGCTTTTAAATATAGTTTTTTTAAAAAATAACAAACCAATAAAATATCTTTACAGTAAATAAACTGCTTAATTAAATAGCACCCAATAAAAACACCTACTGCTAATATACCAACTACCAACACCAACCATTTATAAAAATTAAAAACCACAACCCAAATTAAAACCAATAAAAAGAAATTAAAACCACAGCTAAAAAACACACATACTCTAAAAAAAACCCTAAAAAATAACTATGTAAAAAAAATACCAAAAATATATTAAATTTATATAAATATGTTAAAATTTATTAAATATATTAAAATGTATTAATTTATATAAAATATTAAAACATAAACATGACTATAAATTATTTTATAAATCTTTTATATTTAAAATATAAAATGTAAATATAAATATATAAAAATACTTTATAAAAAGTTCTAAAATATATGTCTATAAATATAAAACAAACTAATACATTCTGAAAATATTTCCAAAACAAGTACACTCTTAACTAAATACTAAACACTCGACCATTGTAACCTTTTACTTTATTATCTCTGATTATTTTTTATTAAACTTTTTAAAATCTACCCGAAAAATCGAGCTCATTTTTCACACCCTGCCTGTGTGACTGGAGGTGAAGGCTGCTCAGTGGGTGGCAAGAGCAGGAAGATGTGGGGGTTTATTTGGGGAGGTTTTTAGGGGGGATTTTTTTGACTTTCCATCAGCTCATTGCAATGGGAGCACTCAGGGGGGCTGATGCTGCAGGGAATGAAATCCCCCAGCTGTCCCATCCCTTCCTAAAGCAATAATGAGGGGACATGAATGCATTCACTGCTCATTTACAGCGGGACAGGACACACTTCCATGGATTTCCACTCACCCTGACTGACAGCAGAGACTCCTGCCTGGCATGGGGGTTTTCAAGGACATGGAGGGACAGGAGAGGGCAGGGCTGGATGGGATAGCAGGAAAGAATTCGGGAGGGAAGAATGGAATTCCCAGAGCAGCTGTGGCTGCCCCTGGATCCCTGGCAGTGCCCAAGGTTGGACATTGGAGTTGGAGCACCTAGGACAGTGGGAAGTGTCCCTGCCATGGCAGGGGTTTGGAATTAGATGGTTTTAAGGCCCCTTCCACCCCAAACCACGCCATGATTTATCCACCCTGCTGGACGTTACTCACCCCAAAGTCAAAGCAGTTGAAGGAGGAGTGGAAGTAATTCCTTGGGCCCAGCCCGTACATCTTCAAAGACATCTCAGTGAGGAACAGCCCCAGGAAAACAAACTCCGCGAAATCTGGAAACGGGAGAAGAGATTTAATCAATCCACGAGCCCTTCATGTGGGGAATTTTTGTTCGTTTTCCCACATCACCAAAGGCTGGCTGGCAGAAGAAGATCCCTGTGCAGTGGCAAACAGGAGCCAGGCACTGTTAGTCACAATTCTTCCCGTGTGCCCACGAGCTCTGAAGGCAATGTTCACCTGTGGGCAGGAGCAGTAAATAACATCCTCATTGTCTCTGTCAAGGGATTTCAAAGGAAAGCCCTGGATCTAATATTTTTAAAGGTCAAATTTATTTGCAGAGATGTTTTGGGACTTCTGTACTTGCAGGAGATGGAAACTTTTGGGTGTGGGGTGTAAGTTTCTGAACCATCCTCTGATGATAAAAATACCCTTCTACCCAACAGAAGTGCTGACTCTGAGGGCTCATATTCAGAGGTGTTGTGTCTCCTGTTACCACATTTATTTTTATTATGCCTTTATAGCCCTGTAATTATGGAAGAGCCCCTTCTGTTTCCTTTCCCTTCACATATCACAGCCTGGGAAGTTTTTGATGGGAAAATTTATCACCTATGATGAAACAAAGGGCAGAAGGAACAGAGCTGGAGGTTTCAATTTCCACATCAAGTTTTGAGGACTTGAAGCTACAGCAAACACCGCTTTTGGCATTTTAAGTTTGGATCTGGAGGCCAATAAGCAACAGCAAGAGTGAAAAACCACCTACACTACCAAGAAAAACCAAACGGCAGAAGGCAAACCTCTCTGGAGAAAAGATGAGAAAAAGAATTAAACCTCAAAGGTGGGGATTAATCACCTTGTTTTGTTCAGCACAGGAGATTCTCAGAGGCTGCAGCAGCACAGATGCTACAAGAAAGTCTCCTGTAATTGTAGTTTTATGATTCCAGGAATGATAAAGAGGAGATGGTGCCAAACATGGGGCAACAGATACAAGGAAAATTTCAGCAGGATAATCCTGGATTCCAGGTGCTTTGCACTCTGGGGCAGCTCTGGGCTCTGCTCTGGGACAGGAGCCAGGGAAGGGCTGGAGCTGGGCCAGGGCAGGCTCAGGTGGAGATCAGGGAAAGGTTCTTCCCCCAGAGGGTGCTGGGCACTGCCCAGGCTCCCCAGGGAATGGGCACGGCCCCGAGGCTGCCAGAGCTCCAGGAGCTGCCAGGGATGGACAGGGGGGATTGTTGGGGGGTCTGGGCAGGGACAGGGCTGCACTGGACGATCCTGGAGGATCCCTCTGTCTCAGGATATTCTGTGATTCCACCATTCTCTGACCTCCTGCAACCTGCAGCCTCAGCTGAGTGTGGGGAGAGACAGAACAGGGAATGAGGATCTTTCCCACCTGCCTGGATTTCCATTCCCAGCCTGGCACATCCATGGGGAGTGAGCAGAGCTGGCCCAGCTCCATTCTGCATATCTTTGGAAATGCCTTGAAAAATGCAGTTTCAATTACCCAAACATGAAAAAGGGTTTTAAATTTTAAATGAAAGCCAGTCATGGAACACCATGGGCATAAAGTTCCCTGAAATCCAGGAAGCAATAATGAGATGAGAGAGGCTTTATTAACACCTTAGTGAGGAGCCTACAAGGACACCTGTGCCAACATTTGCAAAAGAGGAGAAAATTTCAGGCAAGTATTAATTATCCCACATGATCTGCTCTCCTTGAAGCCAGGAGCAAGATCATTAAAGGAGACTCTCAAGGGCAATGTGTTCCCAGCTGAGGAATAAGATGACAACATGTGAGATCCACAGCCTTTCCCAGGAAGAGGCAGGCTCTGGATCTCAGTGCTCAGGGAAGAGTATGGGACAGCAGCACAATTCCCTCTCACCTTGAGCTCAGAGCTTTTGAGGAGAAGCCTCCTCACTTCTGACCCAGCTGCAGCTTTTCTCCTTTCTACAGGAGGTGCAAGCACTCAGAGAGAAAACTGCTATTTGTAGCAGCAAGGACCCCAGAGAAAGGAGATAACTATCTGTCTTGGGTTACAGTACAGGATGTGATCAAAGTATCTGTTCTATCAGCATCTGTTGAGACCAGGTGGGGCAGTGATCCTGATCTCTGTGGGAAATATTCTGCTAATGGGCCATCCACTGAAACCAGCTGGGGCAGTGTTCTTTATCTTTTCACAACCCATCCTTCCTCCAGGCAGTTCTCTTCTGCTCACGGCCATTGAGTCCCACTGTGGGACTGATAAAATTACTGCATCCCATTGGGAGATGCTCACCCCAGGGAGCAGAGCCAAACATTTCTTACCAGGATCAAAAACAGAAGTTTTGGGACACTAAGCCCGCCCATTTTCTCCTGGACTCCAGAGGAAAGCTGGACCTTTCCACATCATCACTGGACCTTTGGAGAGAAACTGCACCTTGTCCAGGAGCACTGCTCCAACTGAAGCACATCTGTCACTGCAGGAGGATGCAGCCACCATTGAATGGCACTGCTGCCACCACCCTGACTGACTGACAGGTGTCAGGTTGTATTCTGACTCTGGCAGTGTTTGGGGCTTGTTTCTTGTAGTATTATATTTCTACTCCAATTTTCATAGTAAAGAACTGTTATTCCTAATTCCCATATCTTTGCCTGAGAGCCCCTTGATTTCAAAATCATAATAATTTGGAGGGAGGGGGTTTACATTCTCCATTTCAAAGAAAGGCTCCTGCCTTTCTTACCAGACACCTTCCTCCAAACCAAGACACCATCATTATGCTGGGAATCTACCTGACCTTCCATCTGCTCTGCTGAGGCCCCACCTGCAGCTCTGGGACCAGCAGGAATGAATCCAGAGCAAACCTGGAGCTGCTCCAGGGTTGGAGCCCTTCTGCTCTGGAGCCAGGCTGGGACAGCTGAGGGTGCTCACCTGGAGAAGAGAAGCTCCAAGGAGAGCTCAGAGCCCCTGCCAGCCCTAAAGAGACTCCAGGAGAGCTGGGAGATGTTGTAATTCACAGAATATTCCTGCAAGGAGGGACTTTGGTTTCACACTCAGCAGGTGGTGCTCAGTGGAATCACTTCCAGGTGTTCTCCCTAGCACAAGGATTGACACCCAGCCAGTGCTGTGAAACCTTGTTAAAGCAGCTGATAAAATCCCAGGGAGAGGTTGTGGATCCTCCAGGAATCAGTGCACAGCTCCCACACGTGTCACATCTCCAGCAGGGAGATTCTCATCCCCTTATCCCAGCCCCAGCCTCATCTGGGTCACACCTCAGGTAGCCCCAGATTCTTCCACACAACAATAAAAATCCTCAGTAGTGTTTTTAACTGCAAATTTGCACCAACAGACCTCAGGACACTTTGCCAAGACAATCACCATCATCCCAAAAGAGAAAAAAAGGAGGCAGGAGCCCAGGATTAATGTTCAGTCACTGCCCCAGCAGTGAACACACCCCGGGTATCACGAGTGCAAAGGTGTCACCATCAAGACTAACACATCCTGCAAACACACCTGCAAATGCAGAATATCACACCAGGAAAAGACAGAAAGTGGCAAAAGAGAATCAAGAAATACTTGATTATATATATTTTTAAAAATGTAAAGCCAGGCAATGTTTAAAACTCAGAGCATCTAAAAACCAACTTCCTTCTGCTGCTCTTGCAAGAGCCACCTTTGGCCTTTCCCAGCTGATGAATTCCAGAGCAGAGCCAGAACTGGCAGCAGGAGCTGTGTCTCAGCAGGTTCCAGATGCTACAAATCCCAGCCCAGTCAGGCTGGGATGGAGGGAAGGGAAATTCAGACCCTGAACTCCTTGGGCAGAAGGAATTGGCTCCGTGGACAGGCTGCTGCATCCACCACACGATTTCTTCTGAGAAGGCCCTGCCTAAATAATTGAAAATGCAATTTTGTTGTTTGGGCCTCTCGGTATTCAAACCTCACCTAATTTCATTTGCCTTACTCAGAAGCATTTTGTGATGTGATTTGAGAGGAAAAGTTTGATACAAACACTCTTATTTCATTTCCAAGCTGTGCTCTTGGCAAAGGCCATGCAAGCATCCCCTCATCCCACACTTTTGAATTAGGTTCCTGATTAGAGCTACCAGCTCCTTTTTGTCAATCACAATGGATTAATTCCATTTCTGCCCCATCTCCAATGGCATCACAAGCAAGTGCCTGACACTTCCCTCTCCTCACTCTCACATTAAATTGAGCAGGACAACCTCAGCAGGGCAAAACTTGCCCTTTTTTGGCCAAGCAGATGTGAAATGCTCAGCAGATAGAAATAAATTGCTCCAGAAAGCCTTCTCCTTGCAAATGCTGCATATTGATATCCAGAGGGAGCTGGGTCTTGACTTCAAAGGCAACAAAAGCACCAAAAAAAGGTAAAATTGCCCCAAACATGAGGTTCAGCAGTGGACAGGGAAGATGCCCTCGGGCCACAATGGATCAAATGCTGTGTTCAGATACTGGATTTATCAGGAAGGAGACATTGTGCATTTGGGGTTTATACCTACACAGATTAAGGGGGCAGGAAGGATCCCTGCAGGATTTGCTGGAGAAAGAAGAGAGCTTTGGGAAGAGCAGCTCCCAAGTGAAACCTGAGTGATCCAGTGCTTAAACCTCGTCCCCACAGTACCTAAACCCCATCCCAGAGCTCCAGAGAGCTCTGGCCCAACCTCAGCCCACAGCTTTAGGCAGAGGAAGAGGAGCCCAGCCCCAGCCCCATCCCCATTCCCAGTGCCAGCCCCTTTTGAGGGACCCTCCATTAAAAATTCATCTTTGCTGCCACCAGACCTCAGGCATTCCAGAGCAATTCCAGAGTTGGTTTCTGACAGAAATCTCTTCTTTCTCAGAATATTGGCAGCGTTGGAAATGAACATGAAGAGATGATAATGAGATCATGAAATATATGCATGAAATATATTATTTTATAGGCAACTGCAGCTTATTTAACCAAAGTTCTGTGTTTCAGTGAGCAGTGTCCATCTGCAATGTGAGAGAAATCCTCTTTGGCCCTGGAGTCCTTGCCATACAGAGGAGGAGAATCTCTGATTGAATTTGAGGATAATTACAGGGGCATGAAGTAGGGCCTGTTATTAATCATACCACAAGAATTCAAAGAATTCCTCATCAGTTCTTTCAATAAAGCTAAAGAAATCCCAAGCCTCCCTCCAAAGCTCCTGCAGTCCTTTTTCCAAAGCACTTGAAGAGATATGGAGTATCAAGCAGAGAAAGCTTCTCAGAACAATTCAAAACAGAAAAGTTAAAAGAAAAGACCAAGGGAAAAATAAATCAATGCAGACCCGTAGGCTTTTAGCAACTGTTCTTTAAGTAAAATTAATTTGTAATGTAATTAAACTTCTCCCCGGAGGGACAGGTATAATTGAATTAGAGGTGCCTGGGTAGAGTTGCAGGGTTTAGCAGATCCTCACAGGATCTGTGATCCTCTCCTGCTGCTCCAGTTCACAAAAAGCCTCCTCAGTTCATTCCCAAGCACCTTCCCTGAAACAACACCACTGGGATTTTTCATTTCTCTCTTGCTCTGCATCACACCAGCCAGGTCCTGCTCTTCTGCAGCGATGTTCCCTCATCATGGATTAACTTCTAACCCATTTTTCAACTCTGCCACTCTCTCAGTTAAAGGATTTTGCCAAGAATTTCCAGAGCTCTTTCAAATGCCCTGGTTTTGTGTTACTTCGTTCTGCCTCTGTCTGATGGATTTGTGCACAAATCTTGGGCAGAACGGGGCTTTGCAGGAGAATTCCTGGAGGACTCAGCCCCAGCTGGGCTCCTTCCCAGATGTTTGTGCTGCTGCAGGATGTTTCTCCTGGCTGGAGTGAGGGGACACGTCCAGTCTGGCCATCCCTTGTCTTGGGTTACAATAGAAGATGTGATCAAAAGTATCTGTTCTATCAGCATCTATTGAGATCAGGTGGGGCAGTGATCCTGATCT
>VRYO01002223.1:4096985-4115363 GCA_009812075.1 Sialia sialis
ACTAGGACATCCCTGCAACACCAAAACAACCAGCAAAGCCCTCAGGGCACCAAGCATTCCCTGCACTCAGTAATAAAGGAGGGATTTGTAGAAATGGGAGCTATGGAAGCTCTGTCATCCCCCAGGAACAGGGTGGAAAGGTTCAGGTCATCCCCAGCCAGGTGTGAATGCAGTCCCACAGCTCCTTATCCTGCAGTTCGGGAGAGTTTTGGAATTAAAGAGGTTGAACTTGTAGGGCTTTTCAGGACAATTCTCCAAAGTTGGTGTTTTGGCTTTTTTCCTCAAAAATCACACTAAAATAGATTTCTGCCCAGTGCAGAGACAATCATCCCCAAAATGAGCCCAGAGAGCCTCTGCTGCTTCTCTTAGAGAAAACCATCTTAAAAAATAAATCAAAGCCTTAAACAAACATAAAACACCCCAAACCCCACAACAAACAGTAATTGTCTGGTGTACATTAGAATTTCCATGATGATCATTCATAGAGAGATTTAATTGGGATATTGGGCAGGAATTGTTCCCTGCAGGGTGGGCAGGGCTGGCACAGGGTGCCCAGAGCAGCTGTGGCTGCCCCTGGATCCCTGGCAGTGTCCCAGGCCAGGCTGGAGCAGTGCCATGGCAAGGGTGGCACTGGAGGAGCTTTAAGGTCCCTTCCAGCCCAAACCAGGCTGGTATCTCTGGTTTTTATTCTCGTTGTCACAGTGACCAAACTTGTACCACCCTGTGTAAAAACCCAACATGAGCATCCACAAAACCCTTCCCTATTTCTGGATAATCGGTTTTTCCCTGTGACCCACACTGGGCTGCCCCTCCCCAGTGCCAGAGCTGTTTCCAGCAGGTTTAATATCCCAGAAATGCACAGAGCTCCTGGATGAAGGGTGACAGAGATGCTGAGGGGGCTAGAGCATCTCTCTGATAAGAGCTGGGGCTGCTCAGCCGCAAAAAGAGCTGATTGAGAGGAATCTTCTCAAAATGCCATCAGGGAGGGCTCAGAGCAGGGCTCAGGCTCTCCCCAGCAATGGGACAAGCAGAACAGGCATCCTAAACATTTAGTCCTAATTCCAGAGGAAATCCTAATCCTCAAACTTTAAATTACCTTGCCAATCTAGTTTATTATTTCCTCTGGTAAATTGAGGTACTGAATAAGCAAGAGTGACTTCTCTGTATGGTCTGTCTCTCTTTTCAGTTGAAATCTTGCCAAAGAAAAAAAAACTTGAAAGAAATTTCTGTCCTTATTATACATCTCTCATTAGAGCTCCATTACCTGGTGGCATTAAATATTTCAACAAATATTAATAAGGAGCTTTTGATGTCAGAGCAGTCAGTATTCCTGACCTCTTAGGTCTAATAAAAAAAAACTTCAAAAGTTTGCCTTCCTTGTAATAAGGTAAGGCCTGAGGATCTGAGGCAAGAAATATTTAAGTATCTAATTTATAGAGAAATCAAGGCAAATTAGGTAGACAAGGATCTTTAAAGATCTAAGCCAACATTGTTAGACTGTTGGAAATATTTGAAGTTTTTTCCCAGCCTTCTGTTTGCTTTTTTCAGAAGTTTTACTTAAATTTTCATCTGGTCAAGTGCTGAACAACAGATTTGTTCCTGGACATTTTATAGGGTCAGAAAAGGCCACGGGAATGGCTTTGTCTTTAGGAATAAACCTCATCCCATCCTTTCAGAAGGAAAAATTTGCACTATCAGCATCAGGAATTTCTAGGAGTTTTCCAAACTTCATTGAAATAAACAAAAAATTCCACCCCTCACCTTCCACATTTTGTTTAAAACCAAGCCTTGTGAGCGAGTCTGTGACCTCAGGGAGACACCATTTCTTATTCATCAGAGCAATTTAAAAACCCAAAACTCATATTTCAAAAGCACTTCTAGACTCTCTGAGCCAAACCACAGGAAGCAGCTAAAATAAAATCTCACAAATATAGGATAATCTTCCCTCTGGGATCATTTCTGTCACTTAATGTCACAGGAGGGCACCGTGACACCCATCCCGTGTCACCACACCCCATCAGGGAGGAAAAGGAGCTGCAAAGCTGCCACCTTTGAAAGGCTGTGACAGGAACCACAGCACCAGTGGGGACAGTGCCCGATTCCACAAGCACTGGCAGGATTTTTATCTCACAGACCATTGCACCTGCTGCTATCCAGGGAACAGCAGAGCTGGCAGAGTTCCCAGTGTGTCCCCACCAGGAATCACCCATGGGTGCAGATCAGCTGCAAAAGTGACACAGATTTGCAGTTCTCTGGTCACAAGTTAGCCAGAGAATTCTGTTTTTCCTAGCACCACTGCCCTTCCCTTTGTGCATCCTGCTCAAGGACAATTCCTCCTGTCCTGCTCCAATACAAACCCTCCTGTCCCGTTCCAGGACAAACCTCCCTGCCCTGCTCCAGGACAATTCCTCCTGTCCTGCTCCAGGATAATTCCTCCTGTCCCACTCCAGAACAATTCCTCCTGTCCCGTTCCAGGACAATCCCTTCTGTCTTGCTCCAGGACAATTCCTCCTGTCCCATTCCAGGACAATCCCTCCAATCCTGTTCCAGGAAACCCCTCCTGTCCTGCTCCTGTACAATCCCTCCTGCCCTATTCCAGAACAATTCCTCCTGCCCTGCTCTAGGACAATTCTTCCTTCCCTGCTTCAGGACAATTCCTCCTGTCCCATTCCAGGATAATCCCTCCTGTCCTGCTCCAGGACAATCCCTCCTGTCCTGCTCCAGGCTTTACACCAGACTGAATTTCAACTTTGCAATAACCTTTAGGATCCTGTTCCTCTCTCAAACTAACACCCTGGTGGATTTTTCTGAATTGCGTGCTTCAATAATTTGAAGTAAGATTTGAAAGAGAATTGGAATTGTTCAGTCTGGAGAAGGGAAGCTTTGGGATGACCTAAATGTGGCCTTGCAGGACCTGAAGGGGCTGACAGGAAAGATAAAGAGAGACAATTCACAAGGGTCTGGAGTGTCAGGACAAGGGGAATTGCCTCCCACTGCCAGAGGCAGGGATAGATGGGATATTGGGAAGGAATTGTTCCCTGGGAGGGTGGGGAAGGATTGGAATGGAATTCCCAGGGAAGCTGTGGCTGTCTCTTGATCTCTGAAAGTGTCCAGGCTGAACAGGGTAAAGAACAAGCTGGGCTTTAAGCTCCCTTCCCACCCAAAGCTGTGATTCCAAGCCTGCTGAGGCAGGAGAACGAAGCTCGGAGGGAAGCTGCGAGCCGGGACCAGAAACACAGAGCTGGGAGGGAACAGCAGTGGCCAGTACTCACAGAGAGCTGTGGTCAGCTTCTCAGGCTGGTCATAGTGCACCATGGCCACACACAAGGTGTTGAGGGCCACCACGCAGAGCACCACCCAGTAGAAGCTCTGAGCCTTGACCATGCGGCGGATGAAGAAGCGGAACATCTTCTCCTTCCTCCTGAAGTAGGACGAGCTCTCGTTCTTGCCACTCTTCAAACTGGCACGGGCAAAGGGAGACCCTGGGACAGAAACAAGAGTCACCACAACCATCCCAGCAGGGAGGAGGCTGCAGGGGTTCCTGGGCACACAGAGCCTCTCCAAGCACCAGCACAGCTCAGCAGGCAGCTGGGATGTTGAGAATGGGCTGAGCAGGGGACATCTCGCTTGTAATGAGGGATGAAGGCTGGCATTTCAAACTTCACCATCTAAACTGGGCTTCCAAACCTTTGCAGCAATCCTGGCAGTCCCAGTTGAACTCATGGCTTTTTCCTGGCTGGCAGGGACAGAGAGCAGTGGGCACAGGGTATTTCTGCCCACGGTGTGGAGCACTCCTCGTGGAGCTGGGGAGGTGCAACAGGACAGCTGGCCCCTATTTTCCCTGCTCCAGGGAACAATTACTATGGGATGGTGAGAATTCTTCTTATTTTACTCTCCAACCTCAGGTATTTCCTCAGCAGAGGGCTCAGTCTGCCTCAGTGCATCAGATTTTGGGCACAGCCATTCATTTGTCTCAATTCTGCCTCTATCAGCTCCATTTCCACTCCAGGCCAAAACCCTGGCAAAGACTCAAGTGTTTCAACAATAGGAAGCTGATGGAAGAAATGATTCCTGATGTCAGCTCTCCCCATGGGGTAGAGGCACTGCTCAGATGAAAAGGCAATCTCCAGCCAGTGCTGAGGCAGGAGAAATCAGGAATAAGGGAATAAACACAGGGACCCCTTGGGGCTGCTCTGCAGCCACAGAAAGTGCTGCAAGCAGGGGAAATGGGGTCTGTGCCAGGCTGGCCACTGTGCCAGTGGTTTGTGACAAGATATCAGTATTGTCCTTCCCCAGCATGGGCAGGACATGTCCTCGTCCTGTCCTGCAGCAAGTGACTCTCCTGGGCTCAGTGACATGGACAAAGAGCTCTGGCAGCCAAATCTGAGTGTGATCACCTCCATGGCAGCACTTGGAAGGGGTGGGAATCTCACCCAGCCCCATCCTGCAAGATGAGAGCAGCCAGAGAAAGGATGAGGCATGCAGATGTGGCAGCAGTGGGTTCTCCAAGCCTCACAGCCCCACCCAGGTGTGATGTTCCCCCATGGAAAGTGAGCTCTCTGCTCCATTTCACATTTCTGGCCATCCACCAGCACTCCAAAAGCAGAGATGGCTTGGCCAGGCTTTGAACAAACTCCTCGCTGAAAAAAAAATCAGTTTGTTCTTCTGTTGGTTTGAAAATCCTGCCTTTGGCAGTTTGGAAGAGAAGAAATCACAGTGCTGCTCCTCTGCTTTAAGACAACAAGAGGAGCCACAGGTTGGGATTTAGGCTGCTTCATATCACAGCACTCCTGAGCAGCTACAGAGTTCTCAGATATTCGAGCCCCTCTGCGCTCCCAGACTGGCAAAGGAACAGTGCTGCCCCTCTCATTCCTCCCTGCTGATCTTCCAGAAGAGCAAAGCAGTGATTTTTAAACTGCTCTAACATGGGAAACATCTCCTTCTCTGGGCTTTGGTGTCTGGGAATCAAGGCAGTGCCTGGTACAGCACAGAGGATGTGAAGCCAGTGGGAGTGGAAAGAAAAGAATAAAAGCTAAGAACAACTGCAGAGAACAGCCTGGGAAGTGTTTACCACCACAGAGCTTTATCCTGCAGTTATAAAGCTCATCAAGGTGCCTGTGTTTGAATGGAAGTGCAACATTTTCAGCCATTGGCCAGAGAGAGACCTGGCAAAGTCTCCCCCACCCTGAGCTGCATCTTCACGTGGCACTCGGGGATTATTTGTTAGTCCTTCCACGCTCCTTCTGTTCCCATCTGAACACATTACAGAAAACCATCCAAAAACCCCTTTTCTCCAAAACAGATCCTTGATGCGTAATTGCCCACGTGAGCTGATTGTTTATGCTCTGCATTTCAGCCTCTTCACAAGCCTGCAGAAGTAGCTGCTTGATCCAGTCCTTCCTTTCTGCCTCGTTCCATGAATCAAAACCAAAAACTCTTTTCCCAAGTGGGTGAAGCACTCGCAGGAGGTGGAAGCACTGCTGTTATTTTCCCTGCCATATGCTCCCGAGACAGTTCCCAGCTCTGCCTCGGATTATTCCCGAGCCCAGATGCTCTGTCATCCGTTGCCACCTGAAATGTTGAACTCCAAGATCTGTTGGTGTGGCTGCCCAGAGCCTGGAAGGACTTGGACTTGGAGGCAAAGATCTCGTAATTATTGCAACCATGAGTGAATATTCCAGAAATGACCATTCCTTGTTATCCATGCAGGGATCCGAGAAAAAAACAACAACAAACCAAACCAAAAATGCACACAGGCTGCTGCATTTTTGCCCTTTTTCAGCACCAAACCTCTCCTGGGAGTGGCAGCAGTTTCACCACAAACCCTGCAGCTCAGTGCTGGTGTCAGGAACATGCCAAGCCACGCTCATTTTCTGCAACCAGTTCTTCCTTTAAAGGGGGGAAAAAAATTTTCCAGCAGCATCTGTGATCCCTGAAAACACCAATGCCAACTTTCCAAAGGGCAATCGAGGCACTCATGCTTTGCAAGCAGCCACGGACACGGACTCTCAAAAGTGCTGTTTGTGCTGCTCCTCCTGTGCATCCAGGATTTGCTGCTTCGTGGGGACCGGGCTGCCAAGACATTTCTTTGGAAGATAATGAGAACATCTGCTGCTTCAGCAGCAAAACAGCCTCCAACAACAGGCACGGGGATGAGCAAAGCACCCGACTGCAGAGCAGCAGGAGATGCCTCTCCCACAGCTGAGTGGCTTTTGGCTCTGGCAGCTCCCTGAGGTGGGTGCTGAGTGTCCAGAGGCTCCCCTGGCAGCCCAGAGCTGCCTCTGCCTCCCCACCGGGCAGATCTCAGCAGGGAATCAGCTCTGGGAGCTGCAGAAAAGGCAGCACCTCGGCCTGAGGATCCCAAATTCACCCCAGCAATGCCCCACAGTGCAGGATGCCCTGCTCTGCACTGGATCTCCAGATCTAGCTTTGAAATTGCTTTAAGATCTTCCTCTAAGACAAGAATGAGAGAATTGAGGCCACTGCCCAGCACCCCCCAGTGACCATTCATTCCCACAGCAAAGGCTGTGACACCTCAGCTGGGCATTAGTGGACAGTGGGACTGTGGCCACTTCTCCTCCCTCCAACAGTGTTGTCTGGCAGATTTGGGGTTTGTTAGCATGAGTGAGCAGGTTCCAAGCAGAATCCCAGCAGGGATTGTCCCCAGGCTTTGCAGGGCTCTCCCGAGGGTGCAGCATGCAAGATTGAGCCAGGCAGCGCAGGGACAGGGTGAAGCCACGGAGCTTTTTGCTTTGGGAAGTCGAGTGGTGCTGCTGCAGCAGTGGTAATTCATTCTCCTTCAGGAAACTGCAGCTTCTGGAGCCAAGGAGCCACTCCAGAGGAGTAAACATGACATGGACAGGTTCAGGTGGAGTCGAAACCTCGGGGGATGCGAAGCCAGTACTCACCAACGGAGCAAATGTCTGTGAAATGGTCCTCACCTTCTTCTGCATGAATCAGGTCATTTTTGCTCTTCTTTATTGCGGCTCTTTTCAACACTGCGTGCAAATTAAAGAGAAAATGCCCCATGAGGATGCAGAGTGGATTCTGTCTCCCCCTCCCTTCACTCTCCGGGGCCAGCATTTCCTTCCCAATGCCAGCTTCAAGCTCCCCCACCAGGGTACCCTGGAGCAAACCGGACACCCCCCAACCCTGCAGGGCCTCTGCACGCCTCAGTGCCAGGGTGCTTCACTTCTTTGCCCTTCCAGCTCCTGAAGGTTTGCCAGGCACAGCTCTGCACGTCTCGGTGCATGCAGCAGATGCAGGAGGGTGGGGGGGTCGCTGCAGCTGCTGGCCCTTGCAGCACAGCACAAAGGCTGCCCAGGGACTGGAGCTTGCTGAGCCCCACGGGGCTGGGAGAGGAGTGCTGCCACCCCTGAACCGTCAGTGCTGCTTGCAGAGGGCACCGTGAGGGAGTCAGCATTTACAGAGCTCACTTGGCCACCCGGCCCTGCCTCAAGGAGCAGAGATGCTGCGTGGAAAAAGCGGCCACATGTCAGTGAGCAGCCTCTCAGCAGCACCCAGTGCGCAACCCCTGCCCGCTGGGGATGGCGGAACTCTTTGAAAACACATTTCTTTTCCTCCAAAAGAAGCTTTTAGAGGGGAGGGCAAACATCACTATGTTTACTCCAACAGGGAATGAGAGCTCTGCACTGTCCACCCAGAGCACAGGAGGGTGAGGCAGGAGCACTGAGGACGCTGCTCCCAGGAACACCTACCTGCAGAACCTTGAGAAGTGGCAGAAAAAAAAAAATCACGTTGGTACAGTTTGGTGACAGCTTGGAGACAGACAGTAACTAAGCAGCACTTTCTATCAGCAGTAAGACACCCCACGGTGTGGTGATACAGGTCCGTGGGCACACACAGCAAAGCCACTCACGCTGCAGAGACTGCCCCGGGGAGGCTCCTCCACAACATCCCCTCACCCTACATGACTGCCCTGCCTTGCCCTGCCCTGACAGACACACGGATGCGCTTCCTCCTCCTAAGGGCTGTGCTCCAGTCACTTCCAGGGAACACCCAGAGCGTCACCCAGGAGAGGAGAGGATGCTCTGAACCTGCCACCTGGATCTGTTGTTTTGCAAATAACCCTTCGCTCCTTGCTGCCCCTCCCAGCCTAGGCTGAATCCTCATCCCACAGTAGCAGCTCCGGGGTCCCTCCGGCCGTGTCCGTCCCAGTTCACTCCAGCATGGCCAGGGCCATCCTCAGCGCTGGAACAAAACCAGCACCGGGATTCCAATTTCCCAGCACTGCCTGGCATGAACTGAGCAGCTCTTTATCCTCTCCCCCAGAAAACTCCTCCGTGTGTTTGGCACTGAGGTTGTGCCATCTCTCCTGGATGCCACGTCTCTCTCTGTTTTGGGGACTCACAATTTACCACCACAGACGTGGGCTGCTCCACACCAGTTGCTCCAAGGCTGGGAACATTCTCGGGCACCTTTAGCTTTAGGATAAGAGGAGCCTGATTATCTCTGGATATCTTTAGGTCGTGCCTTGCGCCCACCTGGAGTTTCTCACAGCACTCAGCCTCTCACACCGCTCCTGCAGACACCGAGCCCGGCTGGAGCTGCAGCCCTGGCTGCACCCGGAGCCGGCCAGGCTTCCCCAGCTCGCACACACCCCCGCACACACACGAGGACACACACACCTCAGCCCTGACCTGCTGCAGCCCCAGCTCTTCCAGCCCCAGCTCCTCCGCAGCGCAGGTCACCGGGCTGGCCCAGGCCGGACCAGCAGAGGATGCTCCGGGAGCCGCAGGGCTCGGAGCCGGGCGAACACCGCCCGGGGACTGGCACCGGTGAGCTGGGCTCGGGGGCTGCGGGGGGAAGCTGCCCCTGTGTGCCACCCTGGTGATTTGCAATCCACTCACTGTTGTAGCTGCTGCCGCTGCCAGTCTCTGCCGGCGCCGTGCCTTGAGGAATCGGCCCTTCCGAGGCGGCCCTCCCTGACAGTGAATGGGAGGAGAAAAAAAAAGAGGGGGGGGAGGGAGGGGAGGGGAAAGGAGGAGACATGGGAGGACGAAAGATGGTCAGAAAAGGGAGAGGGAAGAGTCTTTAACTGAGCTTTGAGTGGCTGGCGCATCCTAAGAGCTGTCGGGGCTGGAGGCACAGGGGGAGCATCCCCGTGGCCTCGCTGCTCGGCTCCTCCGGCCGTCCTGCCACGCTGGGCTCGCACGTCGGAAGGAAGGATCACCACACCCTGTTATGTCTTACTGCTTACAGCTAACAGGGGGCTCAGTCCCTGGCTCGAATCCGCTCGGAGCCCTGCCTCGTCTCGGTCAGCGCATCCGCTCTTCATCCTTGCGCAGCCTGTCCCCCCTGCACACACAGCCAGCCACCCTCGGCAGGGCGTGGGCACCGACCCCGCGGGCACATCCCCATCCCGGCCCGGTGTGGGGTGTCCCATAACTGCTCCTCAGCCACCTGCAGCCTGCAGGAGCCCCGGGAGAAGGGGCTCAGTGGCCGGATTTGTGCCGGGTGCATGCGGGAGGATCCTCCTGCTCGGGAGGAAGGCGTGGCAGTGACAGCAGTGGAACCTCTCCCGTGGCACAGGAGGAAAATGCCCAGCAAAGCCACCTACCGTCCAGAGGGGACTTCTCCTCCGCGTTCTTGTCCTCCTCGGCCAGCATGACCTCCTCTGGAAAAGGAAGAGCGGGCAGGGTCAGCTCAGGATCCTCCCAGCCCTGCCCTGATCCCTGCGGCTGGGGCAGCAGGTGCCTGTCCCGGTGCCACCCATCCCAGTGCCACCCATCCCGGTGCCACCCACCCCACCCCCGACAGACCCTGCAGAGGAATTCCTGCCTCAGGGACGTTTCTCAGCCCTCTCGCACAGGGGCAGGATTCCACACAAACCATTTCCCTGCGAGATCCATCCCTCCTCACAGCCATCTTCTGCAGGTTCTTCACCAGCTCCCATCCCCAGGGCACCTCTGCAGACCGAGGAGCTTCCTCAGGACCAGACAAGTGTCCACAAGCCCCAGGAAGGTCCCTCATGGCCATTCACACTGGAGACATTTTGGGAAAGATGCCCCACGCCCATCACTGCTCTTTTGTCTCCAGAAAATCAGGATTCAGCCATGGGGAGCATGGGTGGCACAGGGTGAGAGCAGCAGGGCCACACTGCAGGACACTCGCTGTCACCACAGAGCCACCACATCACATCAAATCAAATCCACAAAGCTATTCCTTTAGCCATTTCTGACCCTATAAAATGGCCAGGAACAAATCAGCACTTGACCAGATGAAAATTTAAGCAAAACTTCTGAAAAAAGTTTTCCATGGGGAGGCTGTGCCTGGCACAGTGATTGCAACACCACCCTTCCATTCCTCTGCAACTCATCTCCAAAATACAGCCTTGCACTTGCCTAAATTAAAAAAAAATTAAAAAATCATAAAACACTAAAAACCAGCCTCCTCAAACAGAATAATTTTTAACTGTGTGAAAGACAAGCCAATTTTGTGAGGTTTCCCAGGGCACTGCCACCCCCCTGGCCAGCTTGCAGTGCTGTGCCAATACTTGGGACTGCACTCAGAATCACAGATTTTTAGTTTGCTGCTGGAAACGGATGTGGGGATCTGCTAAAGGACAACCTAAAGCAAACAAAACATTGAGTTGGCAGCTGGTAAACTCCACACTTCCTTCTGTTCTTATAGATGGCAGATTCACATGCCTGTAATTCCATTGATGTGATTTGGGCTCTTACTAAAACATCTGACACCGTGTTCCCACCAAATTTTGCTTTAAAGTCCGTTTAAGCCAGTCTAGATGGAAGAGTAACTTCAGAAAAATAAATACAAACAAACCAGAGGCCAAACATCAAAGTGTGTAGCTGAGAGCTGTCTGGAAGGATCCCAGAGGGATCAGCCTTATATAAGCCTATATAAACCACACAAGCCTTATATAATCTCTTTATTAATCATCTGGGAGAGAGAGGGAATGATACTTTAATAAGACAGCAAATTGAGAAGGCTGAGAAATAATACCAAGGACTGAGGAAGGCTGGAAACCCAAGCAGATGGGAAGGAAATACAAAAGTGCAAAGTAATGCCCCAGAGATGAGAAAGGAAGGAGAGCTGAGAGGGTTAAAAATGTCACAGGAGCTCAAAGCTGCACTTTAAAAGGCATTAAATCCTTCCAAAAACCCACAAGTTGTGCCTGCAAATCCCACCTACAATTCAGGTGGTTTTCAAGTCTTCTAAAGACAGGTCAGGAGAGTGAAATGGGCTTTTTTAGACAGGTCAAGAGACTTCTCTGACCAACCAGCACCTCACACCAAAAGGTTCTTCTGAAGTCCTCCCCAGGGAAAGCTGTACTGATGTTCAGGGGTTAAAACATGGGAGGATTGAAATGGGAATTCCCAGTCTGAGTGCCCTGAAACACAAGGGAGGGAGACCCTTCCCAAAGGCTGCTGCTGTGCTGGAGTCTCACCTAGCAATTACCCTTACAAGACAATTCTGCAAAACTTTGCCCCAAATTCAGGGTCCTCAAACAAATCTCCATCCCTAAACACAGCTGGGCTCAGTTTTGCTGTTCCTTTAAAAGAACCCAACCCTCTTTCACCTCTGAAATTCCCTCAAGTCTCCTGCAGTGTTCCCAGGTTCTCTCCCTTGATAACTATTCCTGTCTGCCTCGTGTCCTCTGGGAACCCAAAGAACCACAGCTATCCCAGGAGGGTTTTAATGCTAAAAAGAGAGCTCAGCAGGTCACTGAGCCCTGCTAGGAGAGGTTTTTAACCATCCTGAACGGAGCTGCTTTGCCTTTAGTCATCACTAACAGAGCCTGGAAGGAAATAATTGGGAAACTGAAAAGCCCCCCAAAAATGGTGCCTCTGCATTAGGAGAAATGTTCAGCAGAGATATGGGGCCAGATCAGCAATTCTGAGCCTCCAAAAAAAGCCTCAAGGGCTTTGCCAGGGTATCAGAGCCAGGGGCAGAGGAATTTTTGATCATTAAGTACTGGATGTGACCAGGCTGGAAATAAAGGCAAAGCAGCTGAGAAAGTGGTGTCCCTTCTCCTTCTCCTTGGTGTGGGGAGAGGGGACAATGGGGGCTCAAAGAAGCAGCAGATTACTGGAAATAACTCACACTCAACAAGCAACAGAGGTGAAGAAAAACAAAGACTAAATGAATTTCATTTCTGGCTGGGTAAATAGAAAAAGTTGATAAAAATGCAGCCCTCAGAAGTGGCTGTCACACTCTCCCAGGGAACTCTGCTTTGTCTCCGTGGCAATTCCCCTGCCTGGCATCTCACACAGGGCTCATTGCTGGAGGTGTCTGTTCCCAGCTCTACCCAGGGGCTCAGGGCTCTGCTCTTCTAAAAATGCTGAAACCTGAAATTCAGAAAGCTCTGTCGTGCCAAGAGATGGCCTTGAAGTTATAGAGGGCTGGGAGAGAGAGGTGAAACCATTCCCAAAGCCTGGCCCTCCAGGAGAACAGAAGCACTCCAGTTCTGTGTGAAAAAGGTGGCTTTGGAAAGAAGTGCAAAATGCAAGAGATCTGAAACTTGATTAGCCCTGAACGGGAAGATTTTGAGTCTCTGAGCAAAGTGTTTTCCAAATGATTCATGTCCTTGTAAGATAAGAGAAACATCTTCAAAAGAATATTTGTGGGCTTAGAAGCTCTTTTCTCTGTGTGGAGAACTTGTAGTTCCCTCTTCTCCAAAAATTCCAGCCTTGGAGTTCCTGTGGTTCTGCAGAGTTTAGTGGAGAAAGCAGCAGGGGCAAAATAATTTGCATGGATTGCATCACTTTGTTTCCCAGTTTTTCAATTCCTCTGGAAAGCACAATTCCCTTCAAACTGAAGGAGGGCAGGGCTGGATGGGATTTTGGGCAGGAATTGTTCCTGGGAGGGTGGGCAGGGCTGGCACAGGGTGCCCAGAGCAGCTGTGGCTGCCCCTGGATCCCTGGCAGTGCCCAAGGCCAGGCTGGACACTGGGGCTTTCACCCCAATAATTCACATTACAGACGTTAATGGGAAACATTAAAGCCACTTCAGAGTGGTCAATGAACAATAACCACGATGTTAAATGACAATTATTGTTGACTGAGGGGAGGTAGGTTCACTCACGCTTCCCTTGGTGCTAAAACAACCCTCGAGGTAAAAACCTGAGCACTGCAAAGGACAAGGGCACCTCCTGTCCAGCTCCAGCAGCTACACAGAACATGTAAAAAATTACAGAGCAAAAACCATCTAGGGATTAAGACATCATTTTATGAAGCACTGGGATCCAGCTTTCCACTCTTCCTGCCTTGCATCCAAAATAAATGAGAGGGGAAAAAACCAAACAACTCAAATGCTCAGGGAGGATATTCGAAATATTGGAAACCTGGTGAGGCTTCCAGGGGAAAGAGGGGATTGGGCTGGTTGGTTCTGGGTGCTCTAGAGCAGGAAAAAAAAAAAAAAAGATGAAACAAAGTAGAGGGAGAGTAGAGAAAGAAAAGTAATTAAAAGAACTGAATTTTTCCTCTTGCTGCACCAAGGCAACGGATTTCAAGTGAAGGCAGGACGCAGCTGGGTGGGGTTGGTTTACTTTTTAAAATCAAACTGAGTGTTAACAGTGGCACTCTTTGCTCCAAGAATCAACGAGGTCAAGGCTGGCAGAAGGATTTAAAAACAATTAGATATTCCCAGGAATAACGACCAAATCCTCCCGAGTTCCATTAGAGCAGAATGCCAGGAGTTTTCCCTTTATGCAAACAGCTCCTGCCTGGGGCTCCTGCAGAAGATTTCTGTCCCCTTCTGTCTGTCCTCCCTGGCTGTGTCTGCCCCCTCTGAATCCTGCACGAGGAATTCCAGATCATTTCAGAGCTGCAATCCCCAAAACAGACCTGGGAAATCCCTGGCGACGGCAAAGTCCCAATTTTCAGAGCCTCACTCCTAAAGCCTGGATTCTCTGCTCTGCTTTGCCTTCACGCTGCATTTTTATTCAAAGATTTTATTAACACAGCTAAGCTGATTTTAATTACTGTTATTATTCAGCTGTACTAGGAGGCTCTTTTATATTCCTATTGTATTCTCAACAATGCCTTTCCAGAGTATTTTTAACATTCCCTGATTCAGCTCTTTTGCATGCACTGCCCTGTTCCACAAAACCTTCTGCATCGTGTGTTATCAGGCTAAAAAATGTGCATTTTCCAGCAGTTTCACTCGAGATTGGTGTGGCATTTATTCAGCCCTGGCAACAAAGTAATGGAAGAGCCAGGAGTTCCCTCAGGGTTGGGAATTGGAGCAGAGGTTGACTGTACATTTTATAATTTCTCTATCCCAAGTTGCTCACAAGTTCAGCTGGTGATGGGCAGAGCAGGCCCCAAAGTGACACAAAGCCACCCTCAACCCTGCAGGGGAATTCTCAGCTCTGATTGATGGAGATCAGGAGTTAGAGACCAAAAATCACCCAGAGCCTTGAAAGCAAGACAGATGAGAAAGGGAGAAGCCCAGAGAACCCTGCTCCAGCCACTGGGCAAGCCAGGAATTAATCTGCGTTTGAGGCTGCACAAAAGCTGTAAACTAATGAGAAGACAAATTCTAGATGGAAAGGAAAGGGAATTCTTTATTTTCTAATTCCCCCAGAAGCACAGAATGAAGGGGCTGCCTGAGTTGCTGCTGAACAGTCACAGTGAATTACAATTGTGACAACACAAGTGGCCCTCAATCCTCACCCTGTGCAGTGCTACAAGAAATAATGGGTTTAAAGCACCACATAAACTGATGATATTTCTATTTTACATCTCAGCTGTAAAGAGCAAAGATGAAGCTGATCTGTCTAAAATGGCACCCGGGAATCCATTTGAGAAACCAGCATTTCTTTTCCTCCCCATCATTGTTTTACAAGGCTTTTCACTTGGCTCAGACGTTGAAAAGCAAGCAAGGAGGAAATCACCCCCCCTTTGCTTGGTGCTGCATGAAAGAATTGACTGTGGTTATGTTGATGTATAAATATCAGCTCCTCCATGAGGCATGAAGGTTATTGGTAATCGTTGCAGTCTGATAAAAATGCTATTTTCTATTAAATTAATGTGTCTGGGTCCTGGTTAAAGTTGCTCATGCCTTGCAATAAAGAGCAATGTTCAGTTCCAGTGGTTGTAAAGCAATGTTAATATGGGCTGGGGGGAGTTTTCTGCAAGTGATCTTTGTAGCTCATATAAAATGCCATCAGCTGGGTTTCACCAGCACAGAAAAAAGGCTGAGAAACCAGCTGGGGCAGTGTCCTAGGTTACAATGCAAAGATGTGCCCCAAAGTGTGGATTCTATCACCATTGTTAAACCAGCTAGGGCAGTGTTCTTTATCTCTGTGGGAGATATCCTCTGCTAATGGTCCAGCTGTTAAATCAGCTGAGGCAGTTCCACAACCATCCATCCTCCAGGAGATCTCTCCTGTTAATGGCCATTGAGTCCCAGTACATGACTGATAAAATTCCATCATCCTATTGGGAGATGCTCCAGCCAGGGGGAGGAGCCAAACATTTCCTACCAAGATAAAAACTGAGATTTGGAGCACCAAGGCAGCCCTTACCCACTGGTTTCTATAGTGCAAGAGCTACCAGACCTTTCTACAGGATCACAACTTCAACAAGACCACTTCATCTGGACTGCTGCCACCACCCTAACTAGGGGGTGTCAGGCTCTATTCTGACTCTGGCAGTGATTTTCTTTTGTACTATTGCATGCATTTTACTTTTTCCCCTATTAAATTGTATTTCTGACTTGGAGTCTCTTACTGGTTTTGCTTTCAAACCAATACAGGCAGGGAGTAAATAAAACAGCAATTACTCATGGAAGGGAACAGTTCCCCTCTGTGCAGGCTTTGGGCATGCAATCACTTCTTATTTTATCCTGTGGTAGGACAATTGCTTTGATCTCAGCAATAAAGTTGGCTCAGCTCCTTTAGCTTTGCTCAAACCAAACTGAGATCTTTTTGCAATAACTTTGGTACAAACGCTCAGAATTCCAACAAAACCAAAAAGTGCTGGCTGGGCTCTCCCCAGGCTTGGCCACACCAAGGACTGTGGTAACTTCAACTGAGACTGATAGCACTGTGGATTTAATTAGCATATGCAGTTTGATAACCAAGATGCCTTAGCAAAAGTAAACAGAGCTTTGAAGATTACAAGAAGACTGGATCGAGTCTGGCTGACAGGAAAGAAGATTTAACTAAGCAGAAATGTAAAGTTTGTCTCTGTGATGTTTAACCCAATGAATGTAGTAAAAAATTCCTAGCCTTCCCGAAAATGGCATATAAGCATATGTAGCTCCCAGTAAATTCAGATTCTGATCACAAATCAGTAGTCCCTGTCTCTCTCTCTCAATTATCAATGAAGGACTAATTCTGGAGCCCATGAGCAGACCTCAGCTGGCCCAGAACACATCCAAGCAAGGCCAGGAGGTCCCTGCCTCACCTGCTTTGAAGATCCACTCCAGGTATCCATTGAGCTCCCTCTCGATCTGCTGCTGCCTGCGGAGCTTCAGGAACGCCCGGCGGTTCTCCACCCGCTCTCGCTCCTTGGCAAACTCCCTGTGGGCAGAGAAGAGAGGCAAAACCCATCACAGGCAGGCACACAGCCCTCCCTCAGCCTTCCAGAGGGGTCCAGGATGGGAGGAGGGGGTGGAAACCACAGCAAGGGATCCATTGTTGTCCAACAAATTGTTCATCAGCTGCTTCTCTGCCTCTCTCATCCTGAAAAAGAGCTGAAAAATTCCACGTGCATGCACCACAGCCAGTCATGAAACACAAATTATCATCCTCAACGCTAAAAATCATCCTCCAGGTCTCTCCACAGCACAATCTCCTCAAGAAGTAAAGATTGTTACAGATATCAGCAATTTTCTAAAGGGATCTGCTCTTCCCTGTCAGCCTTTCTTCAAGTTTTCCCAGGCTTTTGGTGATTGGGACAAGCACAAATCAAATGAGAACTGAGTGGGGATGGGTTGAGGTGAAATAGCCCAGATGTTCTGAGCTGGGGGTAAAATGATCCTGCTATTTGCTAAAATCCCAGGGAAAGCAAGAGTCTGGGTATCAGCACTAGAACAGGGCAGGCAGAGAGGAAAGGTCATCCAAGCATCACAAAAATCATGTCCAACTACATACTGCAGCTCTAGCTTGAAATGAAGGTGACAAAAAAGTGCAGCCACCAGCCTGACAACTCACAGCGGGGCCTTTCCCAAGGTAATTGCTGGCACCTCTGGAAATGTTCTGATTTTCTGGACACATGAGGGTGTCAGCTGCCATTGCTGGAGCTCTGGGTCAGCCCCTGGATTCCCTTTTTCAGCACACACTGGAGTGTTTCCCACAGGAGCATTGTGTGGATAAATGTGGGATCATCTTAACTCTTCTGTGTCCTTCACACCTTCTGTTAACTACTAATTAATTAACTAACTAACTAATGATTTTTGCTACAATCCCACCTAATCAGCCCACAGGGGCTCATCAAAGGCCAGCAAGGAGCAGGAGCTGGGAGAAGGGTGGAAGAAAAGGAGCTCCAAGTGCCAGAGCAGCTTTGCATTCATGATCTGCAGCTGCTCTTTCCAAGGTGCCACTTTGCTTTGTTTGGCAGGAATGTGACCCATGGAGAGGGGACTGAGGGAGTACTGATGGGAGAGCTGAGCTGGAATTTTCATTTTGTCAGCACATCCCGGGCTCCTGACTCTTCTCTCCTCTCCCCCATGCCAGAACAGCCCCTGACCCATCCTTGGAACAGAGGAGTCAAAACTCTGAGCTGAGAACTCCTCCTGGCACTCAGCACATCCCCAGGGTGATCCAGGATCCTGCAAGTGTCAGCTGGGTCACCCTGCTCCCTTTCCATGCTCTCATTCCTGCTTCAGCCCCTGCTGCCTGGGGCCAGGGACCTTTCCTCAGTGTGGATTTGTGTCTGGAGCAGGAGGAAAGAGATCACACAGCACAAGGTGACAACGTGCATTCCATTTTCCAGGCGTGGCATTGCGGGCTTGCATCAGCACAGGATTCCTGCAGGAGGGGACAACAGCAGTGGGAGGTTTCCTGGAGGATCCCCGAGGCAGGAAGGACAGCAGATGAGCCATGGCACTGCTCCCTCACCCTCAGGAGCAGCAAAGGGAGAGCTCTCCTTGCAGAGCTTTTCATCTTCTGCCAGGTCCTGTCTGGCCTGAGGACAGGAAAAGTTTCCCAGGATTTGTCCCTTTTATCACAACTTCATATTGCAGAATCACAAAACAGAAAGGACCCACAAGGATCAGAGTCCAAAATCTCAGGTGGAAGGTCTGTACTTTGAAAGTGTAAGAAAATGAGGGAGAAACTGCTGGAAGTTGCAAACCTTCAGCAGTTTCTGTACAGGCAAACACAGATCTCCCAAAGCACCAGCGAGGTTAAAGCTTCCTGTGCCCTCCTGCTCCCTGGAACTGGCACAT
>VRYO01002223.1:4134243-4144735 GCA_009812075.1 Sialia sialis
ATCCCATCCCATCCCATCCCATCCCATCCCATCCCATCCCATCCCATCCCTCAGTGGCTCCCCAGGTTCTCTGCCTGCTTTTGGCTCCTTGTTCCCACCCCAGGGAGCCTCAGGGCTCTCAGATCATCCCAGGTCTCACTGGGAGCAGGAGCTGCTTTGGGAGGGGAAGGAGCTGCACGCAAAATAACCTTTAATGTGAAAGACAAACAATTAAGGGGCTGCCACATAAACGAGAGGGGGTCAATAACAGGATTTAATTGGACAGATACAGCCAAACACCACAGACAATTTGCTTTTACCGTGTTTTTAATCAGAATACAAAATACAGGACACCTAGATTTACTCATCAAATCTAATCAATGGCACAGCCTGACTTATTCAGGGCAATTAAAGGGTAATATTCCCTTAGTTAAGTGCTTTTACATTGAGAACTCTCAGCTGTCTTGGAGAGATGAACTCTCTTTACCCTCGGTCTGATTTTTCACAACTCTCTTCCTCACCATTTCTGATAATTAGCAAAGCTATTTATGGGTGATTTATTTCTATCTGCTCCTCTTCTGACACTTAAATGAACGCAGAAATTACTAAGATTAAAATCAAAACCACTACAAGCATGTACAAGAGCATGTGGAACCTGCCTTACGATGAAAATAGAAGGAGGAAAGAAAAAAATTTTTTTAAACTTTCTGTAACCTTTCTGAGCCAGAAACACCCTGAGGTCTCTGCTGCAATCCCTAGGCTCCCAGCAGGTGAAATGGGGTCACAGCCAGGTGAAAGGTGAGCAGAGCAGTGAGAGAAATCCCATTTCTCATTTCTGACCCAGTGTGCTGCTCCACACAGAACCCCAGGATGTGCAGAAAGCCTTTCCCCTCCCCCCTCCATCCCAGTTTAAATGTGAGCTTGGCTCGAGCCCAGCCCAGTTTCTCTGGTTTCTGACCCTCAGATGTTCCAGCTGTGTTAGGGAACATCTGGTGCTGGGCTCTGCAGGGCCTCAGCAGTGGGGTTGGGGGGTGCTGACTCCTCAGAGCCACACTCAGCTGGCACAGGAACGTCCCCATGGATGCTCCAGGGCTGTGTCCTGGCCTTGGACACTTCCAGGGATGGGACAGCCACCACATAATTCCCTCAAATACACCAAGCCACAGCTGGGCTTTCCTCTGAAAGCATCCAAATGCATCAAATCAACCCAAATACGAGAGGAATCCGGGTAAAATCCTCAAAGCTGGCAGCATTTTAATTTTGCACAATAGCAGGGGATGTAGGAACACGTTTTAACTGTAGTTGTTGCAAGCAATATTAATGTTAATTCAGCCAAGTTTAAACAGAAGCAAATCCTCTCCTTTGTTTCTCCCCTTCTCCAGAGCTGGGGAGGCTGGAAAAGCAGAACCACTGCTGTTTTATGCCTTGATCCAAAGGCTTATGGCACCAATGTATCAATACATAAATATGCTAACAGGGTTTCTTGATAAAAAATTCATTCTTTCCCCAGCTAGCGTGAACTCACTCAGCTGCTTTATTCATGAGCCTGCCTGGCACTCGGAAAGCTCTGCCACTGTCAAAAATAACAGGCTGGCCAAGGGACTCTGCCTCTTTTTGAATGTTTTTATTTGGATTTCGTAGCCTCTCCTCCCTTTCTTTTATTTTTAAACAGCTGTGGCCTTGAATTATGGATGGGAGCTGGGTGCAGACTGTTCCTGGTGGGGACAGCTGAGGCATGGTCAGGTTCAGCAAGGGCAGGGCTCTGCCTGGGGCTCTCAAGAGGAAGTTTTGCCTCAGAAAACTCCTGCCCAGCCCCTCTCTGAGCCCCACTGGGAGATAAGCAGAATTAGATGAGGCTTGGAGCACCCTGCTCTGGTGGAAGCTGTCCCTCAGCAGGGAGGCTGAATGAAGAACTTTAATGTCCCTTCCAACCCAAACCATTCTGTGACTCTCTGAAGACGCATTTTGCACACTTTAGCACAAATCTAGAAGCCACAGAGCTCATGAGACCAAGTAACTCCAACAGTTTCACAAAATGTGACTCCAACTAAGATGCAACAGGGGCAG
The DNA here is from genome assembly GCA_009812075.1 of Sialia sialis. Taxonomy (NCBI): domain Eukaryota; kingdom Metazoa; phylum Chordata; class Aves; order Passeriformes; family Turdidae; genus Sialia; species Sialia sialis. Next base: position 4,136,290 of record VRYO01002223.1, read on the forward strand.
CCAGTTCATCCAAAACTCCAAATATTCTGATTCCCACCAGCAGTGCCTCAGCAGGTTTCTCTGAGCACAAAATTAGTTTTTTCTGGAGAAAAAGGAGAGCACAGGGCTCTTGGGGTTGGGAGGGAGGGAAGGAAGGAAGGAAGGAAGGAAGGAAGGAAGGAAGGAAGGAAGGAAGGAAGGAAGGAAGGAAGGAAGGAAGGAAGGAAGGAAGGAAGGAAGGAAGGAAGGAAGGAAGGAAGGAAGGAAGGAAGGAAGGAAGGAAAAAAGGCTCTGCTGTTGAGCTTGGAATTCTTATCTCAAGCACAAATCCTTCATTCCCTGGGAGAATTCCTGTGTGAGCCAAGCTGCACTTGCAGTAAATTCAGTGCTCTCTGGACATGGTTTTCTTACTCTGCAAAGGCTGAGGAGCCAAAGCTATGCCCAAATGTGCTCTGAAAGTCATGAGGAGCATAAATGTATAACACATAGGGAGATTTAGAGCCCTGCTCACTTTGGCTGCTCAGGGACACACGAGATGTTCAATAAGGATCCATTCAGACCCACAGAGTTGTGCTGGTCTAGTGAGCAGATGCAGAATAAACTTTTCCTGCCACTCAGCACTCCCTGGGCCCTCAGTCAGCAGGGCAGAGCCATTCCCACAGCAATCCAAGGCTCCAGCATTTGCTGGCTTTGAGTAGAGGAAATCGTGGGGCAAGGCCCAAAATCACTGCAAATAACAACAGCCCTAAGGATAATGCACAGGCTTCCTCATCATCCTAGTGCACATCCACACTCTTCCTGATTTTCTCTCTAAACATCACCAGCAAAGATTCCTGAGACATTTCCAGTAGCAGAAAATTGATTTAGTGAATTAAAGCCTGGATTCCATTGTATAAAATCATAACCAAGGGCTGTTACACACCTGCACTCTCCAGCAGAGGATTGGCAATGAGCAGGGTATTGATTTATTTAGGTTAGGCCACCTTCTCATTCTTGTCTTCTAATGAGACACCTCCAGCAGTTCTGCTTTTCCTTAATTATGAGCAAAAAACATCCTTGTAGCTAAATCTATGGCTCAGGAGCTGGAGCTGAGAGCTCAGTCCCACAGAACTGAGAGCACAGCAAAGCCCCCAGGCCCTGCAGCCTTTTGTCAATGCAATCCCTACTCAGAACAAGATTCCAAAGGTCTTTTATCCCTCCCATTTCCCTGCTTCAGACAAAAGAGAACAGAAAACCAGTTGGGCATGATCCTCTTGGCTCCATCTAAAGATATTTCACAAGGTTTTGGGAAGACATTTTAAATATAAAGGACTCTCTGCTAGAGGAAAGGAAAAAAGGTTTTTCCTAACCACAAGCTTTGCCAAGTTGTTCCAAATTTGAATGAAAATTGCCTGTGAAATTCCAAATTGAAGCGTGAAAATATTTACTACAGTGTGTATTCATTAGGCCTGTGAAAAATGATGAGAGCAGCTCAGAGCTGCTCCTTTCTGGATTCCAGGGGGAGGAAACAACCTGGGACAGCAAAGGTTTTGCCACAGACCAGTTAATAAACAAACCAGCCCCAGAAGGGACAGGGACACCCAGGGGTTTTGGGGACGAGCTGCTTCCCACAGTTCCTGGCTGATTTTCCTCCCCTGTAGGGGATTTGCTGGATTTTAGAATTATGGAATGGTTTGGGTTGGAAGGGACCCTAAAACCCATCTCATCCCTCCCCCAGCCATGGGCAGGGACCCCTCCCACCATCCCAGGTGGCTCCAACCCCATCCACAACTGCCCTTGGACACTTCAGGGATGGTGTTTGAAAACACAAGGAAGAATAAAACTGTTGCTGTAATTTAAAAATGTGTTTAAAATTTCATATTGAAGGCTCTGTCATGCCAGGAACTTTATCTTTTGGAGGAAAAACAATAGATTGCCCAAGCTGCTAAGGGCCAGGAGGTGCCATTGTTCTCTGTCTGCCACTGGTGACATTCCAACATCCCTGCTTCTCTTCTTGGAATCCTGGAATGCTCTGGGTTGGAAGGGACCTTAAAGCTTACCCAGTGCCACCCCAGCCATGGGCAGGGACCCCTCCCACCATCCCAGGTGGCTCCAAGCCCCATCCAGCCTGGCCTTGTGCACTTCCAGGGATGGGGCAGCCACCACCTTTTGGGCAATCTGTTGTTTTTCCTCCACAAGATAAAGTTCCTGGCATGATAGAGCCTTTAATATGAAATTTTAAACCCATTTTTAATTTCAGCAACAGTTTTATTCTTCCTTGTGTTTCCATACATCATCCCTGGCAGTGTCCAAGGGCAGGTTGTGGATGGGGCTTGGTGCCACCTGGGATGGTGGAAAGTGTCCCTGCCCATGGCAGGGGTGGCACTGGGTAAGCTTTAAGGTCCCTTCCAACCCAAAGCATTCCAGAGTTCCAAGAAAAGAGCAGGGAAGCTGGAATGTCACCACTGGCAGACAGAGAACAGTGGCACCCCCTGTTCCTGAGCAGATTCAGCTCCCAGCTGGTTGTAGCTCCCCCCTGGAGCCCAACAGAGTGACCACAGGTGACCACACACTGTGCTCCCTCATCCTGCTGGTGACAAGCACACTCCCAGCCCTGGCAGCTGCAATCTGTGCAGTCCGCAAGCCCAGCACCCCCTGAGCTGCCTTGTCCCCACTGGAGCATCCAGCTGACCCCAGCATTGTCCCATTCCAGCAGCTTCCCTGCCTGCCCTGCACCCAGGGCAGAGCTGTTGAGTCAAGAGCACAAACTTCTCCCACAGCCCCTTCTGTTGCAGCACAGATTTGGGACTGCTGTCAGAACCACAAAATGAACTGAAACCTTGTGGTTTTCTCAGCCCCCTTGTGTCACTGTGTCCCTGCAGCCTGGTGCAGCAGGAATGGCAGAGCCCTGGCACGTTCTGAAAACACCCAGCTGCCTTTTCCATCCTGGGCAGCAGAGCACTTGTCAGGCACGTTCAGAGCTGTTTGTACCCTGGGTGCTTTCATGCTGTTGAGCGGATTTCTTCAGCTGAGGTTTTTTCCTTGGCAAGCCCCCACGATCACGCTGCTGTTCAGAGAGGTTTCATTGCTTTTCAGAGAGCAATTGCTGCCTTGGAGAGACTCTTGAAGTTTGTCTGATATATGTCACTCTCCTGCTGTATATCTGAAATGTCTCCTATTAAACCTGGAGGTGGCCACCCCACAGTCATTTTGAATAAATCTTCCCTGAGACATTAAATCAATCCCAGAAGATTCAGGGAGGTGCTTCAGCTCCTGCTCAGCTTCACGTTTGCTCAAGAGCTGCTCTGAGCAGGGCTGGAATGTCTCAGTCCTCTCAGGCTGGGAGGGAATGCCCACATGGGCATGGGGGCAGCCAAGTATTCCCACATGGATGGAGAGCCAGGCATGGGCACAAATGTGCAGCACTCTTGGCATTTAAATATTCCAAAGCCATTTTAGCCTTAGGCTTGCTCCACACATTTCCTATTCCTGCATCTTTGGGTTTCTGCAAACCTGCCAGAGGAGGAGGCAGGCAAAGCCTGCATCCCTTAAGAGAGCTGGGAATTCAGCCCTTTGGCAAACAGATTCCAGGAGGAGAGCAGGAATCATGGATATCAGCCAGGGCAGAAGTGGGACTGGTGTAGGATTCATATACTGACAGCTCACACAGAATTGGGACTGGTGTAGGATTCATGTACTGACAGCTCACACAGGATCCATCAGCTGAGCAGATTCCTCCTTTCAAGCTTGTGCTGCTTGTTCAGTGCTCCACGAGGGATTTTTCCTACAAATCCCTGGAAGCTCACACTAATTTATTACACTCCTGGACTGCTACACCCAACCAGGTCTCATTAGCAGCAAGTTTGTTACTCCAGAGCCTGGAGTGAAGCTTCTCCCTGGGGAAAAGGGAGTTGAGAAATCCACTCCATCTGCTGCTCAGGACAGTTTGGACATAGAGCTCCAGGGAGGGGTTTAAGGCACTGAGAAATTTGGATATTTTTACACACATGGGTGGTAGGTGAGTCTGTTTACACTCAATTACACAAGAATTTCTGAGATTTGAGACACTGAGATGTCTGTCACACACCAGTGATCAGCTAAGTGAATGAAGTTTGACCTAAGAGACTGATTTTTCTACATAATAATAAATCTGATACTCAAAAAACCCACAAGTTGTGACAACATGATGGAATGGAGGAAGCTTAAATCCAGCAGGAAACATGGATAAAATCCACATCTCAGCTGGCAAAAGTCTGTGTGCCAGCAGCAGGGGTGTGAGGGGGTCAGGGGGACACAGCCACGTGTGGGCTCTCTGTTGGGATGGGTCTCACACATCCACAACTCCCACTGTGGTTTTGTGCTCAAGTCAGTCGTTGGCTGAGCTTGTTTGGGGTTTTTGTGCAAAGGTTTGGTCACCCCAGATGTGTCCCTGCCTTCCAGTACCCCTTCTACAAAAGCACTATCCACAGGAGAGGCTTTTCCCTTCTCCCCCCAGCCTTTCCCTCTCAAACCAGCCCTGCACTCAGAGCTGCTGCCAGGCTCTTGGCTGCCTGCTCCAAACTCTGCCATCACTGCCCTACTTTCCTGCAGATGATTGGTGATACTGAGCCACAAAATCTACAAAATCAACATTAACCCCAGAGCTCCAGGCTGGGAATTATAATTTATGTGCACGCCCAAGGTGGCTGGTTCTTATTAGCAAATTCAAATCACCCTAACTCGATAGTGAGTGCAATTGAGCACTAACAGCATTAGGAGATTTTTCTCTTCTTATGAAGCTGCAGGGAGAAAGAGAGAGCACAATTACACCGTGGCACAGCTCAGGAGCTCAGCTCCCATCTCCATCACGGGTGCATGACACCAGCATGTGACACGGGCCCTGCTGGCTCTGTCCCCAGCATGGCCCTGGGCAAATGCACAGTGACAAGACAAGTTCAGCACTGCTGAGCTTCAGGTCCCAGGGGTAACCTCTCCCTAGGCCAGGGCTGCAGGGGATTTTACACTAAATCTGTGGCACAGCTCAGGCAGATGCTGTGTGCTCTTGGCTCTGAGATGCTCGAAAAAGCAGAGATCAGCACAGGCTGTCTTGCAGACAAAACCATGCTGACATTTCTTCACACACCTGTGGGCATTGCATGTTTCAGCATTCATTTTGCATTTCTTGGCTCCTCTCTTCTCACATGTGCTCCATTAGTGGACTCCCCAGAGGGTGCTGGGCTCAGGCTCCCCAGGGAATGGGCACGGCCCCGAGGCTGCCAGAGTTCCAGGAGCTGCCAGGGATGGACAGGGGGGATTGCTGGGGGGTCTGGGCAGTCCTGGACTCGAGGCTCCTTTCAGCTGGGATTCCCTGATCTCCACCAGCTGAATCCTGAGCTGTGGCCCAGGGGAAGCAGAGCACCCCTGTTCTTGTGTTGCTCTGAATGCCAGGGCTGGCACAGCCCCTGCTCTGTTCTCAGCCCCACACTCACCTGGATCAAAACTTCCACAAGGAAAATGACAGGGAATGCAGTGCCAGCAAAGGAACCATGTCAGGAATGTGCTGTGGGATTCTGAGTGGCAAAACAAAGCCTCTCCTTGTCCTTATTTCCCCTGTTATTGTAAGGAAAACCCTTCAGCAGCTTTTCCTGCCTGCTCACACATTTGCTGCTTAAACAGCCTTGTTCTCAATATTTATTCATGAGAAGAGCTGATGGTGCACAGAGAGTGATCACAGGAGACTGAGCCCACCCTAAACCTGCTCACACCACTGCTGCCAGCCCCAGGACACACTGACATGACTGCAAACACATTTCCTCTCACTCCTCTCAACATTTAGCAATTGTGGCTCTGTGATTTAGTGGATAGGCATCAGGTCACTTCTAGCCCAACTGCTCATCAGTTGTAAAAGGAGAGAAGAGCAATTCCAGGGCCACCAGTGCCACAGAGCAGTTCCAGTGCCACCTGCAGAGTCCCACAGGCTCTGCTGGAGCAGTCACTGCACCCCCAAATCAGCTGGGACAGTCCCCATGAGCAAAGCCAAGTGCAAACGCCCCCCAGTAAAGCACAATCTGAGCAAAGGGCCAGCAAAAAGACACTGAAGTCACCTATAAGCCTGAACTGGTTTCAGAGGAGCTTCATGTGTGGAGGTTCTTGAGCTCTGAGGAATCTCAGGAGCAGCCAGGGAGCAAAGAGGAACCTTCACCCAAGTCTGAGATGAGATGTGCTTTGTGTGATTTCTTTCCCTTCTGCTTTCTGTAGCACATTCAGACTGCACCCTCCCAGCACCTCCCTGGAAATCACCTCAGGGTCCAGGTAACCAGGGCTGGTCACACCAAAACTCCTCCTGAGGAACATCACCTTGTACCCCCCAGCTCACACTCAGGAGTGATGGAGACCAAGAGTAACAGGTTTGATCTTCATAAATGCACCTTTCACTGGCACAGGGTGCCCAGAGCAGCTGTGGCTGCCCCTGGATCCCTGGCAGTGCCCAAAGCCAGGCTGGACATTGGAGCAGCCTGGGACAGTGGGAGGGGTCCCTGCCCATGGTGGAGCTGGAACAAGATGAGTTTTAAGGTCCCTTCCAACCATTCCACAATTCTCTGAAACACCCCAAAAAGACACATGTGAGCTCCCCAAACTGGGACAACAGAGTCTCTCCTGCCCCTACAGCCCCAACACCATCCCAGCAACAAAACCATCTCTGGGTTGGGCTGGAAGTGGAACAACAATCACAACCCCAGCTTTTAATTTCTGTATCTCCTTAGAATAAAGAAATTCAAAGGCACAAAAAGGAATGAAAAATATCAAGTGAATCATAAAATGTTTTAATTCAGGAAGAGTAAAGTTCCAGTTGGGATCCAATTTAATGTAGATTTATATCTTGTTTGAACTGTTCATCCCTACTCACAAGCATATTAGGTCAGGCCTAGTCCATAGTCTTGGAAAACCCACTGGACACTAATATTTGTCAGTAGGAAACAGAAGAAACATGAAAATCTCTTGCCATTTAGATCAAAAGAGAGCAAGGGTGCACTTTGACATTTCTCCTCCCCTGCAAGGAGCCCCTGTTCTGCAAAGCAAATTCCACTGTGGAGCTTTGAACTCCTGGGGAGCACAGAGGAAAGGTGAGAGCCCAGCTCACTGGAAGTCAGCACCCAGGTGTCTGGCAGCTCCAGATGGAGCAGGTCTGACCCACGATTTTCTGGGACCATAAACACAATTCTCAATTCTTTGGAAGTTCCTGGAGCACATCTCCAGAGGGAACAGAGCAGAGCAAGCTGTGCTGGCTCTGGAGGACAGCAAGGAGTCCCCACCCCTTCCCAATCCTCTGAGAATCCCAAGGAAACCGCAGAGCTCCAAACACAGCACTGCCAGGGCCACAGCAGCTCCCTCAGGAAAGCTCCCAGCTGGCTCCTCTTTGCAAGAAAACCTCAGACTTGCAAAATAATCATTTTAATTGAGGAATTCATGGGCAGACACAAAAGTTTTCAGGCTTTTCCCACTTTGCAAAAAAAGGGGAGCTCCCCACGGCAACCAGCGGAAGGTTTGATGATGGACAATAAGGTTCTTGCATGGGCAAAACTGGGAATTACTGCTCAGAAAAGGAAGTCAGAGTTGTACTATTGCCTCTTTAAAAGGTTTTCCACCTCCACAGAGCCCACAATAGCAACAGATGAATCACTGTCATTCACAAACACCAAGCATGTAAACAAGAGGATTTAAAATGATCCAGAAATTATCTTAATTTGAAAATGAGATCTGGAGGGAAAGCAGGGTTCAGGAGGACTCGGATCCCAGGCACCACAATGCTGAGCAGTGGCATTGTTTTCTCCACCCCAGCTCAAGGATTTCTTCACCCAGGCTCTGCCCTTGGAGTCCATCACTGGAAATATTCTCCCCCAGCAGCACCAGCATCCCCCAGCTCCAGCAGCCCCTGAGTATTGCCAGAGCCCTGCCCAAAGCATGCTAACAAACTTAGCAATGTTTGGCATATCCAGACCCTCCATGGGGATAATGAATAAATCCACATATGGGCCCCAGAGCTGATGTGACCACCATTTATGTCTGAGCTCAGGCACGAGCTAAATGGGTCCTTGCTGTCCAACCTCAGCAGCAACCCGTGTCCCATGTCACCTCAAGGCCAGTGGGACTCTCCCGGTGAACACCACAAGCTCCAAGGGCCACCCTGAGGAAAGCCAGAGCAGAGACTGCCCCAGCAGCACACACCAGGTGCAGAACAATGAATGCAACCCAATTACAGTCATTTCACAACTATAAAGCACACCGGACTATAAGGCACACTTTTTTTTTGCAGTGAGGATCCGCGCACAACAAAGTAACGAATTAGTGACAGAATCGCAGGGTGTCTTAGTTTGGAGGACAGATGTCTGCTAAGAAAAGCAGGAGCCTCTCTGAAATGGAGAATTTAAACCTCCCCCCCTTCTAAATTTTGGAATCTCAGGCAAAGATATGGGAATTAGGAATAGCAGTTCTTTACTAGGGAAATTAA
>VRYO01002223.1:4145735-4160458 GCA_009812075.1 Sialia sialis
CGCAGCCTTTAAACGCAGCCCCAGGCACCCTCCCCGTGCCCCCAGCACCGGCACTCCCGCCCGCCCCCAGCACCGGCTGCTGCAGCTCTCACGGCTCGCACTTCTGAGTTGGCAAATTTCTGAACTTTGTCCATATATAAGGCACCCTGGATTATAAGGTGCACTTCTGGGTTTCAATCAAAATTTTAGGCTTTAAGGTGCGCCTTATAGTCATGAAATTACTGTAATGCTGAACACACTGCAGAGGGAGAGCTCCTACCTCAGCCCAGTCTGGAACTGGGCTGGTCTCAGCTGCAGAAAGTCAGCTCTAGGGCCTGTGGCCCCTGAGCAGCACTGCCCCCACAAAAGCTGCTGCTGTAGCAGATTCTTCCCTAATTTTGTGGTCTAGAAAATGCTCTGGACATTCTTCTAAGGAAGAAGTTGGGGGGGTTTCTGTCTGTCTGCACTGGGCTCCCACCCTGAGCAAATCACCTGGGTTACTCTATTTTATCACATTCCCAGCTGATGCTGAAGCTTGGAATTAGCAGGAGGTGCTCCATTTGCTGGAAAAAATGTTCTTCCCCATCAGCAACTTCCCTATATCACCTGTTGCTCCCTGGGCACTTCTGAGCACAAGCAAGCCACAGCTGAGAGAAACCTGCAGCTCCCAGAAAAGCTTGGTTGGAGTCATTGTTCCAAAGCTTTTGTGCTGCTGAGGCAGCAAGGTCTTTTCCCCAGCTCATCATTGAAGAATTTCACCCTGCTGATGATTCAGCCTCTTTGCTCCAAGCATAAATCACCTCCCAGATAAAGCCTTGCTAGAAAGCTTACATGGACCCCAATTAAAAGAAGAAGTCTTTGGAAGTATGAACAGTGGATCAGCAAGGAAAAAACGGGCTGAGATTTGTGAACTTGCTTTCCCCTTGCTCTCCTGATTGCTCAGTTTATCACACGACAAGGAGTGAGTATTTACAAGGAGATTTCCAACTACAAAGGCTGTGCTGAAGCCTTTGGTGCTGTGACTTTCTAAATCTGTAGGAAAGCAGGATCTGGACGACCTATAAAGTCACCTCATTCCTTCGGGAATAACTGAATAATCCTTCATAACAAACCCCTCTTCCAACAGATCTGAGCCAAGCCATTAAACCCCAGCCCCTCTTTCCTGAACACCCTTGACACCAAACTCCTCAGCTTGCCTGATGTCACCACAGACCAGCCTTTCCAGGCACCAGTCTGCTCCCAGGACAGAGCAAAGCCTCCAGGATTCAATTGATGGTGAAGCACATCCCACCCAGTGACTGATCCCTGACATCACCACTGCAGCCTGACCCTGGTTCCCCTGAACACCCCCTGCACCAAGGGGGGATGACAAAGCCCTGTTGATGCAGGACAATCAATCCAGCAGGAAATGAACGGGCCATTAAGGAAGAAGTTGTAACCTCAGCCTTCCCCTAATGGGTCTCAGTCCCAGACTGCCTGGCTGCAGAGGGATTTGGGTCCCAGCAGGGCTGGCTGCTCCAACAGCAGCAAGGGAGGGGTTTGGACAGGCAGGGGACAAACCCACCCCAACAGAGGCAACCTGTGGTGGTGGCACACACGGGAGGGGGTGAAGGAGGGGCTCTGCCAAGCCTGAGGGCTGGCAGTTTTTATACAATCACAGATTTGGGTTGAAGGGATCTTAAAGCTCATCCCATGCCACCCCTGCCATGGCAGGGACACCTCCCACTGTCCCAGGTGCTCCCAGCTCCAATGTCCAACCTGGCCTTGGGCACTGCCAGGGATCCAGGGGCAGCCACAGCTGCTCTGGGCACCCTGTGCCAGCCCTGCCCACCCTGCAGGGAACAATTCCTGCCCAATATCCCATCTAACTGTATCATCCTTCAGCTTAAACCCATTCCCTGAGTCCTGCCCCTCCATCCCTTGTCCCCAGTCCCTCTCCAGCTCTTCTGGAGCCCCTTTAGGTCCTGGAAGGGGCTCTGAGCTCTCCACAACCTCTTCTGTACCTTTCTCTGTGTCCACAGGGGAGTTGCTCTGTTCCCAACTTTGTGGCCTCCTCTGGACTTGCTCCCACAGTTCCATGTCCTCATTATGTTGAGGGCACCAGAACTGTGTGGTTTTCCCTGCTTTCATGAGTTAGCAGGAGAAAAAGCTTCAGCCTTTTTTCTTACTAATGCTTAATCACAGTTTACACAGACCACATCTTGCCTCCCATGGTCCCACAGCCTTTTGCAAATCTTAATTAAGCAAAAGATTAAAAGTAGATCCACAGCTCAGCTCTGATGAGTATCCTGCATCAGGGGAATGCTGCTCTCCTTGAGGAGACCAGAGCCTGGGGCTGAGAGAGAAACTTCTCTTGATAAAATTTTCCTGACAAAAAAAAAATTTCCTCAGCAGTGGAGAACTCAATTGGTGAATCAGAGCTCCCTGAACAAGGAATGATCTCTGACCCTCCCCTTTTGTCTGAGTCTCAGCATTTGGTCACTCACTCTACTCACTCTAGTTCTGGATTCAAGGGGAAAAATCTGCCAGATTCTTCCCAGGCTGGGTCCAGGATGGATCAGGCTGGTTCAAGCAGCAAACCTGGGAAGTTTCTGAACTGCCTGGAGCTGGATGTATGGACTCCATCTACAGAGGAGTGGCCAGGATGAGGGAGGTGATCCCCCCCTCTACTTTGCCCCTGTGGGACTCCACTTGGGGTTCTGTGTCCAGGTCTGGAGTCCTCAGCATCAGGAGGACCTAGAGCTGCTCCCAGGGCTGGAGCCCTTCTGGGGCTAGGCTGGGTGAGCTGGGGATGCTCACCTGGGGAAAAGGCTTCAGGGAGAGCTCAGAGCCCCTGCCAGGGCCTAAAGGGCCTTATGAAAAGGAGGAACATTTTATATGGGCAGAGTGACAGAACAAGGGGCAATTATTTCAAACTGAAAGAGAGCAGGGGGTGAAATGGAACTATCCCTTCCAACTCAGAGCATTCTGTAATTCCATGACTTGACTGCTGTTATCTGTGCACATCCACAAATACCCCATGGAGGATTTTCAGTCACTGCTGCAGCATAATCTGGGCTTTTGTTTCCTTTTTCAATTTGATAAACTTGGAGTAGGCACAGAAGACACCAAACCAAAAAACAAGTGGCCAGAAAACAGCACATGACTGAAACTGTGAAAAGGCTGAGGGCTGCACACAGTGGATTTCCACCCACAGCTTCTCTCTGTTTCCAACCTGCAAAAGCACAGCCAGGTCCTCAGCAAGCCGAGCAGCACAGGGAGGGGGTGACAGCCCTCGGGGACAAGGGACAGTTGGCAGGGGTGGCTCCTGGCATCAGCCACTTCTGCTGAGTGTCCCATGGCACAGCACAAACCACTCACCCTCCCCTCAATGAGAACACCCAGAGCCTCTCAGGTCTGCCAGATCCCAGCATCCAAGCCCAAGCTGGGGTCTCAGACACAACAAATCCAACTCTGCAGCTGCTCCAGGAGCTGCTCCCAGTTAATGGGTATCTGGAATGAAACCACAGCAGCTTCAAAGCAACCCCCAAAATCAATCCCCCCATAGTAAGCTCAGGGTTTTGCATGTGGTACGAGAGGCAGGTTGGGAGAAGATGATCTCATACACCACATATTGATTAATCAATTCCAGCCAGGATGCTAATGGGCTTTTCTTACAACACTTGGCACCAGGAGGAGGGAGCAGGAATGCTGAATGAGAAGGGGAGAAACTGGTGGTGTGGTGAAGCTTTAGGGTGAGGGGAGAAATGCAGTGGGGAAATCTTCTGGAGATGGCTTTAAGTGGTCAGAGACTGGAAATAAATGGAGGAACTGAGCAACAGAGGGAGAAGGGAATAAATCAGATTTATTGGCTCCAACACAGCAGAATTGTGCTGGCAATGGACTGTGGCTGAGGATAATCCTTTCCTGTAGATACAAAAGCCCTCCCAGGAAGGACTGAAAGAGCCCAGCATGGCTCTGGCATCTGTGATGAAGAAAACTGAGCATAGCATCATCCCTCCAGCCAGAGAAATGGGCTGAGGGCATCAGTAATGCCTGATTTAGGGATTTTTCCACAGAAACTGCACCCTCAATGAGCTTTGCACTGCCTGGAAGGCAGCAGAGGCTGGGTGAGATTCTCTTGCTCCTTGTAAAACTGGGCAGAGCAAAACTGGCCAGCCAAGAGGTTGTGCCAGTCGTGGTCCTGCTTTGCAGGAGGCAGGGAAATTCAGCCTGGTGTCTCTTCTCTGCAGCCCACAGGGTCATGCCAGGAGTGAAGGAGAGGGATTTGTAAAGCTGGACTGGACTGACCAAAACCACTACTTGAGCTCAGTGTTTCAAGTTTGACCAACAAGGGCTACACCCAGTCATGAGGGGAAACCTCCAGGTACGAAATATTGAGGAGTTGCTGCTTTTGCCACCCAATTTTGTACAATTTGGGTTTTCTGTGGGGCACTGTGAGAAGCTGCTCCGACTCACCCAGCAGAGCACAGGAGCACCTTGGGGTGACACCAATTCCTGCACTGCCACCACCCCACTGCCACTACCCATCCCATTGCAGCTGAGCAGCTCTGCAGCCACAGATTCCACCAGAATCAGACCCTGAGGAAAGCAGGAACAATCCTCCTGAAAAGCAGTCTCAGGAGGTGAAAACCACACTGATAAAATCACTTTTTTCTTGCAGAAGCATCTTTCCCCGGCAGCACCCCCAGCAGAGGACTCACGTTGTAGAGGATGTCGGTCCAGCCCTCCATGGTGATGCACTGGAACACGGTGAGCACGGCGAACAGGATGTTGTCAAAGTTGGTGATGCCATAGTTGGGGCCCTGCCAGTACTCCCTGCACGTGGTCCCGCTCTCACACTGCCTGGCAGGGGGCTCCTCTCCACAGGGAAAATCCCCCACCTCCTCACCTGCAGAGAGGGAAGAGAGGTTACTGCTTGGAACCGTCCTGAGAGGTTCCTGCTTGTTGGAATCATCCTGGAAAGCTCTTGCTTGTTAGAACCATCCTGAGAAATTTCTGACTGAAACCATCCTGAAAAGTTCTTGCTTGAAACCATTCTGAAAAGTTCCTGATTGGAACCATCCTGAGAATTTCCTGCTTGTTGGAACCATCCTGAGAAATTTCTGACTGAAACTATTCTGAAAAGTTCCTGACGAAAACCATCCTGAAAAGTTCCTGCTTGGAACCATCCAGAGAAATTTCTGACTGAAACTACTCTGGAAAGTTCCTGCTTGCTGGAACCATCCTGAAAAACTCCTGCTTGTCAGAACCATCCGGAGAAATTTCTGACTGAAACCATCCTGAAAAGTTTCTGCTTGTTGGAACCATCCTGAAAAGTTCCTACTTAGAACCATCCTGAAGAGTTCCTGATTGGAACCATCCTGAAGAGTTCCTGTTTGTCAGAACCATCCTCAGAAATTTCTGACTCAAACTATTCTGAAAAGTTCCTGCTTGTTGGAACCATCCTGAAAAGTTCCTGATTGGAACCATCCTGGAAGGTTACTGACTGAAACCATCCTGAGAAGTTCCTGATTGCTGGAACCATCCTGAAGAGTTCCTGCTTGGAAACTTGGATGGTTAGAACCATCTTGAGAAATTTCTGACTGAAACCTGAAACCATCCTGAAAAAGTTCCTGCTTGAAACCATTCTGAAAAGTTCCTGATTGGAACCATCCTGAGAAGTTCCTCTCTGGTTCTGCTGCATCCTCCTGGCACCACAGAAAGGATTAAATTCTCATTTTGGGTTTCTTTGTGCTGCTATGGACATGAGAAAGTGCTTGTGTCCCTGGAATAATTTCCACTCTGCTGGGCTGTGGGAGAGGGGTCAGTGGGAGGTGGGGCAGAGCCATCCCTGAAGTGCCCAAAATTCCTAGTTTGCCATCTCACACTGTGGAATTGTTTGTGTTAGAAAAGACCTCTAAGATTCATCAACCCAGCAGCACTACCCCATGTCCCCAAGTGCCACATGCACACGTTTTTGAGCACTTCCAGGGATGGGGACTCCACCCTGGGCAGCCCCTTCCAATGTCTGACCCCTTCAGAGAGGAGATTTCCCCTAATCTCCAGTCTGAGCCTCCCCTGGTGCAACTTGAGGCCATTTCCTCTTGTCCTGCCATTTGTTACCTGGGAGAAGGAGCTCCCAAACTGCAAATTATTTCTGGCTCATGACAGCTCAGTACACCTGAGAGGCCTGGGAATGGTGTAAGAGCAACATGAAAAAAATCTACACACAAAAAATACCCCAAAAACCCCAAATAAAGCAACACCACCAAAATAAAACCGACAGTGTGGTAAAAGCAGGGCCAGACTTCAGACAGCCTCAAAGTGTAAATAATTGCTCTATAACATTAAAGCAAAAGGGCTCTTTCTGCATTAGTGCTGATTTGGGGTTGTGGATTCCCCAGAATTGCCCAGGTACAGATGTTTGAGCACAGCTGCATGAGTGACATGCCAAGGACTCCAGCTCCTCCTTCAAGTGCTCATTTTTCCTCCAAGAGGAGGGGAAGGATCCATGAGGGATGGTGCCTCTCTGCTGAGCTCCACTGCAGACCCAGAGAGGGCCAAGGTGGAGAAATCTGCCAGGGAACCACCAGGAATGGCCAGGAAGGTGCCCAGCACCTTCCAGCCTCAGCTGGGAAGTGTTGCAGGTTGGAAAACTCCAGTGCTGGCTTTTCAGAGTGAGCAAATATCCCAAGCAATGTCCCTGTTCGGA
The DNA here is from genome assembly GCA_009812075.1 of Sialia sialis. NCBI lineage: Eukaryota > Metazoa > Chordata > Aves > Passeriformes > Turdidae > Sialia > Sialia sialis. The sequence goes on from VRYO01002223.1 coordinate 4,152,409, forward strand.
GACTGGGACTGGGGAAGCATGAAAGGGTTTCTAAAGGGACACTTTACAGAAATGGAGCAGCAAACAGCACAAAATCCAATTCAGCAGGGGAAAAGCAGGAGCAGCACCAACAGGAATTTGGAAAAATTATTCCATGGAGCAAAGCCTGCAGGAGGAAAGCAAAACTGTCACTGTGGAGTAGGACATAAGTGTGTGTAGATATCTATAAATATCTATAAATACATATAAATATCTATAAATATATAAAAATATATATGAATATAAAAATAATGGATGTGACATGTCCCTGTTGACTCAACACCTCAGTGCAGGGCAAACCTCCAGCTCCCAGATGGGTCACCACAGGCTTAGTGAGAGGAGAAAATGCCAAAGCTGGCTCCTGCTGACCATTTGTGAGTGTGCATTAGAAGAGGATCCAGTTTCATCTCATTTTGGCCTTTTGCTGCCAGGGAATTCTCTGAAAATGCAGTGCACATCTACCACAAAGGGGTGAGTGGGGCATTTTTTCCTTTTTAAAACAGTGGCTAGAACTGGCTCTTACTCCCCATGGCTGGAAAAGACAGAAAAAGGGAGAATCTCAATAAAAAATGGAAAATAAATGTGGTGCCCTTCTCTTCTTTGGGGCATTTGGGCTGGGTCAGGTGCTTAAAATAATCCTTAAAATAAAAACAGGACAGCAAGGAGGGTTTGGGAGAGGGAAACAAGACTGGAGCATGCACTGCCATCGAGTTTTACCCATTTTTCATTAAAATGATGACACATTTCCAGCTCAGAGCAGTCAGGCTGAAGGGGAAAGGCCTGGAATTACCCTTTGGCCATATTTTGGTGCCCAGCACCCCTTTGTGCTGCAGTTCATCACTGACCCACCCAGGCTCAGCAGAGCCACACTCGGTGCCGACACCTCACCATGATGCACAGTTGGCACCTCTGGCTCCTCATTCCAGGAAAAATCCCAGGGGTTTGCTCTCATGGGGGATTTGGAACAGAAAGAAGCACGAGCAGCTTTCTCTGCTCCCATTTCCCACCCCTAGCAGAGGCAGCTCTTTAATGAGTTCACATTTCCACCCCCAGGCTGGTTTGGAGCCCGTGCTCTCTGCCCCAGCTCCTTAATGCACCTCTGTGGAGATGAGGAGCACTTAGGTTTTAAAAAGCTTTGTGGCTTGCTGGGCTGCTCTGCTCCCAGGGGATGCAGTGCTGGGAAACCTCAGCCCAGTCTCCTTTCCAGAAACAGCATTTCCCATCCAGCAGCTGGAAAAGATCCTCAGAGCTCACCCCAAGGCAGCTCTGCAGCCCCAGAGCACAGTGACCTGGCACAGGCACCTTGCCCTGCCTGCTCAGGGAGGTGGGGGCTGAGCCACAGCTCCCACCAGCTGCCAGTGATGCCTTCAGTTTTGCTTTTCTGTTTTTCAGATTCTGTGCTGCCTTGGCATGTAACTCTGAACTTCAGAGTTAACACAGCTCAGTCCCACAAAACAATCCTGTTCCAGCCCCAGAACCAAGGACACGCTGCAGCCTCAGCCCCAAAAAGTGCAAAGAGGGAATTGAGGAGAGAATCTGGGAGGGTGAGACTGCAGAACCTGGAGCTGGAACTGGACAATGAACCTGCTGGAACTGGACAATGAACCCAATATAGAAATGGACCCAAACTGATAAAAGTGTGAAAATCCTGACTCAGGGGCCATCTTGGGTCCATCTTGGGCAGAGCCACGTTTGGGCTCTTGCAGTGCCCAAGGTGAATCCTTTGAAGGCCTTTCAATAAATCCCTGCTTTATTCCTTTAACCCTGTCCAGCCTCTGCTCCAGGTCAGCCTCTTCAGGCATCAGCAACTGCAGAAATGCAGCACAGGCAGCAGAGCTCTGGCTGGAATGCACCCAGCCAGCCAGAAGAGACATTACCTACGACAAAAACCTGTCCTGGATCCCCAAAGCTGGCACAGAATCCCTTGGTCAGCCCTAATGGCAGAGGTGAGGCTGCAGGGAGCACACAAGGCTTTGGGGGTGAAGAAAATCCTCCCTGAGCAAGAGTGAGCCGTGAGGGAGAGCCTGGGGCTGTGCCTGCAGCTGCCTCCTGCACACACAGGATGCACAAACATCCCCTCCTTGTCTGCATCTAGCACACCTGAAAATGCTCCTGGAGCTGCTCATGCTCATCCTCCCCAGCAGCCCAGCAGGAACTTTGCTGCTCCCTCCACACCATCCCTGCTGTCCCTGTCCCCACAAAGAGACTTTTCCCTTCTACAAATCCAGTCCAACAACTCATTTTCTCCAGGAATTGCCAGGATTTTCTCACAAGTCACAACTCCCAACTCTCCTTCACAAGCTGGGTTCTGTTTTTCCAGCATTCCACAGAAACATGAGCAAGAATTCCCTTTGCAAATCTCTGTGCACACTGAATCTATTAAACCATTCCCATCAGAAGCACTGTGAGGGATGCCCAGAGATTTGGCAGGGATGTTGTTTTATTTCCATTGGATTGCATGGAAATAAATCAATATTAAGACCTATTAGTGATAATGACTGAAAATACAAGGCTGTGTTTTAAAGAAAGTCAATTGCACCTTAAAATGCAATGGTGTGGAGACAAGAACCACATTTTAATGAGTGTTATCAGATAATAAACATACATTAACATCACTATAAAGGAATGAGGTGGAAAGAGTTTAAGGTCCCTCCCAGCCCAAATCATTCCATGATTCCATGATTTGACACAGCTGCTCCCAGCCAAGAATCTCTGGGATCATCCTTCTCCACCTCCATCTTCTGGAGTTTATCACTCAGTCACAGGCAGACACAGATTTACTCTTCAGTGCCCAATTCCTCTTCTCTGAGGGTAATTTTTATCCTTTCTCTATCAAAGGACTCCTTGCCTTTCATCTACTGTCCTTTTATTTTCTGGTTGCTCCCAGACTTTTCAGTGTTTGTCTATTCCATACCAAAGTTTCCCCAGAAACCATTCTAGGAAACTCAGCCATTATTGATATGAGTTGGTAGGAGTTTGGTTCTGTGCTTCTGCTATGCAAAAATTCTTTTGGGATAGGAGGCCTTAAGAGCTTTAATCTCACTCTTGGGCAGACTGGGAGCAGTGACATCTGCGAGAGGAGAATCTGTCCCAGCCCATGTCAGGGTGGGCACAAAATTCTGTTAATTCTCAGAATATGTGGGTAAAGAAGGAGAGAAGGCAGGGAATGTGGAAGAGGCAAAAGGAAGAGCAGCACAGAAGCAGGAGAGAAAGGCCCAGAGGGCAGAGCTCACCTGTCTCGTTGGAAAAGCAGGTTTTATGGAATTTGCCCATGTAAAACTCCAGCCCAATGATGGCAAACATCACGATGGCGAAGAACAGGAGCAGCCCAATCTGCAGCAAGGGCACCATGGCCTTCATGATGGACTTGAGGACAACCTGCAGGCCTGTGGGGACACAAAAACACCTCAGAGAAGGGAGGAGGGGCTGGGAGAGAGGGGCTGTCAAGGGACAATCCAATACCAAGCAATGCTGCTTTTCCCAGGGCTATAAAACAATTTCTGCCATGAGAGCAGGAGACACAGTTGGGGGCCATCCTTTCTGGTGTCTTCTCTTCAGGTGACAGACCCAGAGGTTTGTTAAGCTTCAGAGGCACTCAAATTATTTTTCCTGAAGCTTCTGGAGTCCCAAGACTCAGCCTGGAGCTGGACCAGGTCCTTGGGGCTGTTATGGTGCAGCTTTGAACTCCACCTAGGACACCTTAGGACCAAGCAAGCCAGTCTGGTGCAGAGCAGGTGGAAGAAAAGTTTATTCCCTCTTCTCCACAGACATGCTGAAAGTGTCAGCTTTATCCCACCAAATTCACACAGTGGCTGGGCTCAGTGGTAATTAAGAAATTTGTGCTAAATTGTTATTACTGTTATTATCTGCCTGTACTGAAATGGAAGTAAGATTAAACCTCAGCTAATACAATTATTTAGCTGCACCAGGGTCTCTTACAGATATTTGCCAAAATAAATTCCAATTTGTGTCTGTACACACAAGTCTGAAGTGTTCCTTTGGAAGGAAGATCATGGTGGGACTTGGAGAGATCAGGCAGGATCTGGACTGCAGTGGAAACCTGCCCTGAAGAACTCTGAGTGAGGGCAAAGAGAGAACTTCCAGCACCTGGTATTGGCACTGAGCCTGAGAGTGGAGGAGGGAAACTGAACCTCGTGGATGGATGTGATCCCTCTGTCCCAGGGATGTGATCCCTCTGTCCCAGGGAGTGCTCAGGACCTGCCTCTCCCCCCACAACACCCAGAGCAGCCTCACTGCTGTCCCTGTCCCAGGCTGTGCAGAAACCATCCCTGTCTCCAGGGCTGCCCATCCCCAGCTTTTTCAGCAGCCCTGTAACTCATTTTCAATTAAAGCCAGGGGAGATGAGGGAGAGAGCCTGGAGATGGAGGTGGCTGATAACAAAAAACCTGCAGTGATGGGCAGAGCTGCCTTGGTGGCCTGTCCTGAGGGCTGGGGGATGAAAGATCATCTTTACCTTGACCAATGAGATCAAGATGGGCACAGACATTTTAAAAAGCATCAGGGTCTCTTTGACAGGAAAAATACCAAGGGTTTAAAAGGAAAGAATATTCCATGGTGTGGGTGGTTGCACTTCAAGGTTATGCATTTGCCACAGGGAAAAAAAAAACTGTAAAATATTCTGCTTTCACCACATCAGTAAAAGCCTGAGAGCAATTATTGTGGGGAAATGTTGTTCTGCTCCAGGACACATCCCCAGGTGGGAACAGGTGTCCCACAGCAGGACAGGGACAGCTCTGAGGGGCCACCTCCCTTTTGTGACACTCTCAGATTGTCACTGCCACACCTTGCACAGGCAAAAGGCCCAGGAAATAACAGCAGCAGCATCTCCCTGCTGGAGAGCTGCTATCAAATGTCACCTTTCCAAGGATCTGTCCTGGCTGGGAATTCAGATTGAAAGGATCCTGATTTCAGGAATTTTTGGTGCTGTCATTGCCCCCAGGTGAATTCAGAGAACACCAGAGCATCCCACAGTGCAGCAGCTCCTTCCAGCAGCTCTTGCTGGGGGGTACAAACCTCTCCATTCCACATCCAGGAATGGAAGAGCTCCTGGAAGTGATCCCTGCTGGGGCAGAGCAGCTGTGACTGTGACAAATGAAAAGGCAGGAAGCCACAGTGTGGGCACTGGGATGGTTTCAGGGCATGATGCAGCTCCTCACTGGAGCATTCAGACTCTTCAGATTCACACATAAACATATATAAATTCAGTAGGCAAGCCCAGATCCCACCTGCTCTTTCCCTTTATTTTCTCCCCCATTATTAAAAAGGAAAAATCCTCAGCACAGGATGCTCAGCTGACCAAAACCATCAGGAGATCCAAGCTGAAAAGCCTGAAAGCTGCAAAATTCAGCTCTCAGGTCTTCACAGCCCAGAGAATTAATTCACCCCAAAGACAAAAGGGTCCTTGGACAAATCCCTGCCCCTCACCTGCTGATTTGGGAGCACAGCACTGAAATCAGCACAAAATGGGATGAGAGACAGCCAGACCCTGTCAAGGACAGGACCCCAGAGAGGCAGGGGGAGAAAATATTGCTGAGAAAAGCAGTGACACCCCAAATGTGCAGAGCCCTGGGGCACAGCCTTGTCACCACACTCACTTGGGATTCCTGACACGAGTTTCAGGGGCCGCAGCACCCGCACCGCTCGCAGCGTCCGCAGGTCAAAATCTGTCCCAGCAGTCGCCAGAATCCTGAAGGGAAACAGGAAAAAAACATCCAGATTAAATGCAAATTCCTCTTTCTGAAGCATGGAGAAGCGTGGTGTAAAACCAGCAAATATTAGAGCTGCTTAAAACTCTGCACCTGTGATCACCTTGTGGGTTCACTGAAGGAATTCCCACAGATTCCAGAGAAAATCCTGCCGGAGGAAAATCCCCAATCTCTGCCTGGTTATGAGGCCACTGGACATCCTCAGGCTGCACAGCCCAAAGCACACCCCAAAAGGAGACAGAGAGAGGGAACTGAATCCCTCAGTTCTGCTGGAAATTACTTGCCACAACCTCCTATAATAAATCCCCAAATCCCTCAGTTTGATGTCTGGTGTTTCCCAGCACCTGAAGCACTTTCTGCTCATAGTTTCTTCTCTCTGTGCAAAATTAATTTTTGTTCAGAGCATTCTCTTGGAGGAGAGCAGGCAGAGAGCAGGGTGTGAGTGTGCCACACCATGAAATCCAGCCCCTAAAGCAGGAGTCTTAAAAATGTGATGAAAATGAAATGGATCCCCTGGTTTAGGGCACAGCAAGGGAAGAAATGTTGTCCCGATGCTGCAAGCTCACTAAGGCAGCAGTGCCCCACAGAGAGCCCAGCACAGCCACCTCCAGCAATTCCTGCAGCCCTTGCTGGATGCTGCAGCAAAAACATCCTTTCTTTGGGCCTGTGCCCATCTAAAGGTGGGATTTAATGATCCTGGAGGGCTTTTCCAACCTAAACAACTCTGACTGTAATGCAAACCAACCCAAACCCCCACCAGCCCTCCATCCACTGCACCACTCCCCGTGCCCTGGAGAATTTGACCCTTTTTCCTCCCTTTCCTGGTAACAGGAGCCCTTTTTCCCATTTTCCTGACATCAGGAGCTCTGTTTTCCCCATTTTCTTGCTAACAAGAGCCCTTTTTTCCTCCATTTCTTGACAGCAGGAGCCCTTTTGGCTCTGTGTTGTTATAACAGGAGCCCTATCCTCAGTTTCCCACTAACAGAAGCCCTTTTTCCTCAGTTTCTTGACACCAGGAGCCCTTTTTCCTAAGTTTTTTGATTACAGGATCTCTTTTCCCTCAGTTTCAAATAACAGGAGCCCTTTTTCCTCAGTTTGTTGACACCAGGAGTCCTTTTTTCTGCAGTTTTTTGATAAAAAGAGCCCTTTTCCCTAAGATTCCTGATAAGATTCCTGATAAAAGGAGCCCTTTTCCCTCAGTTTTTTGATACCAGGAGCCCTTTTCCCTAGGTTTCTTGATGTCAGGAGCCCCTTTTCCTCAGATTCTTGTTAACTAAGATCTCTTTTTCTGCAGTTTCTTGGCACCAGGCTGCTGAGCATTCAGCAGTGACAAGCCACCATGAGAACCAAGGAAAAGCAGAGTTTTCCAAAAGCAGCTGCACAATTGCACTCTGAGCTGTGCAGGATGGGGCTGGGGCAGTGCAGGGAGCACTCCCAGATTAAATCCCTGTCCTTAACTCCCTGACTGACTGAGCCTGGCCCAGGGAAGAGCAGGCTCAGCATTGCTGGGCGAAAAGGGCCAGACTCCATCAGCAGGAGGTGCTGGAGATCAGGAAAAAAACCTGCTGGGATCTTGGATGGCAGGAGGCAAAAGCCAGCCAGGACCTGAGGAGCTGAGTATTTATTCTATAGGACACCTGTCCCCACATTTTCACGACCTTAAAATTCCCATGACATCAGCTCCATGCATGCAGTTGGAGCACGAGCAACAGGAGAAAATTTAAACCAAGAACCAGCGCATGCAGAGCTTTCTAATTTAATCTTCTGCACCCAGGCCAATGATTTCACCCTCTGCTCCCTTCCCTCCATCCTCACAGCCTAATTGCTCACTTATGGACCTGTGCAGTGGGGGAATGACCCAGGGAGGAGATAATCCTCAACATGCACCTTGGCTGATGCTGCCAGCAGCACATCAGTCTGCACTGAGCCAGGGTGGATTTGTGCTCTCACCAGGCAGAGCCCTGCCCTGGGACAAGCTGAGAGCAAGGGTCCTTCATGCCCTTCTTGTTCTGGTTTGAAATTCAAAGAGAAAAGGGGAGGGAATGGGTGCCAGTGAATGTTCCAATGAGTTGAAGTCTTCATTCCAGAATTTTCTCCTTAACAGGCTTGTTGTTAAAACCAACTGGGGCAACACACACAAAACCCCTTTCCCAGGAAAACTCCAGGGTTTCACCACTGAAGTAGTGAATTCTGACTCAATTTTCACTGTCACCCCCCAGATAACCTGCACAGTACATTCTAGAACCAACACATCCCATGGCTGCAGAGCTGCTCCACGATTCCATCACAACCCACCCAAATCCCAC
>VRYO01002223.1:4161458-4175089 GCA_009812075.1 Sialia sialis
CCAGCCCTTGGAGCAGCTCCATGGGCTCCTCTGGGCTCCTCCAGCAGCTCCAGAGGGACTGAGGGGCAGCTCAGGGGCTGAACCCCCTGGGAACCCTGCAGGACACTGAGGCAGAGGCTGAGAAAGGCCAGGCTGGGCATGCAGCCCCTTCCTGCCCCGGCAGAGCTGGATCCTGCAGCCCCAGCCAGGCTGTGCCAGCCGTGAACCAGGGCACGGGGGGCCCTGAGGCTTCTCAGAAGTGTTGAGCTGTCAGCATCCATGCCAGGAGCCTGCAGGATCTGAGGAAGGACCTGGGGCAGCAGCTGGAGCACAACAAAGCAGCTCAGGAGGGGAAACTGTGCCAGGGTGGGGATGGGGCCTTTTCCCCCTACTAAACCAAAGCTCATTTACAGAATTCCAGTGCCCTAAAAAGCAAAAACATCTCAGTGAGGGGGCAACCCTAATCAACATCATCTGGGGCATTTGCCAAAGTGCCACCTTTGTTTCACTTTTTCCCTCTGAAAGCTCATAAAAGCCACTGCGAGTTAGGTCAGGATGAGTGGGAAATCATCCTTAAAAGTAAGAGAAATGGAGAGATCAAAGCAGCCAGCTGACAGGCACATCCCAAAACCCTGCTGGAGCATCCCTGTCTGCACAGCCAACAGCTGAGAACAAAGCAGGTGATGGGGACCCAGTGCCAGAAGAGGAAATTGGTTGAGAAAAGTAAAAAGAAAAAATCAGATTTTAGGTGATAAGTGGCTTGGTCTGCAGCCATTTCTGTGTCTCAGTGGGATGTACAGAACATAGACATTGGATATGTTTGGGATGTTGCCTTGGATTTCATTTCCAAGGCTTTAAGTGCAACAAAATCAATTCTTCCATGGAAGCTGTCTTTTTTGTGATGGCCAAACACCAAACCTTTCTTGTTCTTGTGCTGCTGAGGAGGTCCTGGGCACCCACCCTGGGGGTCAGGACTGTGGCACTCATTCCCCAATTTCCCCAGCACTTGGTTAAATGCTGCTTTTCTCTCTCTGCTCCACTAACGAGCTCTGAGTGACAGCTCTTCCCAGAGACAGCCCAGCTGTGGGATAAATGCTTGATAACTTTGATTCCAGCAACGCCTGGAATAAATTATGAAAGCAGCTTGTTCCTCTGGGTATAAAAGAAAGCAAAGAACGAAGGGAAAGTTCCTTCCCTGAACGTTCTGATAACATAAATAATTAGCAATCCCTTCCTGTAAGGGGCTGGGAGCTCAGGATTGATTTGTTCTGGTTCAGCAAGACCCTGGCTGCCAGACACAGGGGATGAGCATCCTCAGTGAAGCCCTGAGCAAAGAAAATGCCTTGGAATTCCTTCAGGTTTAGCTCCAGCACTCCAGATCCTGAGGACTGGGGTGGGGAAAAGCAAATCCTGTTCTTCAGGATCATCCTCACCTTGTCTGAGAGCCCCTAATGCCTCCCATGGGGTCTCACCACTGGTGCCACTGGTGAGGAGGAATCACTGGAATGACTTGTGGGTATTTTCATGTAACCTTGCTAATTTTTATAAATTCTAGTCCTAGAAATAACTCCAAAACCTCTGAGAGAAAAAAAACTCTGGTAAATCATCCTCATTCCCAAAACCTGGCAGCCCCATTCCCAAAGGTTAACAAGCCCCAGTGACCCCTGGGAATGGAATCCAGTGGGAAAAACAAAATAAAGAACTTCATGGAGATTGGCTGAGTAGTTTAAGATGTTTGTCCATCCGTGGGTCTGACTGTCACCTCTGTCCTTCCCAATGTCTCCTTTGCTGCGCACAGGCTGGAGAAGGAACTGGGAAAAGAAATATTGCATCATTCAGGCCCTGAGCTCCAGCAAACAGGCAGCACCTGGAGGTGCCACCACCTCTGGCACTTGGTGCCACCAGGGCACCCCCAGCCCCGTTTCCCTGAAGGTTCTGAGTGGATCAGGAAGGTCTGGAGAAGACAAAGCCAAGGGAGAACCCACCCAGCTGCACCCACTGCAGGAGGTGCAGGAGTGTCCCAGGGTCTGGCTGCTGAGAGGCCTCAGCTGCAGGGCACAGCAGGATCAGCTGCTGTCACCTCCCTGCCATTGGCACCCCCCTGCCACCCGCCCGCAGCCTGGGGACACTGCTCGGTGCCACTGCGGGATGTCACTGGCAGATTGCCCCACGCAGGACCTGAGGCAGTGCAGGCACCCAGCCAAGGGTGGCCATGTCCTGGATGTGGCTGTCACTCTGGCTCATGCCCGTGGCCATGTCCTGGATGTGGCTGTCACTCTGCTTGTGCCTGTGGCCATGCCCTGATGTGGCTGTCACTCTGCTCGTGCCCATGGCCATGCCCTGGATGTGGTTGTCACTCTGGCTCGTGCCTGTGGCCATGCCCTTATGTGGCTGTCACTCTGCTCGTGCCCATGGCCATGCCCTTATGTGGCTGTCACTCTGCTCGTGCCCATGGCCATGTCCTGGATGTGGCTGTCACTCTGCTCATGCCTGTGGCTATGCCCTGATGTGGCTGTCACTCTGGCTCGTGCCAGGCCTGCGGTGACAGTGCTGGCAGTGCCACAGCCCCGAGCGGGGACACGCAGTGACCGAGGTGGTTGGAAAGCTGCCCCTTCCCACTCAGTTTGATTTCACGTGTGAGCTTTATCTTCAGTACCGAAGGCTGGGCTGATAAGTCGATGTGAGGTGCTAATTGCTCAGTTTAATTAGTGACAATGCCGGGTTCAGCTGGTGGCTCTGTCACTCCACTCTGTGATTTCCCCACCAGCTGTCCTGTCCCTGCCACACAAAGGGCCCGGCTTGGCAGCTCTGTGCCTCTCCTTTGGATCACCAACACCCAGCCTAAGCATCCCAGCAGAGCCCTGCATGCTCCATATGATCCTGCTCCAGCACAAGGGAGCTCAGATAAACGTGTCTGTTCCCAAATGGATTCTATCCTTCAGAACACTGAGGGATAAACCTCTCTTTGACATGAAGGGAACAGAGGGCAAAGTTAAACACACCCAGGAAATAGCAGAATTTGGCAGAAAAGGGCTTCAGAGGTGCAAACAGCCCATCCAGGAGAGGAGATTCAGAGGGGATGCCATCAATCCATAAAATATCTCCAAGGGGTGTCAGAGGATGGTGCCAGACTTTGCTCAGGGACAGGATGAGGAGCAATGGCTATAAACTAAAACACAACAAGTTCCACTTCAATATGAGAAAGAAATTCTTTCCCTGAGGGTGGCAGAGCCCTGGGACAGCTGTCCAGGGAGGGTGTGGAGTGTCCCTCTCTGGAGACATCCCAAACTCACCTGGACATGCTCCTGTTTCACCTGCTCCAGGTGACCCTGCCTTGGCAGGGGGATGGCCTGGATGATCACCAGAGATCCCTTCCAACCCCAGCTGTTCTGGGGTTCTGCGATTCCCTGGTCTCACCCCAAACAGGTGCATTTCTGTGCCTTTTGTAGCCAGCACTAAAATCACCACCAGCCTCAAGCAGTGAACACAAACTCCCTCCTCCTCCTCCTCTGCATGACAGAAACACTCCCAAGTCTTGGTGGGGGGAGACAGGGCAAAACAGGAGCAGAAACCCCTTACCAAAGCACCTGAAACCCACTTTTGGGAGTGTAATTCCTGAGCCAGGCTCCAAGGAGGAGCAGGGGAGGGAGAGGTCTGGAGCCAGAGCCTGCTGTGCCAGAGCCAGCCACAGCAGCCAGGCAGGGAGAGCCACTCAAACCCAGCACACGAGGACTTGCAGGGCTTGGATCGTGCCCAGGATGAAGGAAGATGTTCTGATTATGAGGCAGTTGCTCAAAGAAGTCCTTGTTGCTGCTAAGCAGGAGAGACAGGGACATGCCCCACTGCAGAGAGGCAAAGGAGGCTCGTTTGCAATCAGCACTGACAGCTGGCAGGAAAACGCACGCGGCCAAAAACATTGCGGGGAGCTCACGCTGGGAAAACGGAGAGCAGAGGAGTTAAAACCATCCTGCACTTCACTGGGGCTGGGAAAGTAGGTCACACCTTGAGCCTCAGCCATGAACAGCACAAAGGAGAGATGCTGCTGTCTGTCCTTGGGTCCCAGAATGTGCTCCCAGAGGTTCCCCAGAGCAGAAAATATTTCCTGGCGAGTTCTGGTGTCTCCCACCCCACGGTCAAGAAATGAAGGGTTTTGTCTCAGCAGCAGACAAAAGGGGAATCTTCAAGGGGAATTTCAGGATCAGCAAAATGTTTCAAGTATTTTTACTTTAGGGGATGTAAATGAGAGAGCAACAGAACAACATTTGGGGATTGTTTCATTTGTCAAATTCTAAAATGAAGCATTCCTGGCTTTAAATACGTTTTCCTTTTTAGTGGAAGCAATTCTTGTCAAGCCTGCAAATAGTTTTGCCTTGATTTAACGCTGCCATTTTCCCAAAAAATACAAACTGCCGAGCCCTGTGTGAGTGAAAAACGTCACCCAAACCAAGCCCTGCCCTTCAGAGCTGTGCCAGGAGTGCTGGAGGAGCAGGGCTGCGCTCTCCACGAGCTGGAAGCACAAAGCAAAGGGCACAGGCCAGCTGGTGGGTGGATGGGGGATGGATTTTCCTGCCAGGTGGGCTAACAGGGCAGCACAGACTGCAGGAGGAGAGAGCTGTGAGTCACCAAAACACATCCCAACCCTCCTTCCCTCCAGGAGCCACGGAGCAGAAGCTCCTTGCCAGGCTGCCCTGCGAGCTGTGCTGAAGGCTGTGTTATTTGGAGGCACAGCCACCTCACCCTCTGCACTTGGCCAGCCCCCAGGAGGAGCTGCTCATGAGCTGGGCAGAAAATGTCAGCGCTATCAAATCCCATCAGCATTTGAAAAGAAAAAAAAAAACAAAACAAAAACGGGTGGGAAGAGCTCAGCCTTCCCCACTGGTGCTGCTGGAGATGCTGGGAGAGGGATGGGAGCAGCAGCCAGACAGGAGAAGGAAAAACACCTGCCAGGGATGGAGCAGCAGCCAGAGAGGAGAAGGAAAAACACCTGCCAGGGATGGGCACATCTGTCAGGAGGGAAAGGAGATCTCTGGCAGGTCACTCCTCCCTGGGCCCCTGCACTGCGGGGTTTTCCCCACCAAGCCACAGCTGAAGCCAGCACGGGACTTCTGGAGGGCTGGGGAATGTCCCAGTGCAGCCATCCCTCCCCAAATCACTGCTGGGTGGGCAGATAATGAGCAAAGAGCAACCCTCGTGCAGAGTGAGAGCCAAAAACATCCACCCAATAAATGGAAAGCAGAGAGGACAGGGAGGTGGCTCCTGCTGCCACACTTGCACTGCTCTGTGCTCTCTCCCCAGCCTCAGGGCACAGCCAAAATGCATCAGCAGCACCCCCACACCTGGCACTGTGCACTTCACCCCAAAGCCACCAGGAACTCAGCCAAGGTGGAGAACTTCACCAGGATGTCAGACATTCCTGGGCTTGCTTTCCTGCAGTATCACAAAACACCTCTGCTCCTGCCTGCACTGCTGTGCTCGCCCTGCACGGGCTGTGGGGACGCGAGGGACACCCAGAGAGGGACAAGGGAAACACAGGAAGGGACGTGTGATACCCAAAGAGGGACATGGGACACCCAGGGGATGTGGGACACCCAGGGAGGGACAAGGGACGCCCAGGGAGGGACATGGGGCATCCAAGAAGTGCTGTAGGACATCCAGGTAGAGACATAGGACACCCAGGGAGGGGCACAGGACACTCAAGAAGGGACATGGGACACAAAAAAAGGAACATGGGACACCCAAGGAGTGATATGGGACACCCAAGGAGGGATGTGGGACACCCAAGGAATGACATGGGACGCCCAAGGAGGAACATAGGACACCCAAGGAGGGATGTGGGACACACAAAGAGGGACGTGGGACACCCAAGGAGAGATGTGGGACACCCAGGGAGTGACATGGGACATCCAGGGATGACTTGAGCCATGGATAAACACCAACCCCAGGCTCCAGAAGGGCTGGGGCAGGACCAGGATTTGTTGTTATCCCCTGTGGATGTGAATGGCTCCAATGGCTCCTCAGGGGCTCCAAGGAGCCACCCTGAGGTTCCTCCCCTCCAGCTCCCCCTGTGCCTTCCCAGGAGCAGCTGGGACAAGAGAGGGCACGGGAGTGGAGCTCAGCCAGACCAGAGAAGTGCCCTCCATCCATCCAAGGCAGTTCCTGTGACAGCAGCTCCTGGAGAAAGGCAGAGTCTGGGGTGGCACTGGTGCCTCTCCCAGTGTGTTATTCCCTGTGGAGGGAGCTGCTTCCGAGTCCCAGGACCCTTTTTCTCCAAGGTGAGAGGGCTCTGGGGGAGCTTTTCCCAAGAAATGCCCTGAGCAGGCCCAGATTTGCTGTTCCACAAACACCTCCTGTTCCAGCCTGCTGCCTCAGAGATCCCAAATCTCAGTTTCCCACCTGCCCCTCGCTCACACATCCCGTGGTGCCAGTGCTCACACAGGGAGGCAGCCCCTAAATCAACAAGGCTGGACTAAAACTCAGGAGATCCTTTAAAAAAATAAAATTTAAACTCTCTCTTTGCCTTGAGATGCCTCAGCTTTTGGAGGCAGCTGGGTCAGGTTTTCCAGCTTTATTCACAAACCACAAAATACAGATTTCCAAGTGAAATCAGAAACTCTCCTCTCGCCACAAGGATTGAAGTAAGACCTCAGATCTCCTAATCTGACTTGCAGTGTAATATTTCTTTTTTTAATACACACCTTATTGCCCCTCAAGGGATATAATTATTCCTCTTTCCCTGTTTTGTTGTTTTATTTTTGGCCAGAACTCTCACACCAAACATGCAATGTTGTTCTAAGGAAAACACAGTTTGCCAAGACATCTAAAATATTGTGTATTCCCTCCATCTGCTTCTCCTAAATAAACCCAGGGCCTTATCTAATATAATGAGTAGCTGTTGGCAATAATTTCACAGCCATCTGTACGGTGCTTTAAACCTGTTGCAAGCTGGGCTGCGGACAGGGAGAAGTCAAAATTTATTCCTTCAGTATCAAAACCAGAATTTGTAACTCCCCCCCCTTCTGTTTTTTAGGATAATTTAGCCATGACAGCTCCCATGCTGGGTGCTTGGGGAGCAGTATTTCATGAATGTGGCAAATAAATGCCATTTTCCCCCCTGTTTATTGTAGATAAAAGCCAAGTTGTGCAGCTGAGAAGGTGCAGGGCAGTTCCAGGTGGGTGCTGCCTCCAGGAGCTGGCTCTGCCAGCACCACATGAGATCCTTCACACCCCCAGAGCCCCTGCTGGGGATCACCAGTCCAGAAAATTTCATTCTTTCATTAAAAAGTCTCTTCTAGCTGCACTCAGCTGCAAGAGCCACAGCCTGCGAGTTCCCAGCAGCCAGATATGCTGGGGAGCTCCTAGGATCATCAAATCCCAGAATATCCTGAGCTCAGGAATCCACAGGGACCATCCAGTCCAACTCCTGAACTCCACCAGAGCCTGAACACAGGGCCCAGATGTGATGAGGTGACAATGAGGGGACAATGAGGTGACAACGAGGTGACAATGAGGTGAATTCTTTCCCCATCCCCTCTCCAACAGAGCCTAGACCAATTCCATAGCTCAAACAAATAGTATTTTGTTATTTTTAGCTCTTGTTCTTGCCCTGTGGGAGTGGAGGGGAGCTCCCACAGCCAAACCACTCGCCAAAGCTGGGGGAAGGAGGGATCCAGCTGTGATTGCAGGCTGCCAGATGTGCAGCAAGAGGAGTATGTTTGAGCGAATTCATAACCTTTAGGACATGACAGAGCATCTGCAGGACAGCAGTAATGCTCCACAACTTTGCACAGGATTCCAAAACCACAGAAATCTTTGGATAGAGAGAATGGGATGAAGAACAACCCAGTGCCAAGGGAATCTAAAGAACTCGATGCACCCAGGGGAACACGGGCCAGAATTCAGATATTCGGAGATCCCAGCACGGCTTCTGTGTGCCCAAAAGCCACCTGTACTGGCCCCAAGGATCACCCAAACACCAGCACAGCTCACACCCATGGTCTCACTCTCCCTGGGCACTGGTTTCCCGCTCCTGCTTTCCTCCTTTTCCACACCATATTTCTGCACCTCACCCATCCCTTCTCCCCCAGCACAGCACCACAATCCCTTTCCCAAAGCCAGCACGAGCTCACAGACACTCCCTGGGCAGCAATCAGGGAATGACAAAATGCCTCAAGCTGGAAGGGACCACTGGAGGTCATCAAACAAAACCTGAAAGAGGGGAAAGTTTTCGACAGAGATCAGGAAGGAATTGTTCCCTGCAGGGTGGTGAGGCCCTGGCACAGGGTGCCCAGAGCAGCTGTGGCTGCCCCTGGATCCCTGGCAGTGCCCAAGGCCAGGCTGGACACTGGGGCTGGAGCAGCCTGGGACAGTGGGAGGTGTCCCTGCCATGGCAGGGGTGGCACTGGGTGAGTTTAAGGTGCCTTCCAACCTGTACCATTCTATAATCCAGTCCCTCCCTGCCCAGCAGGGTCCCTGGAGCTGTCACCCAGCACTGTGTCCAGATGGGGTTTGGACACCTCCAGGGAAGAGGCTCCAAAGCTCCCTGAGCTCCTGAGCAGCCAATGAAAGGGACAATGCCATGGGCAGGTGGGACCTCAGCGGCCAGAGCGATGTCACTGGCACAGGGAAGTGACATCTTTATAGCAGGAGAGGGGAATGTGCTTAAATTAATTGGCTGTTCAGATAACAGAGCCTCCTGCTCTCCACTGGGCTGTTACCAAGCCTGGAATTGCTGCAGATAAAAGTCTGGCAGTGTTTTCATCATAAACTCCACATTTCTGGGCTGTACATTCCAGCCCTGAAAAAAATCCATGCTGTGGGCAGAAATCTTCCATCCCAGCTCCCAGCCTGGCAGCAAATGTTTGTGTTTTCCAAATCTCCAGAGCACTCCCGTGGGGCAGCTCGGGAGCAGAGCTGGAAGCTGCAGTTTTGCAAGGTTTCAGAGCCCAGGCAGGGAGGTTTTTCCGTGTGCTGCAGCCACCTGGAACACAGAGCAGGAATAACCCCGGGTGTGGTGCTGCTGCTGCTGTGCTGCAGCCACTTCTCATAGCACAAATCCCAGCCTGGATTTATGGAGCAGGAGACAGAGAGATCCGTGGGGGATTTCTTAGGCAGCTGCAGCAGAGGAGCAGCCCTGGCCCACAGCAGCTTTGTGCTGAGGAGAAGATCACGCTCAGGGCTTTGGGATCCGGCCAACAGCATCAGATGCTCGCTGTTGATGCAGCCCATTGCTGTGAAATGGTCCAGAAAACCCCCCCAGCTCTTGGGCAGCCGAGTTAAGTGTTGTGTTCGGAGCTAAGTCAGCTCAGGCTTAGTTCTACAGCCAACAGAGGAGAGCACGGGCAGGGAAAAAGAAACTCAGAGCAGCGCTGGCAGTCCCTGGGGTCCTGAATGTGCAGGCTGGGTGCACCAAGGAGGGCGTGAGACCTGATGAGTTTAATCATCTGTGAGACAAGTCACTGTTCCACTCCATACCGCTGTTTCCTCTCTAAAACACACTGGTCTTTTCTAAGCTGGGATTTCTGGGGAGGAGATGCTTCGTGCTTGCCTGGGTTTAAATCTCGGGTGGGTGGCAGTGCCCAGCTCCCGTCTCTGTCCCCTCGAAGCACTGACTCTGCTCTAGGAACACAGAGATGCCCCAAAGAGGCAGCCCTGGGGTTGCAGGGAAGGAGCTGGGAGCGCTTTTTCCAGCTTTGCAATGATGGAATTGGGATTTAGCGTCTAGACAGCACTGAGCCCCGAGCTGGGAAGGTGCGGAGGGCTCAGCGTGGCTCCCAGAGGCAGCGATTGTGACATTTGCACATTCATCGCCTCCCCCAGCCCGCTCCAAGCCCTCCCTGCTCCGCAAACAGCGCAGGAGGGGTTCCAGATGTGGCACTGGGGACACTGGGGGCACTGGGTGCACTGGGCTTGGTCTCCCAGTCCGTCGGGGAAATTTATCTGGTAAATTCTTTATCTGGTAATTCCTGCATCCAGCCCCAGGGCAGGGGACTGCGATGAGGAGGGAGGGTAGGAGAGACACCAGCACCTAAAACCAGTCAAGTCCTACAAAAATTCAGCTCCTTCTCTCTTGTCTGGGCGCCTTCACAACTCGTTCTGCTTTGTCCCTGCTCTGATTATTCTCCCAGATCCCTGGAGCAGCTCACAGCTCAGGCCAGACGCTCCTGCAGCATCCATAGACACTGCCACCATGTCCCAGGCTCAGAGGGGAGCAGCACAAAACGAGGACAGAACACTGCAGCCTCAGGTCCAGCGTTAGGAACTGCCCTGGCAAAATGCAGAAAGAAACTCTGGATTGCAGAATGGTTTGGGTTGGAAGGAAGGCAGGGACACCTCCCACTGTCCCAGGCTGCTCCAGCCCCAATGTCCAGCCTGGCCTTGGGCACTGCCAGGGATCCAGGGGCAGCCACAGCTGCTCTGGGCACCCTGTGCCAGCCCTGCCCACCCTGCAGGGAACAATTCCTGCCCAAAATCCCAATTAAATTTCTGCTCTTTCATAGATTGATGTGGGTTGGAATGGACTTTAAAACTCATCTTATTCCAATCTTTTCCCAAGGGCAGGAACACCTTCCAGGTCACTCAGGTAAATGACATCTCTGTGGCAATAACTCCAGCAAACTAAGAAGTGTTGCTTGTTCTTAGAAAAAACACTCAGAGAAAGCTGGAGAAAGCCCTTTTTTTCCACCAAAAATGTTTGTTTTCAGGGAAACATCAATTTCAGTTTTCCAGTGGGAAATAACAAAACATTTTGGTTTCGCTTTAAGTTCAAATATGACTTCAGATTTTATTTTTATTTGCTTTTAACTGCAGCAATATTGTAAAGCAGGCTGAAAGCAGCATTTCCACTTAAAATCAGGCTGAAACCTCCCAGCGGGAATCTGTACTTTCTAAACCAAAAATTTTTGGAACAGGGATTATTCCTCCCGTGTTTTTCAGCAGGGAAAAATGTGGATTTCTGGGTGACCATCCTTCAAACCTGGAGGGAAAACCTGTCACCCTAAGTTGTCTCATCACCCCCTTCCCACTGGGATGGGGTTTGGGGTCTGAGAATTTGGGATGGAGCCAGTTTGGTGCTTCCAGCTCACCTTCAGAGCTAAGGGAGAGGTGGGGACAGCAGGACCCTCCTGAGGAGTCCCCAGCCACCATTCCCAGCTCCTGGCTCAGGGAATCCCACTCACCTTTCAGCTGTGACAGCTCTGATGACTGATGGCACTGTGATATTTACCCGAGCGTGCTGCTTGTCACAGCAGCCTTCAGCACATCACACTTTTGGCAGGCGAGGAACTCCTTCAGCTCCTCACAGCTCGTGGAAAAGCGATGGATTTATGATGGCCCTTCCCTTGTCACACTCCCCCAGAGCCTGGCATGGCGTGGAAGGAAGGAAAGCTCAGCCAGATACAAACACCAGGAAAGGGGAGAGGCTCCAGGGGAGCTGGATCGAGGGGAAGGTGGGGAATGAAGCAATGGGATCAAGCAGAATCCACCCCTGAGAGACCGGGCAAAACTCGTCCTGCTCCTGGAGCACAGGTCCTGGGGGTGTGCAGGAGGCAGAGCTCCAGCAAATGAGCAAAGTCAGGCTGTGTCAGAGGGAGGAAAGGAGGGAGCACAGAGACGGGAGAAGGGAGGGTGCCAAGCACCATCAATGCCATGGCTTTGCCAGGAGCTGGAGGGACAAAGCTGGCACCTGGGGTTTGCAGATGACAAAAGTTACAGGCTGGGATAGAACCAGGATTTGGATTTTATCTCAGACCTGGCCTTTCTTCATGGGAAAAAAAAATAAAATAAAAAGAGCATTTTAGCCTGGAAGTTCCCCAAGCCCACTCTGGAGCTGCTGGGATGGAAGGAGCAGGTTTTGAGGGACAGCTCCCCCTCTTTAACTCAGCTTCAGTCTCCTGGCAGTGAGACAGCAGTCAGTGCCCATCACTGCTGTCCCACCCTGCCCATGGCACCCTATCCCCTCTTCCACGAGGGATGCTGAATCCTGCAGTATCCTGGACTTGGCTGTCCCAGCCCTCAGCACCTCCTGTGAGCCAGCAGCTCATCCTCACCTGCCCTCACCCCAGCTAAAATCACACAAATGCACCTGCCAGCATGGGTGTCTCCCCATCCCCAGCATCTCCTGGATTCTGAGCACAAGCTCTGCCAAAAACCAAGCTGATGAACCCAAAGTGAGGGGGAAACCGAAGACACCAAACTCATTAAAGTAATGAGTGCCCTGGAGCAGGATTTGTAACTGCTTTGCACAGAAAGGAGAGGCTGAATCTGCACACGCAGCTTCATCAAACCCCTGCAAGTCACAGCTGAGTGCAAGAGTTAAACTTGCAGCTTTTCCCTGTCCCAGTTGCAGGAGGGAATACTTTTTTTTCCCCTTTTATTTTCCTCTCTCTCCTCTTGTCTCCCTTGTTACACGAATGAGGCAGCAGAATTTTAAAGGCTTTTATGTTCTGCAAAAGCTCAGAGCAAACGGGACTGCTCTGCCCTTTGCAGTGCTCTGCAAATTCCAGCAGCTGCCCAGATCCCCTTCCCTCCCCAAGAAAAGCACCTTGTTGCTCAGAGTAAATCAGCCACGGGATTTTCCTGGTGGGAGAAGAGCAAGGAGATGCCTCCCACACCAGCAGCATTTGTAGGATCAGCCAAGAGGGAATACTGGGAATAACCAAGGGCTGGATGCAAGTGGCTCTCACCAGTCCCTACCACACATCCCTGACCAGGGACCAGGGTGGGGAAACAAGGACACAGCACCCCAGGGAGCTGCCAGGGATGGAGTTTTGTGCTTCAAAGGGGATGGAAGCAATGGAAAACACTTTGGTGCTGCTAAAGAGGAGAGGGCAGTCAGCTCTTCCCACAGCACAGAGAATGGATTCCTTTGGGAAATGGAGATGCAGTGAAGCCCTGAGCTTTACACAGAGCCACCAAGACCCAATCCCAACCCCAGGCTTATCGCTGAAGCTCTGCCTTCTGTTTGCTGAGCTGTGGCTCCACAGCCCCGTTCCCATCGGATGGGACTGCCACAAACCCCATCCTGCTCACAGGCTGCTGCACCTCCCTCCCAGCTGCTCAAAAACACAAAGGGCTTCTCCCCCGGCTCCTTCCTCTTCCCCAGAACTCCTCTTTCCCTTTCACCTGAAATCCCCTCGAAGCAAACACAAAAAACAGCCCTGGCTGCCACAGGCGAGCAATAACCCAGGAAATTTTAATCCCTGCCTGTGATTGTACAGAGGAACACAGAGTGAGATAAAAGGCTCACCAGCGCTGGCATTATTATATTAGAAAGGTAATTATCTCTTCTGCCACCTGACTTTGGGCTTTCTTCATATAATGAAGTTTCCAGCTCGTGTTTGCAGCCACCAAACCTTGCTAGAAACACGAGAGAGAATTGTCTGCTCTGAGGGGAAGGCAGCAGAGCCAGGCTGGAGGAGAAGGAAGGGAGGGCAGAGGAAATCAGAGCTCCTGGCAGCTGCTGGAGCCTGGGTCCCACCACAGAGCTGGACCTGAGGCACCCTCAGCTTTCAGCCCAAAGCACAGCAGCACTCACCCAAATTTACATTTGTTTCAAGGACCTGCCCTGTGGATCCTGATCTTCTTTCCAAACCATCAGGAGGGCTGAGAGGATGTTAAAATTAAAAGATAGGTTTGCCTGTTGATGCTGCTTAATA
>VRYO01002223.1:4190450-4206709 GCA_009812075.1 Sialia sialis
AAATCCCAGTCTGCTTCCAGAGGGAGGGAGAGCACGCAGAGCTCAAAGGCAAAGCCATGTTTCCTTGGAGCTGCAGCTGTCTCCATATGGGAAGTGGCCCAAAAGTAAGGCACAGGTTCCTATTATTGAGGAGCCTAAAGACAGCACACGGCTTCCCCCGGCTCCACAGGCTCCACCAGTACCCGCCTCGACTGGGAAATGATTCATCTCCATCTTCCCAGGATTTTTCTGGTAACTGCTGCAGATCCACCTTGGGATGACAGAGCAAAACTAGCAGCAAACCAATCTCGTCGCTTCTATTTTTTTCCTCCACTGAAAAAGCCATAATTTCAGGATTGAGGTATCAGAATCACAGCTAAGGACGAGCTGGCTCCTTACGCACAGATTTTTTTTTTATTATTTTTTTTTTGGAAACCTGTTTTCAGCTGACAGTGTTAAAGCTGCCACCCATAGATTTATTGGGGGAATTTATGAGCCAGCGAGGAAAGCCACCAAAAAAGGAGGAAGCAGAATCCATTCCAAATCTGGGGACAGGGAACATGTTTCAGTGGGATTGAAAGGTGTTAAAGTCAGTAAGCCAGAGAGAAAGCAGCACGAAATAAATACAGATACCCTCTAATCCCTAAATACTCTGTCTGGAGGACACGGAGAACTGTGCTGCAAACTCAAAGCAATAACTCCTAAAGGGCAGCCAGACCTGCCTCCCAGACTGATGGGGAATGAGGAGGAAAGCAAGGAAGCAGCGGGACAAATTAAACAAACACAAACACATGGCATTTATAAAGGGGGGAAATCAGAATGGTTTTCCTTGAATGGGACTTTATTTCCAGTTGGCCCAGGTGAGGGAGGCTGCTCTGCCAGAGCCTGGGGATTGCTGGACCCCAGCACCACCCTCCAGTGTCCAACATCCCCACAGCTGGAGATGTTCCCTGCCCTAAAAATGCCACAGCAGCATTGGTGGTGCTTTTCTGTGCCCACCCTCAGGCAGGAATGACAAACGTGAAATATCTCATGGCATATGTGAAGGAAGTGCCAGGGGCTGTCACCACCTCTGCCTAAACCTGTCCCCAACAGGGACACCCCCCTGCAGAGGTGACAAGGGACACACTCACCCCTGTCCTCCCACAGCCACCTGAGGGGCAAAGCTCTGCCTCAAACATCGGCAGGGCCACAGATCCATGACAAAGAGAAAAGAGCAATAATGGGATCACAGACTGGTTTGGGGTGGAAGGGACCTTAAAGCTCATCTCATTCACCCCTCATGGGCTGGGACACCTCCCACTATCCCAGGCTGCTCAGAATTCCATCAAGTCAGCCCTGAGCACTTCCAAGTACAAGGCTCCAAATTTGTTTTTAAGTTCAAGAGGCACACTTGCAGTTCATCAGATTTTTATATGTCTGTGTGCATATATATATGTATAATATATATCTATATATCACAGACACAGCAGTTTTTACATTTTTTTATTCAGCTCCTGGGCAAACCAGGCAGTTTATTATTTTTATTTCTCTCTCCAGCACACGCAGGAAGCTCAGCAAGAATCGAGCTGCACACAGGCAGCACTTCGTCTGCAAAGGCCTTCCCCTCCCTTAAATCCTTTTTAAAATCCCCAAAAGGGAATAATTTACTGAAGTAAACAGAAATTTGAGGTCACAGCATGATTGTCAGAAAGGCAGTGGAGAGCCAGGGCAGGTTCTGCTGGGGAAATGCAGGAGCTGAGCCCCCAGCTCTCGTTTATCAGGGCCAGCAGGGCAGCCTGGCTCGGATAATCCAAACCATTTTCCAGGTCCATGAGAACACAGTACTGATGGGAAAAGCTGGCAGGAGGCAGAGCTGGGGCCAAGTGAGAAATAAGAACCAGAACACCTGGCTGCAGAAATGGTCTCAAACATCCCTGAATAATTAGCTCCTCAGCATTATCCCTTGCAGCAGGAATGACTGGAAATGAATTGGTATTTAACCAGCAACTTGGAGGTTTTAACACTTCAAGCTAGGAAGAGGGAAGGAGGTGTTGCTCTAAATTTCACAGGGGTTGGGTTAACAGAGCAGTAAAAATAAAATTAATTAAAAAATTTTAAAAAGGTTGAACTTGGAACATCCAAGCAAGAGAATTTATGGGAATTTATTTAAGGCTCAGCTCAGTTTGGGTTCCAGCAAGGGGGTGGTGACAAACAGCTCACGAGGTCACAGCAGGGCTGGACATGGGACAGGGCTCCATGCCAGGCAAAGGCTGTGGCAGAGCCTGTGCCAGGTTCACTCAGCCCTTGGGGGCAGAGACACCAAACCCCACACCCAAAGGGCCTGTGACAGTGAGGGACAGCACAGACAGGCAGAGCACAGTGCTGCTCCTGTGGGGTTTGCACCTGGCGGCTCAAATTCATTTTGGAAACGCTGCCAGCAGTTCTCCAACCCAGCCAGTCCTTCAGCCACTCGCCCTTCACGGTATCTGCCTTTATCAGAAGGAATCCTCCCACAGCCCCGCTGCAAAATTGTTCTTTGAGGGAGCCCCAGATTCTCCTCTTTCCTAAGAAACAACCTGTGGAAAGGTCCTGCAACACCCACACCAAATCCTCCAAGGAACACCTCCAATAACCCACAGACCCTCATCATGCCCTGGGCAGAGCTGATGGAACAGGAGCTCTCCATCTGCTGCTGACCTTAAAGCCCCAAACAAGGCAGAGGGAAGACCAGGGGGCAATTAATAGGGAGGAATCCGCTTCTTTAGCAGCTCCAGCTCCATCAGGCATGAAAGTTTTGGATGCTCTCGGGGGAGGGAGGATTCTTGTCTCAAGGCAAACTGGCCTACTCACTCTATTTATAGAGGAGAGGCAGCATTTGAGCCCTGCTGCAGCTCAGCAGAGCCCACTGAGATGCTCTGCTCGTTATGCAAGTGCTCCAGAGCCACGTTTGTCCCCTGGCCCAGCCCCACTGAGATGTCCCATGCAGGGCAGGAGTCCCCACCCAGCACATCCATGGGGACAACAGTGGGGAAACTCAAGCACAGGACATCCCTCTCCTCCACTGACACAAACTGGGCCTGGCAAAGCAAAATAGAGCATCCAGCTTTCCCTAAACCCCTCAGCTGGGAAGGATGTGGAACTGCAAGAGGAAAAAGGCAAAAAATGGGGTTGTTGGAGGCTCCTGTGTTGATGGGAATGGAAACTAGCAGCAAACCTGCCAGTTCTGTTCTCTGGTGTCAGTGCCAGGCCTGGGGACACTGCAGGTGTCCCCTCATCCATGGTGGGCCCGGGAGCAGAGCAGGGGCTGCTGCTGCAAGCAGGACTCTGGCCCTCAAGGTGCTGTTCCTTTTGGGACCAAAACAGCCACTTTGGGACCCAAAGAGCCTCTTTGGCCACCTCCGATATCCCCAGGAGGCAGATGTCAGAAGGTGACCATGATGCAGCCAAATGAATGAATATCCCCTTTCTTCTCCTTTTCTTTCCCAAGCAAATTCAGCTTCCTAGAGAATGCTTTGCCTGCCTCCCATCTCAGCTGGCAATAACAACAAAGGAGCCATCAATGGGAATCTAATCCTCCTCTTCCAGGATAAGGTCATGGGATGTTTCAGGAATTCAGAATTCTCTTCATGCACCAACAGCAAGGGCAAGAAAGGCACATTGAACAGCAAAATCTTATAAATCTCGTGCTCGTGGGAGCCCTCAAAACTGAAAATCTGTAGGTTTATAACCAAACCCTAAATCTAATGCATCCATAAACACTGAGCCCTTCATCACATCCCTCAGTCCAACTCTTGGGAGCTTCCCACAGGGATGGGATCAAACAGCAGGGCCTGAGGGTGAGCAGCAAAAAGGGAATGGTTTTTCTTCCCACAGCATCTGCCACCTTGCCCAGCACAAGGGATTTGAGTAAAGCCACCAGAGAAAAACATTCAAATCTCCACAGATAAATTCCCAGCCAGAGCTGACTCCTACAGAGTCAGGGACACTTAACCATGGAGCAGAACTTGCTGAACACAAGGGCTGTGCTGGTTTTTTGGGATAATTCACCAAGACCTGGGGATTTCCTGGGCATCTCCATCACCCCACCAGCCTGCCTTGTTACTTATTCATCATCATCAATATTAACTTTTGAGAAACTGCTTCAAACTCCAAATTCAGACACCACAGTAGTTCATCCTGTGACAATCACAATCTTTGAGCCAGAGGGGACAATCAAAGCACATCACTCAGGGGTTCTTCAGCTCAGAGAGAGCAGGATTTGGACTTTCACTCGGGAAGGATCCAGCATTTTCCAGCACAGCTCACAAGGCCTGCAGGGACACCTGGGGACTGACCTCCCAGACATGGCCCTGGCTGAACTTCTCCCACATCACCCTGGAGCATCCAGTGGGGTGGGACAACGAGAGGCAGCTCTGCCAGCTGGGACTGAGCACCACTTCCCTCTTAATATCCAAAAAATCCATCAGCCCTTTGGCTGCACCTGCCACCCCTGCTGGGGACAGGAGAATCCCAGACAGGGCAGAATGGTCCCTGCTGGGGACACCCAGACTGTTGTCCCTGAGTAAAATTCCCACCAGTGACACCCAGACTGTTATCTCTGAGTAGAATTCTCACCAGTGACACCCAGACTGTTGTCCCTGGGCAGAATTATCACAGTGACACCCAGACTGTTGTCCCTGAGCAGAATTCCCATCAGTGACACCCAGACTGTGGTCCCTGAGCAGAATGCCCCTGCTGGAGACATCCAGACTGTGGTCTGAGTAGAATTCTCACCAGTGACACCCAGATTATCATCCCTGGGCAGAATGGTCCTCAACAGTGACAGCCACACCTTGTCCTTGCAGGCTGTCACACCAGTGCAGTCACAGGACTCCCACTCTGCCACCCTGGGCCCTGGGCTCCCTTCCACTTCTGCATCTCCACACTCAAACCCTCCAGCCCCTGTCCATCAAATCCCCCAACCTCTCTCCATCAAACCCTCCAGCCCCTGTCCATCAATCCCTCCAGTCCCTGTCCATCCATCCCACCAGTTCCTGTCCATCAAGTCCTCCAACCTCTCTCCATCAATCCCTTCAGCCCCTGTCCATCCATCATCCAGTCCCATTCATCAATCCCTCCAGCCTTTGTCCATCCATCCCTCCAGCCCCTGTCCATCCATCCCTCCAGCCCCTGTCTATCAGTGCTTCCATCCACTCTCTGTGCCTCAAGCAGCTCTCCCAGCCCCCCCCAGCTGAACAAAAAACCCCGGTGCCTCCCACACATCCTCAGTCTGATTAAAGGGGAAATGTGCTCTGCTGCTGCTCACCATGGGCTCACAGACACAGAAACATCCCAGGTTCCATGGAGACCCCTTGGCATCAGCCAGGCTGGGGCAGCAGGAGAAGAGATGCTGCAGCAAAGGGATCAAACCAACAATTCTGGGCACAGAGGGACTGGCTCGGGTTGAAATGGAGCCAGCAATTAATTCCTCTTCAGCTCATCTTCCTGTGCTCACCAGAGGCACGGAAAGCAGCTCTTGGCTCTTGCTGGAGGCCAAGGAATGGTGGAAGCCACCTCAGGCTGGGATTTGGGGCTGCCCCAGAGGCAAGAGTGGGCTGGGGTTTGACAGACTGCCTCAGCCCCAATGGCACATCCTCTGAGTAAACCTGTTGTAAAACCCACACTGCACATCCTCAGAGTAAACCTGTAGTAAACCAGCCCCACACTGCACATCCTTATAGCAAACCTGTAGTGAACCCTCACTGCACATCCTCAGAGTAAACCTGTAGTAAACCAACCCCACACTGCAAATGCTTATAGGAAACCTGCAGTGAACCAGCCCCAATGGCACATCCTCTGAGTAAACCTGTAGTAAACCAGCCCCACACTGCACAGAGTAAACCTGCACCCAGGGTGGGGAATGCAATGGGTTCTGAGAGGAACCTGGGAATTGTCCATGTACAAAAGTGGGATTCCACTGCAGAAGCCTGGCTGCAATGTGGATGGTTTTGCCCCGGCCTTGGGGTAGCAGATTCAAAGAAAACAAAAGCAAAGCACCAGCTCTGGGTGTTGCAAGGGCACAGATGGCTGAGACTGACACTTCAGGGAGGAACATGGGATCTTAACAACTTCTTGAAACATCACTTTTAACAAAAGCTGTGTGACAGCAAAACATTTCTTGAGACAAACGCTCCTAATGGCAATGACAGAGCCAGGGAAAGCCCTGATGTACCGGGTGGAGGCTGGAAAGAAAATGAGGATCCTGTAAACACACCCAGAGTCCCAGGACAGATTTGAATATTTGACAGTTCATTGCCTCAGGCTCCATCAAGGCAATGGCATCAGTCCTCAAATGGGGATGACAACAAGTGACAACCGGGAAAGGGGAAAGGAAAGAGGGGGAGGGAAAGGGAAAGGGAAAGGGAAAGGGAAAGGGAAAGGGAAAGGGAAAGGGAAAGGGAAAGGAAATCAGAGCACTTTGGTGATTTACACCTAGAGGCTCTTTGCTCAGGCTCCTGGAGGTTTCACACAGCGGCTGCCTGATTTCCCCACAGGCACAAACTGGGATTAACAACAGCAGCCTCTCAGCTTCCAGGGGTTCTTGCAAGGCTGAGTTCATTCCTTCAGCTGCTCCGTAAGGGGAGTTAAAAGTATGTGGCGCTGTTCAATTATCCCTTGCACACATTTGCCATGTGTCTGCAGTGTCCTGAGAGCTGTTTGTAGGGGACAGAGCTGTCCTTGTCCCTGTCTGTGCCTCCCTGGTGGCAGGAGGGTCACAGCAGAGCAGCACTGCCAGTGTCTGTCCTCACTCCTCCTTCCTACACAAGGACAGCAGCTTTTAATGGCAAAAATGAATAGAACTGTGCTGAATATCAAGGATAATGCCAAGTCTAAGATACTGGCAGTGCAGCTGCCACCTCAGCAATGCCTTGAGTTGCTGCAAGAAGAAATACTGAGATTGCCACAGCTCCAGAGCCATCCTTCTGTGGATTACAAACACATGGAAGGCAAGGAAACCACCTTTGCCTTTTCCATCTGGGAAGGCTGGACACAATTCAGCTGGAACAGCCAGGAGAGGCTTTCTCCATCCATCCCTCAGCCCCTTCTCCCCAGGCTTCTCAGGTGTTTCACATCCCAGCTGTGCTCACCCACAGGGGCTGCACTGCCTGGGCAAAGCTCTGCTGGGAGAACGTGGTTATCTTGTGTTTATCTCATGGTTAACTCATGGTTATATCATCATTATCTCATAGTTATCCCATGGTTATCTCGTGGTTATCCCATGGTTATCTCGTGGTTATCTCATAGTTATCTCCTGATTATCTCATGGTTAACTCATGGTTAACTCATGGTTATATCATCATTATCTCGTGGTTATCCCATGGTTATCTCCTGGTTATCCCATGGTTATGTCATGGTTATCCCATTTTTATGGTTATCTCATGGTTATCTTGTGGTTATCCCATGCTTATCTCATGGTTATCCCATGGTTATCTCATGGTTATCTCATGGTTATATCAACATTATCTCATAGTTATCCCATGGTTATATCATGGTTATCTCATGGTTATCTCATAGTTATCTCCTGGTTATCTCCTGGTTATCTCATGGTTGCAGGGGGAGCACACTGCCAAGGAGCAAGAGAAAAAAAGCCAAGTAAACCATCTCTCTTTTGTTGTCCTAAAGATCTCCTGCTCTGATTGAAGGCACAAGAGCTCCCCAAAGCTCTGCAGCTTTGATTCCTGTTGGATGTTCCACAGAGGCTCCTTCAGAGACTCCCCAAGCCCAGATTTACCAGGCCAGCCCAGTGGTTTCTGAACAGTCCTGGGGTGTCCATGGCAGCCCATTCCTGGGAGCTCTGGGGGAACATCTGCCAAGAAACCTGTGCCAATATTTGGGTGTTTCTTGCTGTCTCTCCTGTCTGGGATCTGAACCAGCTCCTGGCCAAAACAGCTCCGTTTGGGATCCTTCCCTCCTCATTTCAGGGGCTGTGATCCCTTCCTGCCTGCTCTCAGGGACTTCATTCATCATTTGCTTAATGGAGCTCATGAGCTCCCCATGATTCACAAGAACCCCCCTGAATCTCAGGGCTCCCCCAGCCAGGAGCTCAGGAAAGCTGCATCTCCAACAGTGAAGCTTTTCTTGGTCTCCATGTCCCTTCTAATGCCACTCAATAGAGAAATAAAGATCCTTTAGTGCCTTTTCTGCCATGAATTGCACAAGCACCAGGAGATCCAGGAGCACTCTGGCTCCCAAAAGGCTCCAGGACAACATCTGAGGTTACCAAGCAGCATCTCTTGGGAACACAGGTCAGCCCCAAGGCCTGTTCCCTTCCAGAAAATACAATTATTCACCTAATGGGCAATTTGCTGCCATCTGGACATTGAGAGCTTGACCTGTGCTGTGCCAGACATCCCCATGAGGTCAGTGCTTGGCAGCAGCAGGGCACTGCCACTGCCTGGCACTGCTGGAGAGCACAGATCAAAAGAGCCTCCCAGCTCCCAGATGGATCTTCCTAGTCTGCCCAGCAAGCATTCCAAGGTGATTCCCATGATGCCACATGTGTGTCAGTCTCCTCAGTGTGGGAGGGTGGCTGAACTTCCATGGGAAGCCAGTCCATGCTGCCAAATGTCCCTGTGCAGTGCTCCAGGCCAAGCAGAGCCCACAGCTCTCAGCCCTGAGTGGTTCCCTGGGACAGTCAGGCTTTGGCACTCGTGCAGGGCTTTCAGCAGCAAGAGAACGCCTCAAGGTTGTTCCAGCAAAGGCTGCTCCAGCAGCAGGTGTGAGTCACGGGACAGCAAGGGAAGGAGAGCCTTGGGAAGGCACCGCTGTCACCAAGTCCTCCCTTGCTTGAGTTCCACCTGTGGATCCTGTCTGGAGTCACTGCAAAGAGCAGGCCCTGAATCCAGCTCCCTGCCCAGCACCCACAGATGGGAGCTCTGCTCTAGTAAAGGAGCACAAAACATGCTGCAGGTTTGGTTTATTGAGAAGCAGAGTCCCAGGAGCCTCTGTCCCTTCCAGCAGTGACCAGGGACCGAACGGCCACACACAGCAGCTCTGACATGAAGTAGAGCGACATAAAAGTTCTGGGGATGCAATTCTCCTGCTCTTGGGCTCCAAGGGGGAGCTGAGGACTTGGCAAAGGAGGGGAATGAGTGTGTGAAGGCAGGCTGGGATGACTGAGCCTGTATCCATGTGGATGAGCGAGTACGTCTGAGCAAGTGGGCTGGAGACGTGAGCGCCACGACAGCAGCGCATCCCGAACAGCTCCCGCTCGGCCTCAGCCCAAATCTGCCTCATCTCCACATTATGAATTGCAAAGGACCCACAATCACACTCGAGCAGGCAATTAAAAAAATAAAAAGAGAGAAAAAAAGAAGGAATCAGACATGAGAAGGGAGGACCAGGGAACAGGAAGCCAAACACAGAACTATTTCCAGGAGGAATAACAGCCATATGGAAAAAGTTACTAAGATGATGAATTCTGCCTTCAATATGTTCAAGAAAGAAACTGCATCAGACCCAGTCTGGGGGTGGCCAGATCCTTCAAGAGGGGAGAGAAAAAAAAAACCTGCCACCCCAGCTTGAACTTGAACATTTGGTGTTTCATTTGCATCTTGGAATGAGGCAACAGTTATCAGTCAAACTTTGCATTCCCTGCTTGGATCCCTGCCTTGCCAGGTCACATTTGTGGCTCTCACATAACCAGGAATCCCCCCGCTGCAATATGCTGCTTCTGGCTCGGCCCTGCAACCAAATTCCAGAGCAGCTGACATGGAAATTTACCCTCAAACAACGATTAAAGTTTTACCTCAGGCTGTAAAAGCCGGAGTTGGTGTGCTCTGCATGAGGAATGGAAGCTCGCCCTGGGCTCACATGCTCGGTGGCACTGTGCCACCCTGGCATCCTCACATCCCAAAATCCAGGCTGGAGAAGTGCAGGGATGGGACCCAGCCCCAACCCTACAAACCTGCAGCTCTCTGGAGGCTCCTTGGCTGCACTGCAAAATGCGAAAGCCACCTGAATGAGCCAAGGCTGTTTCCAAGGATTCGCTCTGCTGGGTTTGTGATCCCATCTCACCCAGGTCTCTCCCTCTATTTTCACATCCAGCTTTATTTCCTCACTTGAAGGGCTGGGGGAAAGGGAAGCAAGAAGGGCCACAGAGGGTTTGCACAAGAACACCTCAGGCAGAGCAGCCCAGCAGTTGCCCTTGTGCAATTTCCCAAATTTCTCCCCAGATTTCTCCATCCTCCATTTACTGAGGTACCCCCAAGGTAATTCCACCTTGTGGAGGCACCTCTCTGATTCCTCATCTTCCAAGGCAGGTACATCACTCAAGAACTTAAAGATAATTGGGATGAATCCATGTTTTTCTCCAATTAATGGTAATTTCTTTTTCTACTTTACATCCCAACTCCATCTTGTGTCTTTCTTTCCATGCAAATCACCACCCACTTGCCTCCAAGGGTGGACAGCCTTTGCCAATACAAGTATCCAGCAGAGAATTAAAGCTAGAAAGTATTAACCATCACTGGGTTTTTTCCATCACCATCAAGCTCTAAACACTCTTTATTCAAGCTACAAGTGAGCTGCTGTACATCTCCTGCAGATGTCTGTGTTTGAGGGGAGAGAACACAGCAGCAGTGAAATCCTCTCGTGGCTCATTAACAGAAAGGAATTGCAGTTGGGTTCTTTGCTGCCAAAGGAGCTGTGGCATTGCCTGAGAGGGGCTGATTTGTACCTTTAGTTTTACAGTCCCCTCTGAACCCTACCCCAAGCACAACCACACCTCTCTTCCTCATCCCTTTTGTCCCCAAAACCCAGATAATGATGGCAGAGATTGTTGCTCTTCCCCATTGCTCACTACATCCCACAACACAGCGACATCACGTTTATTTTCCCGAATTCCTACCCAAAACTAAGCCCAGTGAGACATTTTCCAGCACAGAATAATCCCAACAGTGTGCCAGACAATGAGCCCCATGGATGAAATGCATGGGAAGTTGTTTTGCCCAGGATGCAGAAGTGACTCTGCAGGATTAAGGAGCCCAAAGAGATTTTGCCACCAGCAAGGTTAAACAATTGCTTCTTCCTTCCTCCTCTCCAAAGTGGCTGATTAATTCGGGAGCAAGGTAAACAATAAACAGTGATTATGTGCATGGGGGTGATGATTCAGCCAAAGCAGCAGAGCAGCATTTGAGTAGCAGGCTCCAAACATGGGCTTTATTTTCCCAGTGACGATTCCCCCCTGAGCAATGGAACAAGATGTCTCAAACAGCCACCAGGCAACAGCACAGCCTCAGTGTCCAGAGCTCCCCATGCCAGCAACCCAAAGGACTGATACCAAAGTTTGAAAAAGAGAAATAAAAAAATAGGAAATCAGCCCGTAGGGGATCACACATTCCAAGAGCAGTAGCGAACACAAACCAGCTGGGACATTTCAGCTGGCATGGCAGTGCCTAGGAGAACATGCTGTGTCAAAAGAGATCTTCTGGAAAAGTGAAAATGTAGCAGGACACCTGCAAAACATCTCCTTTCTGCCTGCATAACCGAGCCCTGAAAAATTTAAATGGGTACTGCAAGAAAAATGTTCTGGGGGAAGTTCTGTGAAACCACAAAACCCTGAGCCACTGAGGGGATGAAAGAAATCATGAAGGCAAGCATTTGTGCTTCTGCTTTATGCCTCATATTTTTGTTTTGCCTCATCACAAGCCTGATTGGATCCTGTCTGTTCCTTGGATAAAGAGAAGATGGAAATGCTTTCTGTTGCATCAACAAAAAGCAGCATGAAAGAACTGCACGGGCAGCGAGCCAGCTCCGAGCAGCACTGCTCTGCAGCACTCCCCAAACTGCCGGGGGATTTCACCTCCCTGCACCCACCCTGGGGGATCTGCACCTGCAGCAGGCTTGCAAGCCCAACATGTTTTCCCAAACATCATTACCTGGATGGGGAAAGAGGGAACAGCCCCTCTCCCTTTGTCCCTTTGAGGGTGGGCAGCTGGGAGCTGTACCAGGACATCGCCAAAATGCCAAAAGCCGGGTTAATTCATCCCCACCTCTGTGGCTGTTCCCTCTCCCAGCTCATCCCAACTGTCCTGGCTGTTTAAATTCACCTGATGCCCCTGGTGACATCTGCCAGGGTCGTGGCACCAGCAGCAAGCAAGAGGTTAACAAATCCAAGGAATAGATGCACTCCACTTAAGCAGAGCAGAGCAGCAAGGGGGCCCCGTGGTGTTGACAACTCCAACAGCAAATTAAGAAGCTGAAATAAAATGCACCATCAAGCAAGCAGCTGGAGCGAGGCCAAAAATCAGAAATAGATGTAAAGAAAACTAGATCGAGAAATCAGCTCCAAGCAGGCTCATTGAGCTCAATTACTAGAAATTAGAAAAGGAAATGGAAAAATTGATATTGGAAGGGCAGAATGCATTCTGTGGCATCAGTGATGGCTGCTCTGTTTATTGTCTCCCTCCTAATCATGTTTGTACAGCGTGGGATTGGCAGTACCAGCTCGAATGCCATCGATACCAGAGGACAGCCTGACACTTCCAGGCAGCAATTCACAGCTTATGTTTGCAACAGCAAACCTGAAGTGAAACTCAGTAGCTGGGGTCTGTCCCTGACCCTGGTGACATTGCCATGTGCTCACAGCTCCGTGCTCAGCCTCCCCACCAGGCTGCAGCCAGCCTGGGGAACACTCAGGGGGTTTCAGGAGCTCCCATCAGGTTTCTTCTTGTACATTTGAAACTCTGCTCTGCAGCCAAGAGCACTTAGAGAGGGGAGACATTTATTTAAAAAGCAAAGAATACCAAAATCACTCATGGGCAGCATGGAATAAAAGAATATTCTGAGTTCAAGAGACCCACGAGGATCATCAAGTCCAACTCTTAAGAGAATGGCACAGAAAAAACAGCAGAAAACAACAGAAAGTTTTAGCCCTCATGGTTACAGGAGTGCTGCAGCAGCAAGCAGAGAGAAGCAGAGCTCACCCTGAAGAGGTTTGGGGTCAGAGCAGCAGCCAGATCAGCTCAGAGCAGCACTCCCCCCTGCTCTCCTTTCTCAGCACCTCTCCTGAGCCTGCCCAGCTCCTCCCTCTGCCTTTGCACCTGGGAAAATCAGCCAAATCCTGCTCAGTTTTCTTTTGTGACGCACAAACCTGTCACTCCAGGTGTCCCAGAGACAGAGAGGCTGGGGACAGCCCTGAAGTGTTTGTGTTTCCAGCACAGGGCAGCACTGCCACGTGTCCCCCCCTCCACTGTCCCTTCACTGCCCAGCACTTCACAGGAAGGTCTCTGGTTTATCCCTGAGGGTACAAGAGGTGCAAACCCCAAGTTCATTATGGACATTCCAAACTGCATCTCCTGTCAGACTCTCAGGAAGGTTGAAAGCAGCTGCCCTGACCTGGTAACTGCCAGGAGATCAGCTAAAACCACTTGGTTTGGCTCAAGTTCTCCTAAACCCAGAATTCTTCAAATCCCTCAAATCTTTTGCCCAAAAACCCTTTTTCAGGGCCTTGGTTTGTACCTGCTCAATCACCTCCTCAGCCCTCCTGCCGCAGCACCACCTCCACTCCTTGCACCCATTCCCACTCTTACCCCTGCAGGACAAAGGGCTCCTCCCGGAGCAGAGTGTCCCCACAAGGACAGCAGCTCAGGTTTGTCCCCAGGTGGGAGCAATCCCACATTTCAGAGCATGGCAGGGCCCAGCCCCAGGTACCACTGTGCCCTGGCATGGGGGGCAGGACTCAGCCTTGCTGTCCCTTTGCCTCCCTGGAAGTTCTGTTCAGCTTTCCCCTGGCAGGGATGGAGATGGATTGGAGCTGGAAGAAGTGTTCTCTTTCCAGCTCACTTCTTAAATTGACTTAATTTCTTCAAAATGTTTTCTGTTATTAGATTTCAGAAGAGGAAAAGACCCCTGTGAAGTTACACAAGCAGAAGTAAGGAGGGCGATGCCTGGATTTGCTGATTTAAAGGGCTTTGAGGGTACAAGCAACCAGAAGTTTATTCCTTCAAAGAATTCTGCCCACTGGGCTCAGCTGCATCATTCAAGTTTTAAAGTTACCTGGGCTGAATCCAGGTTTTTCTCCAATTAATGGCAATTCTTTTTTCTCCTTTGCATCCCACCTTCACTCCCAAGTGCACTTGTGTGCTCAGCAGCTCTCTAAAAACCAACAAAACAACTCTGTCCTCTGAGGCTATCTCATCCCACATTTGGCATTCCAGTGAATGTGATGGGATTGACATTCCCTGTCCCTGAGGAAGGGCAAGGCCCAAGATGCCACCTGGCACCACCGTGCTGGGCACCCACACTGAGCACGCCCTGCCCAGCCCGGCCAGCACGTGCCCAGCCCACGAGCTGCTGGTCCCAGTCCAGCCCAGCGCAGCAGGGATGCTCAACCACCATCTGATGGCTGCCTGGGGCCTTGTGGGAAGCCAGTGGGATTGATCCAGGTCCTGGCAGGCAGGTATCTGTGCATCTCAGAGCTGCTGCCTGCCAGGACCGGGCTGGGAGGATGCCAGGCACGAGCAGGACGGGGTCCTCTGAGGTCTGCTGGCACCTCACAGCACCTGCCCCGCGCTCAGACACGGTGCTCCAAGTCTGGCACCTTGGAAAAAGCTTCTCAAGCCCTTTGGGGGATGCAGCTTTAGCCCTTTTCCATCTCCAGCTCCAAGGGGACAGCACAGAGCCCCAGAGTAATCCCAATTCCCTTCCCTCCCTTGGCTCAGGACACTGCTCGGGCTCAAGCAATGAGGCTTTCTTTTCCTTAAGCAAAGGGAAATTGCTTTTTAACCCAGGAAGGCCACAGCATAGAAAAGAAACCAAGAGGGTGGCGTAGGCCTGAGGCTCCCAGGAAGGCATCAGGGTCCATCAGGATCTCAGAGGAGCTGTCAGGGAGAAGGGGGCGAGGAGCACCCGGCAAGGAAGGACTGCTGGCGAGCAGGGGTGGGAGCTGGAGATGCTGGGGAAACTGCTGAAGGGGTGGAGTGATGGGGGGGAAAAAATAAAGGCAAAAAGGGATTCTGGGTGTAAAATTTGGGACTTTGGTAAAGTAGCCCTGATTTGTAGAAGGGAAAATGTGGCCAATCAACAGAAAAATCCCCGTCTGCCCATCTGAGAACAGCAGAGGAGGGATTCAGACTGGGTGGCAAGCACAGAGCATAGGAGCTGGGGTCCAAAAATCCAAAGCAGCTCAGCCTGGGTGAGGACCACAGTCCCACGAGGCTCCCAGACAACACAGGGCAGAGGGAATTTGTCCATCCCCAAGAGGCTGCAATGCTCCCCAGCTCCCTGCAGAGCTGCTCCTGAGGGAGGGATCCAGCCTTGCTCTGCAGAGCTCAGGATACGGCACCGTTCCCGAGTGGGCGACGCAGCCTCATCCTTCATGAATGAAAAGTTAAAAAAATAGCAATACAAGAAAGAATCACACCACCCACCAGCAGGTACTCTATAAATACCGTGGCAGGGGGTGTCTGCAGAGGAACTGGAGGCACTGACTTCATGGCGTGCTCAGAGCCACAGATGCAGCTTCATTACCATGTAGAGCTCTTGGCTGAGCCCTCAGAACTGTGCTGAGCTGCTCTGAGCTTGGCCTAGATCTTCTGCCCCACAAAGAGCAGGAAAACTATGAGCAAGCCCAATTCCTTCCCCTGGAAAACAGGGAAATTGTTGTATTTATACCACAGTGGTTCCTGCAGGCACTCCAATTTAACTATAAACTCTGCTTGGAAGATCCTGGATGAAAACACAATACTCAAAGTCCTTCCTCAAATATTGGAGGTCTATGTTGGGCTGAAGAAAGTTGGTGCAGCTGACCTTCACTTCAGTAGAAACGTGCTGAGCTTTGCAACAGCCAGAGCAGGGCAGAATTAAAATATTTGGCAAGCTCCAGCCCAGCTCACCTGCCTGATGTGCTTGCTAGGCAGAGAGAAAGGAGGAATCCCAGCAGAACCCTTCACAGGAAAATCAGGTTAGGGGAGAAAATCATTGCTCTGTGGCTAAAGCAGTTCTGGTCAGGACCCAGATCTAGGCTGAGCTGCACAGAAATCACAAAATCACCTCATTTCTGCATCAACATACCCCCTATAGCAAACCCCAATCCTTTCAATCCTCTAAGACCCCTAAAAATCTCCTATGATGCAGATTGCAGCAGTGTTCATTTACAAGACAAAAAGATATAAAAATCACATAATAGCACAAAGAGACCTGTCTGCTGAGAAAAATGTTTGGGTTTACTGTTGCACAGAAAGAACATTGTCACCTGGAGAATGAGCCCAGAGGAGGAGCTGGGATGGGGGGAGGGAACACTGGATGGATCACAGAAG
>VRYO01002223.1:4207709-4258595 GCA_009812075.1 Sialia sialis
TACCTGTGGAACCTCTCCTCTGCATTGTCCTCGAGGTTTAACTCAGTGTGAAGATGCTCACAGACTGTAGCTGGCTCTTGAGAGCTAACAGCATGTAACTTGGGGTTCAACCCTCTCTGAGCACAGCACACCTGAGCAGCACAGCAGCGCAGTACAGCAGCACAGCACACCACACCTGAGCAGCACAGCACACCTGAGCAGCACAGCTGCTCCATCTCCAGCCAGCCCCAAAGGCAGCCTCATGTTCCCCTTTTCTCAGGGGATGTGGTAGCAAAGGGAAATCAAGCACTTTGCACAGCAACAGCAGCGCCAGGGGCCAAAGCACAGGTTCCTCCTCTCCCTGTGGAACTGTGGAACCAAACATGCAGCTCCTCCAAAAACTCCCTTCTAAGACAGTTGAGCAGCAAAATCTCATTAAAAAGAGATGTACTCAAATTTTCCCAACTTCAAGTTTATGTGCCTGTAACTCTCACTGGAGCTGTACGAGTGGAGATTTTTATTCTGTTCCTTCACCTCTTTTAGCAAGAATGAGACTTCAGGCAGAACTTCTGCAGGCAGGTCTAATAATGATAATTATATTTTGTGCTTGTGGAGGTGTTTTTTGTACAGTTATTCCTTCGATTAATTCCCACACCAGCTCTCCACATGTCTCTTGTGGACAGGGCTCAGTTTATGGTTTAACCCAGCACTGGCTGAATCAGGATGGGACAAATGAGTGAAATGTCACCACCCAATTCAGCAGGGTGCAAACCAGGGAGCAAAACAAGAACTCAGTAATTGCTCTGTAATTCACCTCCTCCATGGACCAGGCCCAGAAAGGAACAAACACAACTAACCAGTTCTCAACAACAACCTTTTGATGATGTCAGACCCACAGCAAAGCATCTCAGCCTCACTTCTCCAACCAAACTCATTGAAGAGCAACAAGGTGGGAATGAGGCTTCTCATGGAGACCAAAACAAACCAGCCTTCCCCTGGAGTCACAGTCTGGCCCGGCTTGAACTGCCTTTCTAGACCCTCTAGAAAAAGAAAGGAAGGGAAAAAAATTGCTTAGCAAGATGATTAAATAAAATGTTAGCTATTCCAGCTACCCACTGGCTCTGGCTTTGACGTCAGAGCTGAATGCATTAACTAAATTTGTCGCTCAACAGCTAAAAATATCTAAGGCATTAAAAAAAAAAAAATAGGGCAGTGCTGGGAGAACTGGAGGTCCTCAAGAGGCACAAAACCCCTCCAGGTGGAGTTCACTGTGCTCTTGGGACTGGGATGTCGTGGAAGAGCTGTGGCTGCTGAACATCCCAAGGAAGGGAAGGGGATGCTGCTGCCTGCCTGCTGCCTGAACTGTTGCACTGCCAAGGTTGCCCAGGGTGTTTGAAGATTTCCCCTCTTGCTCAGCTTCCCAGCTGATGGCCAATGGAGCTGGGATGCTGCAATGAATAATCCATACTTTCAGGGGTCACTAGAGGGAAGAAAATTCCCTTTAAATGACAGAACAAAACTGTGTGTGGAGTTTAGGAGCCAGCCTTGTTCTTTTCCAGCTCCTTCCAAGGTTTTTGTCTCTGCCTGCTCTCCAAGGGTGCTATGGAGACACCAGGCGCCATTTCCAAAGAGAGCAGTCAAAGCACAGCGAAGTAAAGCTCAGCAGCCCCCATTTGCTTTTGTTCTTTGTCAGAGGGAGCTCCCAGAGAGTCAAACACCTTCACCACAGCTTGCTGTCAGCCAGGCTGCTGCTGAAATCCACAATTCCTGAAGGGGTTGGGGCAGGGTGGCAAATACCCGAGCAGGGAAATCAGCTGCACAGTGTGGGATGTGCTGAGCTGCTCCAGGGTCAACGCAGTACAACAAAGGAAAAGGGACAGAGAACTTTGGCTGCAGGACAGAACAAGAGAAAATAAGTCTGGGGCTTGTTTGAAATGGTGGAAAGCAAACTTTTGGTGCTCATGTTTATGCAGGCCCTGATCCATGGATCCATGCATTGAATCCCTGGAATAAATCCTGGTTTAAGTGTGTCATTAAGGTTTCACTGATAGAGACAGAGTCAAGCTTGGATTTGGGACAGAGACCTGGAGCACAGGAATTCCAATAAAAATATGCTCAAGTTACCTGAACTCCCTTCCTGCTGCTCCTGTGGAACTGTGCTTCATTAATATTTTACAACAGGTTTACTTCTTACTCTGCCAGAATTTGCATGGGAAAAGCAGTGACAGAAAACAAAAATCAGAGGATTTCATGCCCACACTTGGAGGGACCATTGTAATTGTGTTGCTGGATACTAAAAGAACTCACAGAGAGTGATCCTGCAAACTCCCATAGCCAGAATCCTGGCACTACACACCCGACACGAATCAGTGAAGGAGCAGAAACAACACTACAAGTGATTAAGTGGCATTAATTGCTGTGAGAGGGGGCAGGCCCTGGCACAGGGTGCCCAGAGAAGCTGTGGCTCCATCCCTGGAAGTGACCAAGGCCAGGCTGGAGCAGTCTGGGATGGTGGAAGGTGTCCCTGCCCATGGCAGAGAGTGGCTCTGGATACATTTTAAGCTCTGCTTTGCCCCAAGCCCCTCTGTGATTCCATCAGACTCCAGCACCAGAGCCCAAACCCAGCTGGGGTGAAATGCCAGCAGGGACAGCAGGGAGTGCAACATGTATTTCCACAAAACCATGGGTGATTCAAGCTTGCACGAAGCACCCGAGGTGGGAAGCTGTGATGGAAGAACAGATGGATAAAAGATATTTCTATTAGCAGCTGGGATCTTTAATTTTGCTCCAGCCACAAAGTGCTGACTTGCCCTCACCTGAGCCGTGTCACCTCCCCTCCTCCTGCCTCTGCTCCTCCATCGTGGGACATTAACATATGTCCAATCTGCTGAAGGTTAGCGAAGGAATTTCTCCCCAAGAAAGGTTAATAAACAAAGAAGTCCTGCAGTAACAATACAGCCATTGTGTGAAAACTTAATTGGATCAGCAATGCATCAAATGTGCCAACACAGGGACAAACTTGCAAAGGAATTGTTTAATCTCAGCCCTAGGTCAGAGTCTAAATGAGTGTCTTGCAACAGAGACTCCTTCTAATTGCACTGAGAAGCTACAATATGCTGAAATAAAAGCTGTGGGTAGCTGGCTCTTATTTTTAAAGTAAAAAATTATTTCTTTTGAGATTCAAATAACTCAGAAAAAGATCAGCTGTAATAGTCTTTGCAAATAATGCATTTTAGCAAAGAGAGGCTTTTTTAAAAAACAAAAATAATACTTATTCACTGCCAGCCTATTTGTAATCAGATTGGGCTGGTGAGTAGAGGAAGCCACCAAAGCAGAGAGCTCTGGAGGTCACTCACCCAAGTGTTCATCATCTTCCCATGAAATAGGGGGAGGACACTCAGCACACAAAGACCAGCATTAAAAATGTTATACTTTTGAAATAGCTGCAAAAGCAATTGAGTTGGGCTTTTTTGGAAATGTCACAGTGGACCAACATGCTCCAGGAGAGATGTCAGCAGTACCCAGTGAAGTTCCAGTGCTTAACTGGAGAGTGAAACTGCCATGCTCAGCTCTCTCTTGATGTGAGCAGCCCCTGGGGAACTCAATTTACAGCTCTGCTCACAACAAACCCAGCTCACTTTGAAGCAGAATGGAGTCTCCTCATCAAAGCAGCTCATTTCAACCAAGGGGAACCAACTGCTAAAAAAGGGGTTTCTGGGTGCCTTGATTGTAATTGGGAGAAAATTAAAAATAAAGAGGAGCTGACAGTGAGAGCCTGGTGAGTACTGTGTTCTGTAGATGCTATATATAATATCCTATATCTACACACTACATCATAGATGAGTATTTGGGTAGTAGATACTGTGATAGAATCTACTATTGGCACCCCAAGGCTGCCAGGAGTGTGTGGACAGTGCTGCAGGGATGCACAGGGTGGGGTTGTTGGGGTGTCTGAGCAGGACCAGGAGTGGGTCTGGATGATCCCAGAGCATCCCTTCCCACTGCGAGTATCCTGTGATTCTGTACTACACAGGATTTACTAAAGGGACTAAAGTTACACAGGTTTCTCATCCAAAGGATGGTTTCTTCAGTGACCACAGGAAGAAAGAAGCAGGAAAATGTCAGGTTTTCCCCCAAATATATGTAGGATTATACGTTGCACAGAGACTAGGAGGGAGTATCTTTCTTGTTTGCTGTTTCTCTGGTTTCCTCCATCTCTGGGCAGGAAATCCATTTTGATGCAGGATGAGCAAAATGGCAGCTTCCCTTGGGAGAAGCCACTCACAGTTCCAAGCACCAGAGCAGTGACATTTCCCAGGGAGTGGCAGGAGGAAGGAGATGCTGCAGGGCTGTGCTCGGAGCGAGCTCCCAGCCACACACCACTGCCAGGTATCCAAGCAGAACGGGCACAGCTCCCCCGAGACCTGGGCAGGTCTGCAATCATCAGCACGCATCCTCCAGGGCCAAAAACGTGGGGCAGGCATGAGCTCTGGTGGGGAGAGATATCTTTACAGCACAGCTGGAATGTTTCTTTTACAGCACAGCTGGAATGTTCCCTTTATCCCATAAAACGCCAAGGTGAACACAGACCAGAGACTGACACCCCAAAAACCATCCCAGAGCCTCAGAGCCTCTGTCTGTCCATGCCTCAGGTCCTGTAGCATCTGAATTTGTCTCTCCCCTGCCCCATCCAGAAACCCAGCCTGTTTTCCATGTGTTGGATGGATTTCAGCAATGCTCCAGTGCACAGGATTCAAGATCCAAGTTTGTTAAAGCTGCAGAATTAATTTGGGGGTTGGGAAGCCTGAGGGTGCCCCTGCATTGGGGCAGGGTTGGGTAGGACACTACTGGGAGCAAATGGCACTGTCCCT
The DNA here is from genome assembly GCA_009812075.1 of Sialia sialis. Classification (NCBI taxonomy): domain Eukaryota; kingdom Metazoa; phylum Chordata; class Aves; order Passeriformes; family Turdidae; genus Sialia; species Sialia sialis. Next base: position 4,212,560 of record VRYO01002223.1, read on the forward strand.
GGTGCTCTGTCCCAAGGGGGATGATGCCACTGTCCCACAGTGTCCCTCTATTGTGTGGCTCTTTGTCATTTAACCCTCTCCTAAGCTTCGCCTGGGCTCATTCCTAAGCTCTGGTTCAGAGCAAACCCCACTGGGCCTGGAAAAGTCCCAGTCTGCACAGCCCACAGTGGGGGTGCTGCCACTGGCCTGTCCCACAGAGCATCCTGAGCTGGAAGGGACTCACCAGAACCATCATGTCCAAGCCCTGGCCCTGCACAGGACAACCCAAGGATCACATCAGAACCTGGGGATGGCCCAGAGTGCTGCAGCATCTCCTCCAATAACCCCATTCCTGGCCAAACACTTCCCCTAGGCTTCTCCTCTTAAAGAATAAGCCTTTAAAGACATGCAGGGCACAAATTCCTCAAGTGCAAGTGCCTACTAACAACATGGTCCAAACACAGTCCCCATGGGAAAGCAGCCAGAGCAGGAGTATGGGTGCAGAAGGGAAAGGGAGGTGGGAAATACCTGGTGCTGGCTGGGATTTGAGGTCAAATCAGGGAGGACCAGAGTGGAGGAGGATTCTCTCACACGTGGGTGCTGTGTGTCCAAATTCTGAGCATCACCTGGCCCCCCCTGCACCAGCCATGCTCATGCTGCAGCACATCCCCTCCATCCTCGTGTGAGGAGAGAGCTCAGGTTTCTCCAGGGACAGCATTGCCCCCTGTGCACCAGGGTACAGACCCCAAAACACACCCCAGAGCCTGACCCCTGCCCTGCCCCAGTCCGTGGCCGTTGTCACCACCCCCCGCTCCCAGCCCTGAGAGCACTCATCCTCCCTCTTCCATCTTCCAGCCTGAATTATTCATGGGTGTCAGCAGTGGTGCAGAAGTACAGCCAGAGACAGAACTCAGAGACACTTTGGGAAGCTGTCGCCCCGCTCCCAGCTGCAGATCCCCCAGGACTGGGCTCCAGACACTGTAATGAGCTCTGGAATTACCTCAGCACTCGGTCCCCAGCCCCAGGGGGAGAGGAGCCAGCACAAGAGCAGCACTAATGGTGCAGCACAGCCAGGGATCAAAAACTCCTGCTGAATATGGAGGAGAGGAGATATATATGCTCACACATAAAACATAAATGCTCTCACCCATCAATATTGATGTTTCCCTGTTCCCATAGAACCAGACCAAGGATAATTACATGCAATTTTTATGCTGCCTCTAACATACTTCAGTCTCTGCACATCAAAGGCCGGGTAGGTAACACTACAAGTTGCCAGGAGTGTCATGGATCAAAATGGAGCTCGTGGGGAGAAGCGATGGGTGGCGAGCTGGGGGAACACAGCAGCCTCTCCACGCTGCCTGTGGTGACAAAGGGAATAATCACAGAGGTGATCACAGGCTGGCCCCAATTATCCCCGTGTGCAAGCACAGTGTTAGAGCCTGGCAGGGCAGGGGGAGCTGGTTGGGAAGTCAGCAGAGCCGTGAGGCATCAAATCCATGGGACACCAGCAGAGCTGTGGGATACCAAGGCCATGAGATACCAAAGCCATGGGGTATCAAATCCATCGGATACCAAAGCCATGCTCAGCTCTGAGCCAAGCAGAGTGTTTCTCTAAACACCTTCAGCAAGCTGCAGGTTCTGGGGAGCAGGAGCAGAATTCCTGGCCTGGGGTGGAGCAGGGAGCAGCTGGAGAAGCTGGAGACAGATCTATCCAGCCTCCCATCCCCTGCACGGAGCGAGGGCTGCTGCAGGGCCTCGGGGGAGCCCTGCTGAAAGCTTTTACAGAGCTGGCACATCTCCACCCCACCTCCATCCTGGAGACAGGCATGCCCCGGCCTCAGACCGTGCGTGCTGCTAAATCAGAGCCTGGGAAGCGCTCTGCACAGCCTTGGGAGGTAAAGGCAGGCTTTCCTTGTGGATGCAGCTGATAAACAAGGCCTTGCTTTCCTGAGGGAGCACCTTCACCTGTGGCTGGATGAAAGCAAGGATCACACAAAACACGGCTCCAGCACACCACACCCAGCTCCTGCAGTCACCCGCTGCCACACCACGGCTTTCCAGGGAGCACGAGGCATGGAACCAAACACAACCTGCACCAGCTGCCGCCAGGACTGTGTCTTTCTTTCCAGACAAACCAAATTCCCAGCCAGCAGCACGGAGATGTCCCCGTCCTGGGGCTGTGGATACGAGCAGAGTTGTAGCGCAGGGCGAACGCGAACGCGCAATTTAACGTTTCCCTTGAATGACAGTTTTAATGAAAGACATCTCAGAGCTTGGAAAATCAGCATAAATGATCAGTTGCTAATCTTGGTCTCCCAGTAACTCTAGGAAGGCAAAAATAGAGCAGGCAGAATAAACTGGGGGCTGCACACGGGGGTGGGGAGGGAAGTGGGGGTGTGTTTTGCTCCTCTTTCTGAGAACTCACATAGCAATTGCCACTGATTAAAAAACTACTTTTCTTACAAAAGGCACGATTTGCTGAGCACCAGTGTTGAACAATAGTGGGGGCTGTCTCCAGGCTCAGCAGAGGGAGCTGGATCAGTCACTTTTCGTGCAGACTTTAACCTCCTACACCCAGCACGTCCCTCCATCACCCAGGGCTTTTATCCCAACCTGAGGAGCCACAGGCTGGGAACTCCCTGGCCCACAAACTGCAGGATGGGATCAGATAGGAACAGCAAAAGATGAGCGAGTGATGCAGATTTTCTACCTCTAAATAAGCACAAAGCCATGAGATCCCAGTTGAAGACAAACACCAAGAGGATACCCCTGCATTCACTGGTTTTAGTGTGCTCAGAATCCCAGACTGGTTTGGGTTTGAAGGGACTAAAACTCCTCTCCTTCCACCTCCTGCCTCGGGCAGGGACATTTCCCACTCTCCCAGTTGCTCTGGTCACTAAAACTTCAGGCTAAAGCCCAGGGGGAACCAATTCCCCTCCTGTCCCCCAGGCCCTGCTTTGATCCAGGCTGGCATTCCCCACTTCCCAAGGCAAACAAAGCATCCTCTACTTTGCCTTCAACTTTTCCATCTCTTCTGTTCTCCTCAAGATCTAACCCTGGCCCTGTCACCATGGTACCTGACCTCCCAGAGGCAAATTATTAATCTTTACAGCATAAGGAGGGACAATTTTGACATCAATATATGACTTGTAATAGCTGCTGTCTGTATGATAGCACTGTTTTAGTACTTCTTTTCATTTCTGTACTTTTTTATGAGGCTATTTTCTTTATTAGTGCATTTTTATAGCTTGTGCAACACCTTAAGTGCCTCCAAGAAGGTACTTCATAAATAAAATTTTAATAAGATTAAGGATTTAACTCCAAGAAAAAAACCCACTTGGCCAAGTAATGAATCACATGGTCCCTGTTCCATACTCCTCTTGTTTGTGCATGTCCTCATATAGCCCACAGGTTTTCAGTTTTGGTGCCATACTTCTGGCAAAACAGTTGGAATCTCAGCAGATCTCCATATTTCACATGGAGAGCTAACAGGATCTTTAAAGAGGTTATATTTCTTATTTTCTGTGCATTTCAGAGCTGAGTTCCAAAACCAGAACCGTTTATATCACTTTGTTTGAGGCTTTTTAAAATTGTAATGGCAACAGAGCCACCAATTACCTGCAGCCAACAGGATACAGCTCAGCAGGCCAGAGGGGTTATATAAACCTGCTCCTGTGGCAATTGGATTTTCACTTGCACCACACAGACAGGAAAGCTAGGGCTGGACAACCCAGGCTCACTAAATTATCATTAAAGATGCAGCTACAGAGCAAAGCAAGAGGGACTTGAGTCTCTCCAACTCCTAAATTACAAATGAAACTCAGGTTCTCCAAGGAAATACAGCTCTTGTTTGGTTTAATTCAGGAGGAAAGGGAAAAGTCTCAAACTCAGCAGAAAGACCTTTCTGCCTTCCCTGGAATTTCACAGCCCACCTTTAAGGATAACAGCAGAGCCTTTTTTTCCTCTTCCCAAAGCAGCCTCAGCAGCTTTCCCTATCAATCCAGCAATCCCATCTGTTGGAAAACAAGATTCGAAGGGATTCTGCAGCATCGTTTGAGTTAAAAACTGGGCACCTTCCCACAGCCCATCCTGGGACACCACAGCAGTTCCACGAACTCTGTGTCCCACACCTCACCTCACCCAAGCAGACTTTTAAATACAAATGACACATTATAAAAAAAAAAAAAAAAAAAACAAAAAAACAAAAACAAAACTCCTCCATTATCAATAGAGACAACAGTCAAAGACTTTAACCAGACACCTGCTGGTCCCTGCTTTTCTCAGAGAGGAGCAATTCAGGAGCAAACACAGCTTCAGCCTCAGAGGTGGTGCCAGAGTCCGGGTCTCAGCCTTTGTGCCCAAGCTCAGCCAGCAGCAGCTCTGTTTTTGGGGTCAGGGGAGAAGCTGCTCCTCCTCTGCCTCTTGCAGCCCTCCCCTCACTCCTGGTCCCAGGACTCCAGGAGGGTTTGAGCCACCTGGAAAAGATCAGCTCCAGGCCATTCCTCACTTGTTAGCTGGGCCAAAGGTGTCTCAAGCCTTCAAACAAAACCCCTCCTGCTGAATTCAGTGATCTCTCATTTTTCCATCAGTGCTCCTCACTCTCTCAGACATTTTGCTAACAAATGGGATCTTTCACCAGGATCCCTGGGGAAATGAGTTCTGCACTGATAAAATAAATTCATCCCTGAAACAATTCCTGCATTTGGAGACTGCTTGTTGAGCTGAAGGAAAGGCTGGTAAAGCACCACAGGGGCCAAGATTTGAGGACAAATTCATCCCTTGGGTCTCTCAGGTGGCCAGGCAGGATGTGTGGGCAGGAAGCAGCATCCCATGGGGGTGGCACCCTGGGAATGGCTCAGCAGCTGATGGAGGCAGCACCTTCCTTCTCCACAAACACCCTGAGCTCCTCCTTTCCTTCTCCACAACCACCCTGAGCTCCTCCTTTCCTTCTCCACAAATACTCTGAGCTCCTCCTTTCCTTCTCTTTGCACCACTCTCCTGCAACATTCTCCTTCAGCCTTGAGTTCAAAAGCCTCCCAGAGCCCAAAGTTCTTTTATTTCTCCAAATCCACCTCCCAAGCCCCCTGAAATGAGCCTTCAAGGTATCAGCAGCAAAGACCTTTGCACACAGAGTCCCTTTCCAGCGATGGCCCGTAACTGCTTGTCAGAAATATCATCATCAGCCCACTTTGTATTAATCAGAGCTATCCACAAAAGAAAAACTATTTCTCCCTGCTCCCTTCTGGTAATTATATTTTGCCCTGCAGAATGAGATTTTATTATATTCAGCCCCATTTTATTTTGAGCCTGAAGAGAGAGCCTGAAGTCTCAGATAGGAGCGATAAAAGGAGATGATGCTCAAGCCCAGCCTTTTGCAAGTCAGCATCTGACCTGAGTTAAAATCATTCAAGCACAATAGAGGGGAGAAAAAAGTCCTTCAGATTTGTATCTATTTGAAGAGGGCAGGAATGCTGGCTGAATCATGAACTCTGGGGAATACAAATGCCTCCCGAAGGAGAGAGGCCCTCTTTGTCAATGTGCTTTAAAAAGAAAAGAATGTTTCATGTGGGTGTGTGCTGTTGTTTTATTTCCACTGTAGAGCAAGTGTCCCATCTTATTTCTCAAATGGTCTTTTCTTTGTTGAAGCCTCATCTATTAATAATCCTTCACTGGAAGGGGAAAGGAAAAAGCAAGCTTCTGTCAGACATACAAGCTGTTAGTCTGGGATGGACAAAAATAAACCAAAGCTGCACAATTAGCTGCACCACAGGTCACTTGTCTGGAGTTCTTACTGGCTATTACTGTAACCTTGCTGAACTTTCCTTAGGAAATGTGGAGCTGGGCAGTGCTTGGGGTCCAGGAGTATCCTGGAGACCTGGAGAAAATGGAGGAAGTTTCCTGAACTGTCCAACAGCACCTGCATCATCAATATCCTCAGTTTGGGTCCAAGAAAATATTTTGGTCCTGAAAATATAGAAGAACAAGATCAGTGGAATGACAGAATGGTTTGGGGTGGAAGGAACCTGAAAGCTCATCTGGTTCCACCCCCTGCCATGGCAGGGACACCTTCCAATGTCCAGCCTGGCCTTGGGCACTGCCAGGGATCCAGGGGCAGCCACAGCTGCTCTGGGCACCCTGTGCCAGCCCTGGCCACCCTCATCCTGCCCATACTCCTGATGGAACTCAGACATGCAGGGATGCTTTTCCCTCAATCCCTTCTCCAGTCTGGCCAGGTCCCAAACAGGCCAAACAGGCCCAGGAGCTGAGGGTGGCTCACAGGTGGCTGCACCTGAGCCCTTGGTTTGGTGATGATGCTGCACCCTCAGACTGCAGGATGTGGGCAGCAGCTTCAGGAGGGCTCTGGGATGAGTTTAAATCTGCAGCTTCCCGAGTGAAATCTTGCCTTGTTTTCACAGGTCTGCTCCAAACTGCGGCCCCTTTGCAAGGAACCAAATTTGCTGGAAGCGTCAGCCCGGAGCTGTGGCGGTGGTGGGGATGTTAAAATGCCACTGGTGAGATCAGTCGTGCCTGGGAGAGGTGTGAAGTGTAGCAGGGAGGCAGCCAAGTACCTGCGTCAGCGTGGGGAGCCTGGCGGTGCCACCGCGCTGCCTGCGAAGGCACAGATGCCGTGTGAGCCCACAGCCCAGCCTCTCCTCACACAGGCAGCACTCCCAGCGTCCCACAGCCTTCCCGGCATGGGAACCCAGCCCTGGAGCCGGGCTTTAGCCCAGGAGCACGGGGAGAGGGAGGAGGTGACAGTGACACAGACTGAGCTGGGAGCCCCATGATCGCCAGGGCACGGCGAGGTGGCTCACGAGATGTTGGCAATTCTGCACTGCCAGCTCCACCAGGCACTGCAGGGCCACAGGATTTGGGATTGAAGGGTCCCAGGGCACAGCCCCAGCATTTGGGATTGTAGAGTCCCCAAGGCACAGCTCCAGTATTTGGGACTGCAGAGTCCCCAGGACACAGCCCCAGCATTTGGGATTGTAGAGTCCCCAAGGTACAGCTCCAGTATTTGGGATTTCAGGGTCTCGGGGCACAGCCTCAGCATTTGGGATTGCAGGGTTCTTGGTCTCCAGGACCCAGGCCCAGCATTTGGGATTGCAGGGTCCCCAGGGCACAGCCCCAGCATTTGGGACTTCAGGGTTCCTGGTCCCCAGGATACAGCCCCAGCATTTGGGATTGCAGAGTCCCAGTCCCCAGGGCCCAGCCCCAGCCTGTGGGACTAGCTGGCCCCTTTTTCCTGCTCAGAGAAGCAGTATCACTCTTTGCCATGAGTTCTCCTGCAATATTCCCAGTCTTTCTCTTTCCCCCAGTTCACCCAACTGCAGAAAAATGTGCTAAATCATTAAAATAATTCACTTTCCAGGTTCTTTCAAAGCCTGGTTTGCCTGGTTGAGGGGTCCTGTTTTCTCCCCAGGTTTATTTCTTTTCCCTCAGCAGCAAATACACAAGCACGACTCATGTGGGAGAAGCTCAGCAAGCACATCTTGGTGTGTGGCAGGATCAAAGCTCTGCACATAGCAAAGGGAAGAGACTGCCCCTGTCACAGCAAAGGGCAGGATTGGAAGCTTGCTTTCTTTGGAGAAGACTAAAGAAAAATATCTCTGTTCCCAAATAACATGCCAGTCAAAGCTGAGCTGCTGCACAAGCCTCAGTGGGACTGAGGCTGCCTCTCTGGGGTCTGAGGGATGCACAGGATCCTGGGGATGTCCTGGCAGCTCCTGGAGGGATGAACAGGGTCCGGGGGATGTCCTGGCAGCTCCTGGAGGGATGCACAGGATCCTGGGGATGTCCTGGCAGCTCCTGGGGGGATGCACAGGGTCCGGGGGATGTCCTGGCAGCTCCTGGGGGGAGGGATGAGCTGTGGCCATGGGAACCAACCTAAGGGGAGGTGTCCAGTCCCAAGAGCAGCAAGAAGTGACCTCACACCCGCCATGCACATGAGGAGCCATTCATCACCTGCCACCCCCTTCCCTGAGCAGCACCCAGAGCCCTCAGGCTTGGAGAGAGGAGAAGAGCCCAGGTGGGTGAGCTCCCACAGACCCCTTTGCAGTGGGGATGGGAATTTGGGGAGGGAAGGGCTGTGAGTTTCTCACCTGGAGTCCTCACAGACCCAGCTCCTTTCCCACTGTTCCCAACACCTTCCCTCGCACCTTTTCCCTCCCACATCGTGCTCTGCATTCCAGCCAAGCCCGAGCTGGCTGTCCCTGGCTGTACCAGGGAGCCCTGAGCAGGAGCAGGAGAATTCACATTTATTTCCCTGTCCATCCCAGCCCTCCAGCTTCAGAGCACCAAACAGCTGCAACAAACAATCCAAATCTTATTCCATGAGCTAATTCCATCCACTGCCAAATCCAGCATGAAAAACCTTCCACCCAGAGCCCTTCCAGCTCAGTGGCACCAACCCTGACTTGTTGCCCAGGCTGCAGTGTATCAGCACAGGCTGCCTTATCTGCAGGGAAATAAACCCAGACCTGCTGAGCACAGCTGAGTGCAACATCACCATAGAAACCAGGCGAGGAGCTGGGGAAGTGGGTCTGCCCAGCTCCTTTCGGAGTGCCAGCAGCAGAGCCCAGCCCCTCCAGGGCCAGGCTGGGGAGGGGGATGCTGTGTCCCGTGGGGAGATCCCCCACTCACCCCCTGGGCTGTATTTTTAGCCTCAGGTTTCCTCCCCAGCCACCCACCAGCCCTCTGGAAGCATCCCCGGGATGCTGCTGTGGTGCTGCCTGGTCCTGCACACCCTCAGCAGGCACCAAACTGCTTTTCCTTCTCACCTGGGCATTTCTTCAGTGGACAAAGAGAATAACCAGCCTTGGATGAGGCCACAGAGCCCCTGGAGCTTCCACTGCTAGCACAAATTGAAACCCATCCCCACTCTGGGGTCAATCTGCTGTGTGACAAGGCATTTTCTGGAGAAAGAGATGTCTGAGAAAATCCATCCTCAACTGTGGTCTTGCTCAAATTCCTCAGAGTAAAGGCAGGAAACCCCAGAGTGTCACGTTCAACTCCGTCCCTCCCTTCCAGGCTTGCAGGTGCCGTGGAACAGCCATGACAAGAGGTTTAGTGCAGCACCAGCGGTGCTGGACTGTGGGGACGTCACAGGCACAGCTCCTGAGCCCTGGCAGCACCTGGAGACAGGGACCCTGGCTTGTGTCAGTGCCATGGAATCCTGGAATGCTCTGGGCTGGAAGGGACCTTAGAGATCACCTCATCCACCCCTGCCATGGCAGGGACACCTCCCACTGTCCCAGGCTGCTCCAGCCCCAATGTCCAGCCTGGCCTTGGGCACTGCCAGGGATCCAGGGGCAGCCACAGCTGCTCTGGGCACCCTGTGCCAGCCCTGCCCACCCTGCAGGGAACAATTTCTGCCCAATATCCCATCCAGCCCTGCCCTCTGGCAGTGGGAGCCATTCCCTGTGTCTTGTCATCCAGGCCCCTGTAAATTGCTCCTCTCCATCTCTCCTGGTGGCTGCTTCAGGCCCTGGAAGGTCACAATTAGGTCTCCATGAAGTTTCTGTTCTTCAGGCTGAACAATTCCAGTTGTCCCACCCTTTTCTCACAGGAAAGGTGCTCCAGCCTCCCACCATCCTCTGGACCCAGGAAAAGTCCTGGGGTCCTCTGGAAGTACAAACACGGTGCTCCCTCCCATGTGGGGTTACTTTCTCTTTCCTTTTTTCGAGAATTACCTGCAATTTCTCCTTGTGCTTCACAAGAAAGAAAAGCAGCTGCTGATTCACTGGCGCATTGTGTCTTATTTTTTACATCTCTCACATCCCCTTTTAGTCATCTTTACATTCACTGATCCTGGATTTTTCATTGATATTGCTCCAGTGCTACTGGTTCTCATCCTGACAATTTCCATTGCTGTTCCATGTTCGATACAGGGATCAGAGAGTAGCTCAGGAAAGGGTCTTTTGCTAAAATATTGACTTTTTTAATCTCACTGTAATACTAATGGGTGTATTGCTACTTTCACTTATTTTATTACTATTTTCCCTATTGCCAGGCATTGAGGAGATTTTCCACTTGTTCTCCACAGCTTCACCTGGATCTCTCACCCCTTTGCCCACAGTCACCACCCCCTTAGGGTGCATTTATCATCCAGAAACTCAAATTATCCCCTCCATGGCATGAGCTGTCTTTCCATGGCTGTCAGCACTGATTCCTCCTGCTCCCATCCTTGCCTGAAATCCTTAGCTAATCTCACTAATTCCATGAGACTTCGACCCTTGCATCCTCACACCCACTTTTCTGGGCCATTAACACATTTTCCAGCAGGTGGTTCCTGCCAGAGGAGATACAACAATTACAGCCTTACATGAAAGCTTCATTTCTTCTGAGTCCCATTCCCAAATCCAGACATGGAGCCATTGTGCTGGAGAAAGGAGTTGGATTGTCTGACAAACCAGAGATTAATAACTATCTCACAGGTTGAAATTGAGCCTCTAATTGGTTTCAGATCCAATTCCTTTTTATATAGGACTGAGTAAAATACAGGCCTGGATCATCTATGGGCTCTTTACAAGTGGGGGTAAATAGGTTCTTAAAATGAAATGTTAGGTAATAATTTCTTAAATTAAAATGTTGCGGATGTGATGATTGGGAGGTGAGATTACCCAGGACAGAGCCCTGCTTCTGCTGAGGAACTGTAACAAGAAATTTACTTCAATTAAAAGCCCTTTTCAGGTGCTTTGAATTTAGGAACAGTGGAATAAAGCACTCAAAGACAGTGTTGTGTGCAGGAGAGTGGGACTGTGGCTGCCCCTGGATCCCTGGCAGTGCCCAAGGCTGGACAGGGCTTGGAGCAGCCTGGGACAGTGGGAGGTGTCCCTGCCATGGCAGGGGTGGAACAAGTCCAACCCAAACCATCTCTGATTGCATGTATAAAAAAATACTTTTCCACCTTAACAGTTCTAGAGATGGCTCCTCTTTGGAACAATGTGAAATGAAAGAAGCTCTTGGTTGTGGATGGAGAATGCAACTGATTAAACCCTGGTGGGGGGAGACAAACAACTATGGAAAAACCCTCAAATTTCTAACAATAATTTAGGTTCCTCCTCCTAAATCAATTGATACCTGTCCTGGTCTGTCCTGGGTGAAACTGGTGGGAAAAACACCCAGAGAGAAGAGACACAAAGAAATGAAAGGATGAACACATCAAACCTCCCAGCTCAAGACAACAACAAAATTGTAAATATTGAATGAGCACACATTGAGGGCAGAGGAAATCCCAGGCAGAGAGGTGTTGGAAAAGGAGGAACAGCCCAGCTGCTCCTCTCCTGCCTGAGGGCTCCCAGGACTGGCTACAGCTGGCCCAGGGCCATCTTGGGCAGATTGTTCTGTAGGGGAGTTACAAAGGGGTGCTGAGAGAATCCTGCACAGCTCAGAGCCCAGAAAAGGAGAGCAAAGGAGACAGGAATAGGGTGCTCATGGAGCAGCTGCCATGTTCACTCCAGCCAGGAACTGTTCGGAAAACGCTGCTCATCCTTCACTCAGCTCCTTTTCCCTCTCAGGGAGAGGCAGAGGGGACCTGGGAATCCTTGGTTTGGCAGAGGGGGTGGTTATTGGAAGGGGCTTTTTGCCTCCAAAATTGTTTCTCCCCTTCCTGACCAAAGCCCCCTTTTATGAGCCACAGCTTCTGAAAGAGCATTAAAGCTCCAGTGTTTTGTGAAGGAGAAAATGAAGAGAAGGAAACTTTCTCAAATCTTCACTGAAATCCAAGGAAAACTGGGGAAACTTCCATGCCCCTCTGGATCATCAGCACAGAGGCTGAAGAAGATGAAGGAAATCTGAATTGGAGTGAAATCTTCAAATGGCTCTCCAGCAATTCATCAATCCTGGGAGGAACAGGGAGGCCTGAGGATAAAAACTTCTTCTAAACATCTTGAACTTGAGATCATCAGTGCAGAGGTTTTTTTCAAACATTTTCCTGAGGAAAAATGAGAAAATAAAAGGTGTCTGTGAGGCCAGAGCCACCTGTGCTTCCATCCTCTGGGAATTTTGCTTGAAGATGCATCTTCCTGCCTCTTGTCTGCCCTGGGTTCAGCCCCTCCTTGGCTGCAGCCCTTTGTGATTTCCTGTGTTTGAAGCCTGCTCCAGCTTCTCTTTGTTGCACAAAACCCGCCTGTAATGCTCTGTGTTTTCCAGGAAAATGCTGGCAGGAGATCCATAACCTTTCACCATCCCTTTCTTGTTTCCTTCTAAGGCCTGAACTCTTCCAGTGGCTCCTTCAGATGTTTAAATTGAATTTACCAGCCAGGACCTGCCACCAGCAATGCCCCAATGCTGCACTGAGGAATTGGGTTTATTCCAGGTATTTCTGCTGGAATTACAGACAGAACAAAGCTTTGCATAACACCATATCCTTCCTATCAACATCCTTCCCAAAAAAATGTTTCAAATCCAGATAAACAGAATAAAAGCTTCTCCTTTTTTTACATCATGCTTTTCTTTTCCCCAGAATCCCTTCCAGGGCAAGGGAGACAAATCATCTCAATTACAAATAATCCTCATTTCCTGATTCTCTATTGACTTTGCTATGTTTGTGTCGGGTCCAAGGTCTTCCCAAGGCAGATTCCTTCTTATCCCAGAGGAATGTGTTCCAGAGGAGATTGGTAAAGGAAAATCCTGATTGTTGGCACTTTCCTGAGGGGGAAACCATATCTCTGAGTGCAGAAACCACAGGAAAAAGTAATCATTGCCACCTGGAGCTGGACAATAGAACTTTATAGCTGGATGATCCGAACAAATTCTCAGTTGGATGATCCAAATGAACTGGGGAAAATAATTTTCTAGAATCACAGAGTGGTTTGGGCTGTGAAGGACTTTGAAGTCTCTCTCATTCCAACCCCACATTCTGAGCAGGGACACCAGTGAAAGCCCATTTGCAGACATTGTGCTTTCCCATGAAAAAGCATCCAAGAAAAGCCACCTTAGGCCAACCAATATTTCATTTGACCTGAAGGTAACAGATTTATGGCATCTGAGTCACTTAATTAATTTTTATTTACAGTTTAGATCAGTGCTATTTCCAAGCATAAAGTCAAAAGAAGCATTTCAAGTACATAAAAGCAATATATTTCAAAATGAAACACTTTCAATTTTCTTCCTTCTCCATCTTTGGCTTGAAACATCCATATTTCACTAAATGGATTAAGAGATTAAAAAAGAAATCTCATGTTTTCTTCATGGTGTTACTTTTCTCCCTGTATATGCACTTAATGGGCTCTTTGGCCTTCAGGACAGCCCTTTGTTCAGCAAAAAGGGCCGGGACAAATTGCAAACAGCTCTTAATGAACACATCAGAGTTTAGAAAATGAGGATGAGGGAGAGCTGGGGTGCCCCAGCCCCTGGAGGGAGTCCCAGCCCAGCTGAGAGAGCTTTGCTGCCTCTGCCTGGCAAGAGCCCACACCTCAGAGCAGCCTGGTGTCAAACTCAAACCTGTCAAACATCATCACCTGCAGAACCAGCTCCTTTCCTGCTCAGTTTTCATGGGATTGGCACAGACAGTGTTATCTTTCCCCGGGTGAACCCCATCTTTAGAAGATGCTGAGCTGGGGAAGTTCAGCCTTGCCCAGCACCACAGGACCCAAGTGCCCATAACCAGAGGTGTTGTCATTTCTCACTGCACTCATCTCCCGCCTCCAGGCCCAGATGAATACAATAATTTCACAACTATAAGGCACACCTTAAAGCCTAAAATTTTGATCGAAACCCGGAAGTGCACCTTATAATCTGGTGTGCCTTATAGATGGGAAAAGTTTGAGTATTGAAGGGATCTCAAAACAATTTCTGTTTCACATTGCACAGCAACAAACATGAAGCTCGTAATCAAATGACCGCGAGCAGTGAGAGCCTTGAGCGCAGTGAGAGCAGCGAGAGCAGCGAGCAGAGAGGCCAGGGGTGGCTGCAGGGTGCAGGAGAACGGCAGGCGGGACTGCCGGGCCCCAGGCATGGGAAGGGCACCTGGGGCTGCGTTTAAAGGCTGCGCCGATCTGTGAAAAATGTTTGCAAATTGAGCAGCTGCCAGTAAACCCCACGAGAAACAATCCCTTCCAGGAAACAAACTCTTGAGAAGAACACCATGAGTGTCTGTCACTGCCATGGAGCCAATTTCAATGTGCATTTTTATATCTCTCCTTTTTCTTTTCCTCTTTACAAGAGGGGAAGGGATCAACATGCTTCTTCAGGAAGTATCAGAGATGTTCCCTGCAGGGTTTGAGAGCCATAGATAACTCTTGTACAAAGGGAAGAAATAAAGCAGTTTTCCATCAGAAATCACACTTCCACTTCTTGACTTCACCTCTCAGATTTCCATATTTCCTTAACCAGAAGTTCCCAGCACTGAGATTTTCTAAAAGCCAGGGATTCTTCCTCCAACCTGAAATGGGTCATTTCCCCCGACATTCACTCAGAGAGCAATTGATTTTGTGTAAAACCAAAGAGTGCAGGTAAAACACCCTGGATTTAACAATCCTGCTCCTGGACAAGTTCAGCCCCTCTGCAGGAAGTGATGCCAGGGTATTTTACCAGCTGGAACAGAACCTCACGTAGCACACGGATGCAGCTCCAGGGTGGATGGCAGGGAGCTCTTTGCCAATGTCCAGTGGGGCTTTGAGGATCCAGCCAGGAAGAAAACAAGCAATTAAAGGTGCAAGGAAGGCTTAGGGAGGCAGATCCTGAGATGTGTCACTGCCAGGATGGCAGAACTACAAGAAGCCAGTTCAGCTGGTGTAGCAATGTATTTGGATGGTTTAGGCCATAGTTTATACCAGGTGCACCAGCCAAGCCATTTTTAGCTGCTTTTCTGCTGTTCTATCAAGCACTCTGGAACTTGTCAGGGCTAGTGAAACATAAATTGTGCTAAACTGGGAGAGAAGAAGCTGAAAAACAGAATACAAAGGTTAGAAGAACTAAGATAAAGAAGGGCCTGGAAGCACTGGACTGTAACCATATTTTCTGCAAGGTCCATGCAGAGCACGTGGACAAGGTAGAGGCACCAATCAAAAAATATGTGCTTGTGTAAACAGTGGTTTTAGAATGTATAAGTAGGGTATAGGGTAAACAATAAATTGGCTCCTGCATAATCACATAGATTTGTTGTTCAGAAGTCCTTTGTTCCTGCAGGCTGGAGATGCCAGGTGGGCTCCATGACCCTGCTGGCTCAGGGCCTTACTTTTCCATCTGCACTGGGAAGATCTGCAGTGAACTTCAGTGTGAGTGCTGGAGGAGGCAGAACCTGCCACACTCTGCACCTACTCCCCTTTCCTGGCCCTAAAAAAAGCAGGCAGCTGCCTGAAGCAAACACCAAGGCAACTGCAGCTTTGTTCTTTGCTTCATTACTCTTCTACTACTCCCTTCTTCAGCTCCTCTCCTCAAAGATGGGTAATAGACATGGTAAAATGGTAATTCCTCTCCTCATAGTTTGGAGCCCATCTTTGGGTTCCTTTCTCATATTTCATGAGGTACTCAATAACCTCTCTTTCCCAGTCACTTCAAGCTCCCTGGTGGATGATGCAGGGAAGCTGGATGCATGTCCATCCCCACCAGGATTCATGGAAACTCACTCAGGGCATCTTTGTGGAGCATTTGGGTTCAATCCATGGTTCACACAGAGGATTTCAGTCCAGGGAAAATAACTGCTTCCTGTCTTAGCCCATTTTATTGAAGTTTCTACTAAATATCAGCAGCAGGGCAGCGTTATGAGTCTCCTCATTGAGCAGAGGGATGGAGCAATTCTGCTGGGAGGAAAGGCTGGGAGAGTTGGGATTGTTCAGCCTGGGGAAGAGAAGCTTTGGGGTTGTTCAGCCTGGGGGAGAGAAGCTTTGGGGTGACCTCACCATGGCCTTGCCTGAAGGGAGCCCAGAAGATGGAGAGGAACTCTTTGCAAAAGCAGGGAGTGACAAAACAAGGGGGAAGGATTTCATACTGGCAGCGAGTAGGTTTAGATGGGATATTGGGGAGAAGTTTCTTATTATGAAGGGGATAAAACACTGGCACAGGGTGCCCAGAGCAGCTGTGGCTGCCCCTGGATCCCTGGCAGTGCCCAAGGCCAGGCTGGACACTGAGGCTGGAGCAGCCTGTGACAGTGGGAGGTGTCCCTGCCCATGGCAGGGCTGGGATGGGATGATTTTAAGGCTTTTTCCAACCCAGGCTATTCCATGATGCCATGATTACCTGGGCAGGAGCTGTGAGCAGAAAGGTGTTCTCTGCTCTCCAGACTAAGAAGGTTTCTAAGACACAACTTCACCCTTAACTCATGATGCAATAAATTTCCATTTGTACAGATGGGGAATGAAGGAAATTTGGCCTGGGGTCAGCTGTGATAATGGAGGAGTTCTTGCCTGGCAGCACCTCATTCATCCCATTTCATCAGGCACTTCATCATCATTTAATGCAAGGATCCTCATCCATCCTGCTTCTCAGACCCTGCAGGGACTCTTTCAGTGTCACCCGAGGTATTTCAGGCTGGGGGCCTGGCAAGGACAGCTCCAAGGATGGCATCCATTGTGTGCATCCAGTTCCTTGACCCTTTCCTTTGAAGAGCTTCCTTGCTGCAGCAGCAGGGGGTTAAATGGCCCTGATGCAGATGAAATAACCCAACAGCAGCACATCTATTTATTCAGACCATCAGGACCATCTCACTTGTGATCCTAAGCATGGGAGAAAGGAGTTAAACCTCTTCTGAAATCTTCTGTTAGAAGAACTAAGGCAGATTTGCAGCCTCCAGAGATTCATGAGGACACAGACACCCAAGAGATTATATTTAAATTTTAAATAGCTCTGGTTGATTGGGTCAGGGCCTGTTTAATGACACAGACTGATGGTCCTTCATGTTGGGGTGGATTTTTCTCGAGGATTCTGGCACCAAGTAGTCATTACGACATGAGGTAATTATGGAGCAGATTCAATAGCCCACAAACAGGTTCAGGTCTCTCCACATACCTCATCCATCCCTCTGCATCCTTAGATGCCCTGGGTGAGATAAAACGAACTTGTCTGGGTCACTTTCTGCTCATGATCTTTCTATATCCAATGATAAGGAGGTGTAAAAAGCCCCATCATGGAGCTCAGATTTTTACAGAATTGATTGAATAGCACTGTAAAAATTAACAAATTGAAAATTTAATGGTGAAAACCACAAAAGGAGAAACAGGGAAAAGTCTGATTGTTAGGATGTCAGACAGAGTGAGCATCCTAGAAATTGGATAGGTATTCACATTGGTTCATTTAGACACCAGGGTCAGTTCCTCATCTATAGCCAAGAGAGCAATTTCTGAATTCAGCAAGATAAAGCACAAAGCACCAGTGAAGTGAGAGAAAAGGTTTCCTGGAAAAGAGCAGATAGCAAATTCCTGATGCTCAGTGCCACCAGTTGTTTCCCACATGAAATAAGCGGGCTCAGATTTTCCATCCTGGTGCCTGGGGCACTGAGAAACAGGAGCAAACCTGGCAGGCACAAGGACAGGAGCCACATTAGCTACGGCTGGAGTTCTTCCTCTCCTTTCAGCAGCAAAACTCCTGTCCTGACATGTTCCTATTTTCCATAAGGAAAGATGGAACACACTTGTAACAAAAGAAGATGACCACAACAATCTGTGTTTTGCTCCAGGAGGGTCAGGAAGGAGCTGATGTCACAAGTGCCAGGCTGAGCCCTAAAAAGCAACAGGGCTCTTGCAAATCACTCTGGTGTCCAGGACAAAGTCACCAGAGATGTGCTCCAGCCACACTCCCTGCCTCCAGTAGTTCCACAAAACCAATTAAAGGGCTAAAAACTTATCAGGACCCACAATCCTTGTATATTTTTGGTTCAGACCAGCTTGAAACGGACAGTTTGAAGGACTTTGGGGCATGAGGGAGTAGAAAGCCTCATCCAGAGGTACAAAGGATTCCTTTATGGGACGGTAATTACTTGGCAGCAAAGGACATTAATTTGAAGTTAGTAGGGTTCAAGATATTCCATTATTCATTGTGCACCCCATTTGCAATGAAATCATTTCAAAGTGATGGATTCAAATTTAGGCAAGTGATGCTGGAATGGGACAGAGGATAGACTTGCTATGTTTTATGGGCATAAAGAGATCCATAAATTTTGAATGTTGAAAAGTCATTACAAAGAGAAAAAATATTTTAGCTGTCAATCTGGCTGTCTTTATTGCTGAGGGAGTAATTCCATGGCATACAGGAGATCTGAGCTGGGAAATCTGTCCTGCAACATGGCCAAAGGATTTTGGGATCTGATCTGAAACCCACTGAAATCAGCAGGATCTGCCACCCCCATCAAAGCCCTAAAATGTCAACCCTAAACCTCTGCCCTGGTAAAAGGAAAAGCTCTTTCCAAAGGTGGAAAAAGCTGTGCAGGGGCTCAGCCAGGCTATCATCCCAGAGAGTGCAGGATGGAAGGATGGATGTGCTGGAGAACTTCTCTTGCACACCAGAACATTACTGAGATGGGAAAGAGGAGCACTGGGAGCTCCCTCACCTCCCCATCACTCTCTTCATGCAGAATTTGACAATTCTGCACCAAAATCCTTGGAGATGTAGGTCCCAGGAACACCCAGAGCCTACAGGAACAGCAGCACCCAAACCAAACACATCTGCGGAGCCCAAACCATTACAACAGCCCTAGAAGGAATGAATAAAGAGAAGGAAGAATAAAACCCCTGTGCAGATTTGTCCCAGAATTTAATTCCCCTGCCAGTCCCACAAGTCAGCCCAAATCAGGAGGGATTTGCACCTCCCCTTTGGAGCAAGAAGTATCCAAGTATTGCCCCCAAAAGAACTGCAGATTGCAGGATCACATGGCTGAGAATGTGCTGCCTATCCAAAAGAGAGTCTCAAAAGTGGCATTAGACTTGCTATTAAACAATGCAGAGAACATGATCCTACCTCAGCAAGAATAGAAGAAGAGGAGCTATTTCCTCCTAACGATCTCGTTCCAAGAAAACTTGGAATATATGCTTAACGTTGCAGACAGCTTTTCCTATGCCTGCTAAGCACTTCTGCTTGAAACAAATATAAACCTCATTTCATTTTATATATACCAACAAAATGCAAATTACAAGAGCAAGAGTCTGGAGTCTTCATCCTTTAGCTCATCTGTATCCCAGGCTCCCTACTTGCAAATGATGAATGTCTGCTCATGGATTTTCTATTTTTTTTTCAACCAAATAACTTCTGCCACATTGTGTTTCTCTCCTGCAATATAAATAATGTTCACTTAACAGTGAATGCATTAGAGAACTATGTTTCCATTGAGTTGTCATTTCCAGAAATATTCTTCTTTTGGGTAGAAATTTTCCATTCTCAGTCTCGGCTGAAGAACAGTTTTTCACCCCACTTAATTCTATTTTTTCAGTGCATCTTGCTCTTATTTTTAATTTTAAACTAACAGTAATATCTCCCAGTAAGAAATGCACTGCAAACACAGACATTTCCCCAACCTGTAACTAGAGATTTATCTGGGGGCTGCTTAAACCCAGCTGAATTTCTGAGAGCAGTCAGTAGTTAAAGTGAATTTTCACTGGAACCAGTGGAAAGCATCAGGAATGGCACAGGGAGGAGGAAGAGCCCTCAAAACTGCCAAGATTTCCATATTGTGGCAGCTGGGAAATGCAAAACACTAGAATAGCTGCTGAGCAAGTTATAACCCCAGTGTTGAATGGGGGAAGAGGTGGAGACAGGGAGAAAGTCTTCCCTTGTTTTATTGACTTCCATCATTTCCAAGTATTTAGACAATTCTCAGTTTGGACAACTGAAATAAAACCAGAGTGGGAAGAGGTTTTGTTCAAAGTTCTCATGATTCCTTTTTTAACTTTTTCCCTCCACAACTCAAACAACTCAACATGAAAACCAACTGGATTTTGTCAGCTCAAATAAACCCAAGAAATGCTGCCCATCACTCACTCAGTTTTTGGTTACTCAGTTTTCTGCCTTGCTCCTCCTGGAGGGAGCACAGGATCTAGGCCAGCAGCTTCATCCACTCCCCAGCCCTAAAAATAAACAGTGTTTGTTCCCTGCCCCTTTTGCTTCACAGGATCTAAGATGTTAAATATTCAAAAAAGCCACATATAGAAACCTGATTCATCTTAATTATTCTTGGACATTTTTCCTCCTGAAGCACAGATACACCAAGGGGAAAAATAAAGCCACAGAGTTGGTTCCTCCACAGCACAGCTCCACCAGCAGCAACTTCAGAAACCACTTCTGGTTAAGAGATGGCAAAGAGGGCTCAGGGATGGATGGGTGGTGGAAGGTTTCAGACCTATTCAACTTGAATAAAATGCCAGTTTTAAGATAAAATATCCACTAGGACATTCTTTGCCACCATCACCTACAGGATTTTTATTTCCTGTCTGCATCATGAGATGAGAAATACATGAAGTTACCAACAGGCTTAAAGCACTCCCACTCTTTTTATTGTTTATAGTTTTCTACTTTTGGGTGTTTTCTAGGTGCTGTCTGAGCCCTAAATTGAGGAAAATCATAAGAAAACTCTCGTGTGAGTTCATGAGAAGCCCTAGAAATATTTCCATTTAGATTGGTGCCCTAAAACTTGTCAGGGAATGATCCCATGCAGGAGAAATGAGCCTATTGCTGTTCCCAAAAAGAGGTTTTGAAGGTATTAAGTGAAAATAAATGGTTACTTTTGTCTTTGATATTCCTATACCTCCCTCTGCACCATAGAATAAGAAACATCAAAGTCTGTCTCGCAGGGGTGTTGTGAAATTGAGTTACTGCTGGTGTGAAGCTCCCAGACTGTGGCAACGAGGTCCATAAAAAAGAGGCCTGGAAGGAAATGACGATCCCCATGTTCAGCCCACGGTTTGAATAAGACTGTAAATAAGATTTAGGGCTGTGCACTGAACGATAAAGATGGAAAATGAGATTGGAACAATCCCTTCTGCCACCTCAAACAAAGCTGGAGCCCAGTGGAGAAGTGTGGGGGTGATCAGAGCCAGGCAAGTCAATGCCAGCATTGCCCCACTGCCAACAAACTGGTTTGGGGCACCAAGCATGCTTTGCACCTGGACAAAACACTCTGGGGATGCAGCAGGAGCCTGGTGGGCTGTCCCTGCTCCAGGATTATCCCCATGGATCATTTCTGTGCTCCCAGGAAGGTCATCACCTCCCAGTGATGCTCAGGATGAGGAAGCCCTGGAGCCTTCCTCCCCGTGTGCTGTACCCCACAGGAGCTGAGCCCCGGGAGCACAGAGCTGGGACAGGAGCCACCAGGTGTGTGCTGCATGCACAGGTGGGGAAGGCTCAGGGACAGGTGTGTGTGGAGGGACAGGTTAATGTTTGACAGCGTGAGGAGCCCACGTGCACCCCGGGAGCACAGGGTGAACCAAGGGCTTTCCATCAGGGATGGACAGGGCAGGCTGGCCCAGAGCAGCCCAGCTCCTCAGCACATGGACACCCATTAAATTCCCCATAAAATTCCCCATAAAATTCCCCTGGACTCAGCACTCAGGTGCTGTGTCCCATTTTGGGCCCATCACAACAAGAAGGACACTGAGGGGCTGGAGCGTGTCCAGGGAAGGGAACAGAGCTGGGGAAGGGGCTGGAGCCCCAGGAGAGGCTGAGGGAGCTGGGAAGGGGCTCAGCCTGGAGAAAAGGAGGCTCAGGGGGCCCTTGTGTCTCTGCACAACTCCCTGACAGGAGGGGACAGCCAGGGGGATTTGGGATCTGACCCAGGAACAGGGACAGGAGGAGAGGGAATGGCCTCAGGTGGGCCAGGGGAGTTCCAGCTCAGACATCAGGAAGAATTTCTTCACAAAAAGCATTAGAAGGGACTGCCCAGGGACATGGTGGGGTCTCCATCCCTGGAGGTGTCCAAGGAACACCTGGATGTGACAGTGCTCTGCTTTGGTGACAAGCAGGTGGAGGTCAGTCACAGGTTGGATTCGATGTTCTCATAAATAAATCTGTGACAGATCAAAAAATCTCCAGTTACCACAACTTTGGGATGCAACCCTAAAATGAATCCAGGTAAATTCAAGTTCAGCTTCTGCAGGCTGGACCATCCCTCCACATGGGTAAGCACAGAGAAAACATTTCACCTAAAAGTGCATTTTAAAGGATTCTCTGACTCTCAGCTGGCTCCATCTGCCCAGAGATTGAGTAGCACAGCAGCAGGAGAGAAACTTTTTGCTGGACAGTGTTTATTGAATTCCTACCCCCACATTCCCCCTGGATTTAGGTCAACCACAACACCTCAGTAATTCAAGCCAAGTTTGCCAAAACATTTCCTTGAAGAAAGAGAGCTTGGAGAACATTTTGTGTGCCAACACTGCTAAATCGAAACCTTCAGAGTCTGGTCTTTTCTACTTGAGAGGATGTCACAGTTCAATTTCCCAAATAAAACTGAAATTAAAAAAATTAAAATTGAGAGCATTAAAAGCTCGAAATCATCATAATCCAGATTAGACAAAAACATTACTCCTCATTTTCCCCAATTTTCTCGCCTTTTTAATCTGCTTTTCGTATGAAACTCAGTTCTTTCAGTGCTTCTGCATGGCATGAAACAATTCCCTTGATTTTTCATGGAAGCTGGAATCGTGGTTATTTGCACAAGCAAAGCAGTTGCACCACGTGCATTTCCATACCTCTCAGACAGCTAAATTTACTGAGTTAATTACATGGGGAGGAGAGGGGAAGTGTAAGAAAGGCTGCACCTGGCAGCAGGAAACCATCTCTGCTTGCTCCAGGAGCAGCTCTGGAGCCCTTTCATGGAGCAGCCTCTTCATCCTCCCCTTCACCTGCTGGAACAGGCTGGCACATCTCAGCCCGTACATTTTGTCCTCATCTGAAATCCACCTTTGAAAAACTACAATAACTCAAAAAAAAAAAAAAAAAAAAAAAGGAGAAAACGGAGAGGTTTAATTACTTTTATCCCTGTCCGAGAGGCACTTTCAAGTATAGCCAGGGTTCCTGGAATTGCAGTCCCAGTGCCAGGGAGAAAATGAACAGCAAGAGACAGGCTAAAAAAAATCCCCGGCTCCCGGATATTTGCCTGAAACACAGCTCGTTTCCAAGAACGAGGCTCTGAAAAGTCTGCCTGGGGCTGGGCTCCAGCAACGCCCTTCCCATCACTCTGCTCCAAGGTTACGCGGAGCCTGAGCTCGGCGATTTACGCATCCTCCACACACGCACGGCGCAGGCTGGGTGAGGTGAGAGGTGGGTTTGGTTCTGTGGATTCTATAGAGCTCAGGGGACAGGCTCTGTGTCCAGCACAGGCTCCACAAAGGAGCTGGTTCCCTAAGAGAGGAGCTCTGGGAAAGGCACAGCTCCCAGCTCCAACCTGGAGCATCCCAAGAGTCATTTCCATGGAGTCACCTTGGCGGGGCCTGCGGCACCGCGCGGTGCCAAGGCAGGGCAGGCTCACGGCAGCTTAGGTGCTGAGATGGCAGCCTTGGCATGTTCAAGGTGATCAGACACTCAGTGCAGCCCTGATATGTTCAAGGTGATCAGACACTCAGTGCAGCCCTGGCATGTTCAGGATGATCAGACACCCAGTGCAGCCCTGGGATGTCCAGGGTGATGAGACACCAAGTGCAGCCCTTGCCCAGGATGCAGCCCTGGGATGCTCATGGTGATCAGACACCCAGTGCAGCCCTGGCATGTTCAGGGTAATGAGACACCAAGTGCAGCCCTTGCCTGGGATGCAGCCCTGGGATAATAAGGGTGATCAGACACCGAGTGCAGCCCTTGCCTGGGATGCAGCCCTGCTGAAGGCACCAGCTCAGCAGTTTCCTGCCTGTCACCTGCGTCACTGCCTGGGCTCCAGCAGCAGGTTCTCAGCTGCAGTTTGAGTCCTTCAGGCACACAGAGCAGCCAGGGGGATGCTCACCCCACTTCTACTTTAAATCTTTCCAAGGTTTTGTTTGGTTTGGTTTTGCTCAAGCCTCTTGTTTGTAAAGAAGAAAACAAATAGGTATGAGCGTATGATGAGCTCTTGTAAATCACAAATCTCTCATGGCCAAGAGGCAGCACCCAAGGCTTGTGGCGTTCCCTGCACTCACGGCCAGCCTTGCCCTGCCTGGCTGTGCATGCAAACAAACTCCACAGGGCTCTGCCTCGCAGCTCAGTCCCTCAGGCCCCTCGCCTGCAGCTGAGCTGCCCACGCAGCGTTTGGAAACTCTGGCACGAGGCAGCTGGATCCCACAGATCCCCTTCTACAAACATCCCTGCAGAAAAAACGATCCAAGAGGCTCAAAGTACAAGGGGAAGGACACAACAGACACAAGGCCTTGGCTCTGTCCCTCTCCTGAGCTTTCTTCACCCTGAGCCACCATGGTCACCACAGGCTCCTTCCCAAGCCCACCTCAGTCCCTCATCCCAACACCACAGGGATGCAGGCTGAGCTCTCCCAGCACATTCACTGCAATCCCAGCTGCAGCCACACCTCCTCCACCAGCAGCAGGACCAGAGCAGTGCCACCACTGCCAAACACGAGCTGTGAGGGGAGGCAATGGCTCTGCCCCTGCAGCACAGCCCTGAGCAGTGGGCACCCATCAAATCCCACCCCATGGCAGGGGACAGGGACCTCCCAGGGAACAGGGACCTCTCAGTCCCACCTTTACACCAAGTCCTGAGCAGTCTCACAACAGTGTCACCTTTCCATGCACCTCTCCTGCAAGGACATCCAGCCTCTCTCTGTCACCATCTTCTTTCCACAGATCAGGATCCTCTTTCACAACCCACATTAGAATCAGTTTAACTTCCCAGCAGCCATGGACAGAAAGTTCTCTCTCTCCATCCTCTCGTACCTCCAGGCCCTTTGTCACATGATGAGCTCGTGGTCCCTGTGCAGTGTCAGCAGCAGTCCCAGACACCTCTCACGTGTCAGATCAGGCTCTGCAGTTGGATGAACAAGGCTTGGAGCCTCTCCTGGTGCTGCCAGTGATGCTGAGGTGGTTTAACCAGCCAGTCCAACACCATCTCTACCAGGACCAGGGAATTATTCCCTCCTAACCCCCCTGGCAGTGACCCCTCATCCCTGAACAAGCTCAGCTTCTGCAGAGCTCACAACATCCAAGACAGGTTTGGTCCTAGGAAGGTCAAGAGGAACAAATGGCTGCAGCACCAAGAACCCTGTTTTGCAAAGTCACTTTCCTTGATCCCATCCATATTTCAACACAGCTCCAACTGAGCCCCATTAATGTAATTGATTCTTAATGGCATTCTCCAAGAAACCATGTGAAGATTTTAACAGGCTATTAGATGGAAATTAAGCCTCACCCAAACCTTCCTCCTGTGGAACAAAGGTTTCCAAAGATGCAGGGGGGCTATTCCATTCCTGCTAATGGATAAGAAGGTTTGATTTGAGGAAAAGAGACACTTATTCTGTATTTTCCAGGCCTCATAGAGGAACACCAGAGGTTTGTAGCTACAAGGAAAGGGTTTCTCATCCTTCCCACACAAGCCAGATCAGAGGGCAGCCCTAGAGGGATCACAAGCAGAAGTGATGTTTGATGAGCTGGAGGGCTTCCAGGTTTCAAAGAGTAAAAATAAATACAAATTTTATTTGCTTTTGTCCACTGGGCACCTTCATGCCAAGCAGGCCTTGGCTGATTGCTCAGATGTGACCTTTGAAATCCAAAGAGCTGAACCTGGCCCAGGGTCACAGCTGTGGTTCCTGGGGAGGTTCCTGCTGCAAGAAACCTTTACAGCCCCGTCCTTCTGTGGAAAGAGGCACCAGGAAAACACTCCCAACTTCTCCCTTCCATTCATGAGCCACAGCTTTTGAAAGCCAACCCATGATTGCAGATTCCAAAGCCAGGACATGATCCTGAGCCCTGCCTTGGCCATGGAGCACATTCCTCTCTCTCCATCCAGGGTGGAGCCCCCATTTCCACAGCACAAGTTGGTGACAGCACTCGTGGACATTTTGACTCAGAGCATGTCACCTCCCCCAGAGGTGCAGCCCTGCCTGGGGTTCAGCTGTGACAGACACCCCCAGCTGCAGCTCTGGGTGTGCCACCGTGCATTTCACACATTCCCGTGGAACACGAGTGCTCAGCTCCGTGCAAGAGTCTCCCACTCACTGTGAGTGAGCAGCTAGAAGACTTCTAGCTGATGATTTCTACAAGATGATGCTGTTACCAACTCTTTTACTTCTGATTCAAGTTCCCCACACTTCATTTCAACATTTTTGAAGGTTTATTTTTACTTCTTTTGAGCTGTTTCAAACACTACTTTTCAGTGCTGACAGCCAGCCTCCTTCACGAGTACATTACAAAGTCAGGTACCTGCACTGCCTTCATTTTTACAGAGGTGGAAACGTGGAAACAAAGGGAAAAAACTAAAATCCCTTATAGCCAAAGACATGAGCAGAAGAGAAAAACAGAGCACCCAAAATCTCATCCATTGCCCAGCCTGCTCCAGAAGAGAACCAGAACTGCACCATCCTGGATCTGCCTCATCAACTGCTCCCATGGTCTCCTATTCCTGCTTCACACTAAAACAAGAAATTGGATCATGTGAGCTTCCTTTGTCCTTTTCACCTTTTGTGAAAGGCAGGGATTTCCATCCTTTTGTATCTGTTATAACTGGCTTTAAAGTTGTGACCAGAGAGTGAAAAAAATTAAGATTTTTTTAAAAATATACTTGGGGTGGTCCTGTCTGTACAACTAGTAACCAACTCGAGCATTTCCAAATCCTTTTTTGTTGTCCCTATCATATTTTAGTACTTTATTGATTATTACAGAACAAGAAATTTAAAGAAGCTCAGGATTTATCCAGCCAGTCCAGAAAGTAAGTTTGGCCGCAGAACTCCAGGAATTGGGAATGCCTCTGCCAAGGAAATGGGTAAATCAGGCTGAGATTTGGCATCAGAAGACAAGAAAGGTAAAATTTTTCATTTCAGCACATTTCTCAGAGCAGAGATAAGCTGCAGAGATCTGTGATGAGGTTATTTGTGTTATCAGCTAAATGGTTTTGAACAGATACAGCATCACTTACTTGGAGCACAAGGATATGAACTTCTGAAAATAATGGGATTAAAAAGAAATGTAAGGAATTTTCTGGATTTCAGGCTTCATCCTGCAGCCAGAATTCAGTGGCCCATGTCTTTATCAAATCACCTCATCTTTTCTCCAGGCCTGTTTCTAATGACCCTCAGGAAATGTGTTACCCCCTCACCTGCAGCCAAGAGTGCAGATCCCTTCCCAGAGTGGAAATAACTCCTGGAAATAACTCCCTGAACCTCACACAGCCTTTGGCTGCCACCCCTCTCCCGGCGCTGGAGGCCAGAAAAGCGGCAGAGATTTGTCTTTGGCACTGGGAGGGAGGTTTGTTAATGCTCCTCCCCAGCAGGAGAGCTTTCATGCCTGACTTGTGGCAGCTGGACGAGCTCTCAGGTCTGACTGAAGCCTCATTGAGGACAGGGCCACCCTCTGATTAGATAATTTCACCTGCCAGAAGCTTCTCCTGAGTTCCAAATCCTGCCAAGTTGGGAGGCTGTGGCTGAGATCCTCCCGAAGCAAGGTCAAGGGGATGCTCCACCACGGCCAGGGAGCAGTGAGACCCCTGCAGCACCAGCTCCCAGGGTGCCAGACCTCCCTCCTCTACAGAACCAGCCCTCCTTTATCAAAGTGACAGCCACATTAGCAGAAACCACCTGGGATTCGTTCTAAATGAGTGATAATTTTCAACCCCAGATCTTTTCCTAATCTGAGGCTCGCAGGGTTGGAGGGCACACTCAGCACTGGAGCATTGAAGTTTCTCTGTGAGCTGTAGCAGGAGGGTGTTTGATCTTTAAATCAGACATGAAGTGATGAAATAGCAGCACTCCTATCGCTGCTGCTTCGTGTCTAAAGTGACAAAGTCGTATTCCCAGGTCAGGCTGGAACAGGCTGCATCCTGCCCTGGCTGCTGCAGGGTTCAGAAGAAATTACAAGATAAAGAAAAGGACAATTATGAAACAGCCTGTTCACATTTCCACCTAACTTATCCCAGGCAGCACCAGAGAAAGGCCTAATCATCCCCCTTCAAAAAAAATCTCATTTCCCTTCTGGTGGATC
Source organism: Sialia sialis (assembly GCA_009812075.1). Classification (NCBI taxonomy): domain Eukaryota; kingdom Metazoa; phylum Chordata; class Aves; order Passeriformes; family Turdidae; genus Sialia; species Sialia sialis. Next base: position 4,240,573 of record VRYO01002223.1, read on the forward strand.
TGAAGATGATCTCAAGGCTACTTTGGTCCCAAAGACCCAAACCAGCCCATTTCAGCTGGAGCAAATGCTTGTGATGATTTCCATGAGTTAATTGCATTTCCATTAGTGAAGAAGTTCTAAAACTTTATTTTCGTCACTGATGCTTTCTGAGTCCTACCAAAATAGATAGGAAACATGATTTCCTCTCTGCTTTTCTTTATCTCATCCTTATGAGACTTTGCTCTTAATTTTAACTCTCTTAACCTTCTCAATTCTCCTTAAATGTACATTTCTTCAACCCTTTAATCATTTTCACAACCTTCATCCTAAGCTCCCATGCCCAAACTTTATTTAATGATGCTGGTTCAGGGTTTGAGAGGGGGAAACTGAACCAAAAGGCTGAAAGATATTGAACTATCTTCCCTTTTTTTTTTTAGTTCTTTTTAATTGGAAAATAAGCAGAGAGCCCAAATTTAAGTTCTTTCAAAGCTGTTTTGAACTAGGAGCAAGCTACATTCCAAGTATTTCTGATTATCAGAGTTCTTCAGCACAGGAACATTTTGTAGCTGAAAAAGTCTCAGTCTTCTCCAAGCAGCTAATTTTTGTCCTTCACTTTGGTACTTGTACATCACCCCATGGACCATCAACGTGCTCCTAAAGCATCAGTCTGGCTCTGGACCTTCCAGAAGTGCAGAGTCCTACAGGGAATTTGTGTAAGGAGGCAAAGAGAGGAGACAGCTTTAACCCCTCTCCAGAAACTCCACTAAGGAAACTTCTGCTCACAGATTCCTGGCTGGGAGCAGCCTTTCCCTCTCTGCAGAGCTCCAAGAACAAGTTTTATTCCCAGGGAAGCTCCAATCACTACTCCTGATCCTTTCCTTGCTTAAATCTCACCCAGCCCAACCTGAACTGACTTGAACTGAGCCAACAGCTAAAGCCATTATTGTCTAAAATTGGTTTAACTCAGGAGTGACCTGAACTTCTTGCTCCAGAGGGAGGCTTTTAAAATTCTGCAGCTGATCACGAGAACCACCTACACAAACACACCCAGCCCTGCAGCCAGCTCAGAAACCAAGACAACTCCAGCACTGACAGAATAAGAATATCCACCAGAAAAGCCTGACCTGTTTCCTGAACACTCCACCCTGAGATCACCGAGCAAATGAGTTTGTTTCATTTCTAAATCCAAATTAATTTGGATTAACTGGTGACTTTTCTGGCCACTAAAATCTGGGAGGATGGAGGAGGGAGGAGTCATGCCAGACATGCATTTAGCTGATGGTGACCATGCCAGGAGGGAAAAGTTTCTCCTGTGTGTTGTTTAGGTGGCCATGCTCCTTTGTGAGGATCAGGGAACCTTTCAAAGCCTCTGAGCTCACCCCACAGGTCTGATGTGTGCCAGGACTTTGTCAGGCCGAGCTGCTGGGCTTGCCCAGGCACCAGGAGTTCATCCAGAGGAGTCATCCTGCAGCCTGACCCCAATCCCATGGGATCCCTCCCTCTGTCCCAATCCCATCAGATCCCTCAGCACAGAGAAGATGCAAGAGAGATGAAATTATCAAAAAATCTGGTGGAATTGTGTAGAAAATTGTCTCAAGATGCTGCTCCTGGACTTGGCTTGACCTAGAATTCACACATTCCCTGGCTCCAGCTTCCAGTGTGGAAGCCTGGCCCTGGCCAGGACGTCCTACACACCTCAGCAAGAACAGGATGGAAAATCAGTTTTCTGGATCCAAGTTTGCCAAATCCAAGTTTTCTTGATGTTTTCAGAGAGGCCTGAGGAAGGGAATGGTCTGAGAGCACCCAAAGCCTTTGGGGTGAGATGTGGACCCAAGGAAACGTGCACTGCTGCTGCTCAGGCTTGGAGCACAGCTAAAACCAGGCTGATTTTCCAAATCCTCTCCCTTGTCCCCAGTCACAGGCAGGCTCTCCTCTCAGATGAGCAGGCACTTTGGCATGCAAAGCTGCTCCCTCGGGAACTGGGACACAGCAGCAGAAGCAGCATTTGAGGAACAGGAGTCTGAGGTAACCTGCAGCCTCCTCCTCATCTAATTATGGGACAGCACTCAACACCACACACACCACTTGGCTATTTTGGGCTTGGTGATTTTTTTTGTTTGTTTGTTTTTAAACAAGGAAGCATTAAAAATAAGAAATTAAAGTACTTTGGAGCTGCAGTTTGATTTGCTGGTTTGGGGTTGAATTCCCAGTATCCACACCCAGCTCCAAGAGCAGCTTCCAATGTTTTCCACCTCTAGGTGCCCACAGGACACAGTTGCCAGGGCAGGATCACACATTAGGAGCAGATCCCAAGGTCCAGAGTCCTCTTCCCACCTGCAGACTCCACAATTGCCTGTGCAGCTGCTTTCCTCACAAGAGAAAATATTACCCTGCCACCCACCTGCCTTTGAGAGCCATAAAAAGCTAAAAATACTGTCTGGACTCTGGACCAATGATCCTGTCTGCCTTTGATAAAGCCCTGGCTGCCATGAGATGCACCCCACTTGGGATGGTCCCTCCTGCTTGACAGCTGCCCAGCTTCAGGGAGAGGCAAACACCCATAAATATTGTCTGGCCACTCTTGGTGAGCACAAAGCTTCCAGGAAGTACAAACAGGCAGAAAACGTGGAAATGGGCACAAGATGGAAACCTGGATGGTTTGGTTTCCTCTCTCTTTACTACAAAGGGGTTTGTTTGTGCCTCAGCTTCCTCCTCCTTGTGCTGTCCCACATTATCCCTTCCCACCCCAGGTATTCGATACCTCACAGTCCCTTTCAATAAGGAAAGAGAGCAGCACATCCATCTCATTATCTGTTTGCCCTTGAGAAGTTCTCTGACCTGAAACGTTTGGTTTGCCACCACCAGAGCAGAGCCAGAGAAGGATAATTTCTGCCAGGGAAGGGTTGTCCCCACCTGCAGATCCTCTGAGGGGCTGGGACCATCTGCAGCTTCCCCCAAGCACAGCCCAGAGTCCTCCTCTGCCCAGGAAAGTCTCCTGATTTAGCAGCCAGCCACACAATTACTCACCCACCCACTTCTCTCAACCTGCCTCCAGCCACCCCCACCAAAATCGATGCAGAAAAGCCACTACAAGCAACAAAAAAAGACTTGAGCCCTAATTAACTCTCCGAGAGGCTCAGCATGGCCTGGGTCCCCCTTTGCTTGGAGAAACAAGCCCAGAGGGAAATAAGCTCTGGTCCCAAGGAGGCTGCTGCTCCACTGGGCAGAAAAGGAAATGGGGATATTTGCCAGATGGGTTTAGAGGCCTCAAACCCTTCCTCCCTCTTCAGCCTTCTCTGAAGGGAACAGCTTCTGCAGCTTCTGAGAGCCCAGACAGCCAAGAGACAGAGGACAGAACAATTTCTATTCAACCTGAGACCTCACACACCCTCCTCCCTCCCACTTACAAACTCTCTCTGCTTCAAAAATGAAATTTGGGTGCTTGTCTTCCTCCTTGCTGCCCTAACCCACCAGCCAGAACACCAGGTAACACCTTGTAGGTAAATTCCCTGTGTCTTGTCCACCTTTATCTGATTTAATTTCAGAAGGGACCCTTTGTTCTTCTGAGCCAGCAAATGTCCATCCATCACTGGAGCATAAATGAAATTGAAAGCAAGGATCAGCTGCATTAAAATCCATAAAGGCTTTGCTCCTTCCATGACTCATGCACGGTGCTGACAGCCCCGAGTCCATCAGCACTCCAAGCAAACAGCTCCTTTTCCTTGTGACAGCAACCAGGACTGAGCTGGTTCCTTCTCAAAGTGTCCCTTTTCCCTCTCCTGTTGCTGCTCTGCTTTGCTTTCTAGCACACAAGTGCCAAAAATTCCACACTGAAAGAAGAGGGAAATCTGCTCTTCCCTGCTCCGACCCCTTCATTGCCTACATCTCCAGACCCACAGCTGATACACCAAGCACTGAGCACCTGAAGGGGTGCTGCAAGGCATCCAAGGGGGCTGATTCCATTTGGATTTCATGTTTCTAATTTGTTCTATGGTTATTTGCAGGTGCAATATAGAATCAAAGCATCACAGAAAGGTTTGGGTTAGGAGGGACCTTGAAATACACCCAGAGCCACCCCTGCTATGGCAGGGACACCTCCCACTGTCCCAGGCTGCTCCAGCCTGACTTTGGACACTGCCAGGGATCCAGGACCAGTCACAGCTTCTCTGGGCACCCTGCACCAGGGCCTGCCCACCCTCACAGGGAAGGATTTTTTTCCCAGTATCTCATCTAAACCTCCCTTCTGTTTGAAGCCATTTCCCCTCGTCTCGCCAGCCTTGTACACAAAGCACACCAGAGCTCAGATATCCTCATTTAAGGGCTCCTGAATACATAGGAACATGCACATGGAGAGCAAGAAATGCTGGAACCAGAGCTTCTATGATTATTGGATAGCTTTAAGAAATCCCAACCCTCACCAAGGCATTTCCCCCTCAAACACTTCCCTGGTCACATCCCCCCCCAAACCCTGTCTGGGAGGTACATCCACCTCAAAGAGGCAGAGCCAAGGTCCAAACCTGCTGCACAGCCCAGGCTGGGTGGTTCCTGTGCCTCCCACTCTGTCAGTCATCACTGCATCCAAGGCTGCTGCTCCTCAAACTCAGCACCAGGAATAGCAGCTCCCACTGCCCACATAGCAGGATGATCCTGGTAACCAGCAACGCTCACATCCAGGAGGAGCAGGGCTTTATGCTGCCACTAAATGAGTTGCCTTCCAAATTATTAGCAGCATCAGGAGCTGGGAGCACATTTCTCCGACAATCAAGATGATTCTGGCTTTTGTAATTTGTTCCAGACAGCCTGAGACATCCGTAGCCGCACTGAGACTTGGTGCACATCATTAGGCAGCTCCGGGCCTGGCACACGCTGTCTCTGCCAGTCCCACCCAGAGATCCAGGCAGCTGATCCAACTGGCTCAAGAAGCCACCAGAACTCTTCGAGAGTGTTTAATCCAGGCTGACTGGAAGCCAAGAGAAATTAATTCTGCTCATAAAGGACAGGGCACGATCCTGTCAAGCACTCCATTATTTCATACAAGCCTTTAGCCACTCTAGGTGTTGGACAAACACCCCATAGTTGTGGTCACCCCATGAGGATGTGGCAGAACTGGGAAAGGACCAAGGCAGCAGCAAAGGCCTGTGGTGCACAGAAAAGCCCTCAGGTCAAGGGAGGTTGAGCAGCATAAATCTCTGACTGGGGAAATGCTGGCATTTCATAAAACCACAGGCATGCAGGAAAAGGAATTCCTCTTCAAACCTTACTAGAAGGCACCAAGGGGAATCTCAGGTAGCTGGTGATGAAAAAGGGACATGCAGCTCCTTTCTTGGGGTATGGAATTGAGCCCTAAGGCCCATTATCCATGGTATGTTGAAACCAAAAGTATGAACAAGCTCCAAAACACAAGTAAGGACAGAGCCCTTGGACATCACAGTTTAAAAGCCTTTCCCCCCCACCTCAAAAATCCCTGGACATTTGGATTTTTGGAATCAGAATCAATATCACTTTGTCCATGCCTTGTCCTCCATTCTTCCCCTCAGCACACAGCCCTTGACACCAGCTCCATGTAAACCCTGCAGTTCTCCAGGCTTTGCATCCAAAGGGAGAAAACCTCCCATGGACTCCAAGAGGAGCAGGTCTGAGCCCTGCAGGCCCTGAACCACAGCTCCTGGCTCCAGCGGGGGAATCTGGAAACAGGACAAATTTGTTCCCCAAACAACTGTGGATTTGTGAGATTTTCAACCCAAAACACATAGCAGCAATGGAGTTAAGAAGCACCTTTGCCTCCAGCTTGGCAAAAGGGCATTAAGATAACCCAGTCCCAGGCCAGCTGAGAAACTGCAATTTTGTGTGATTTAGAGCTGCTAATGGGTGATGTCATCACTGGAGCCAATGCAATCCCACATGAGCAGGAGCTATAAAATGTGTTTTTTCTCCCCAACAGCAACAGGCCCATCCCAGCAGGGGCTGGTTTCATTGAGACTCGTCTGGTGGAGATCTCAAGAAATCACTAAAAAAATCCTAAAGGAAACAACATCTTTCAAGGGGACCAACCTATTCTTTTCCCAGGCCTTTATTAACAGCTGATCCACAGGTTTCCTTGGAAGCAAATGAGAAAGAAGCACCACAGCATTGCTGGGAAAAGAAACCGAGGGAGTGTTTTCTGGAACAACAAACCAAAGCCATTTTGGGCCACTATCTGTTAGACTTGAGTTTAGCTCAATAGGATATTGATCCTGCCTGCGTGGAACACAGCCCTGATGTGTTTCCTGATTAACAACTTCTGCTGTCTGCTTTTGACAAACAAAATCTCCCCTGTTGCAGGTAGATAAAAAATATATTTATCAATAATTCCAGGGTGGAGGCATTGAGTAGCCAAAAAATTTAATAAAAAGAAAAAAGGGTTGGAAAAAGCAGGTGGGAAGGATTGCTGCATGATCACTGGAATATTTACATAAGGCTAAGTTCAATCAATGCAGAGCCTTCCCCCACAGCCTCCTCCAAAACACACCCAGACTCTGGCTGGCCTTTTTCCTATGGAAACAGAGAATGAGAGCAGAGCTGCTCTTTGCTTTTCTGGGGCTTAGCTAAAAGCTGAAAATGAGATCAGGTTTTCTGACATTCACCATTTACCTTCATAAAAACAGGTAACACTCGGCAGGTACACAGCTCTGTGTGGGGTATCGAGGAAGATTTTCATGACCTTTCATGCTTCCACAGAAATAAAAAAAAATTAAAGAGGAGGAATCAAAATCCCTCTATAATATTGAAGATCAATGTAAAACTGAGCTTGGGAGATAAGCACTGCCTGGGAAACATGAAGTAACATTTTCAAGTAGAAATCTTGCACATATGGTAAAGGGAAGCTTTTGATAGAGTAGCAAAATGATATTTCAAAAAATGATGTCCTCTCTCTCTCTATTTATAAGAACACATTAAGTACTGCCTTAGCACTGTCCTTTTTTATTATTCCCTAATAAATTACAGTTGATCATTTTTTGAAACGCACAGATCCGAGTCTGCCTTCCACAGAAATGAAAATGAAGTTCCCACTCATGCTACCACCTTGCAGCCCCTCCCTGGAGGGTCTGTCAGCAGGAAATTTCTCACTCATCAAGCTGACTCTCAAGTCTTGATGCAGAAACGAGGAGGATTTTGTCCCAAATAAACACCCTGCACAGGTTTTTCCTCACCTGAGCTCATGCAGGCAGTGGGCACAGGGAAGGGTTCTGGCCACTGAAGGAAACCCAAGGAACTCCAGGTTTCCAGCACAGCCCCATGGCAACACAGGAGTGAGCTAAGAACTTAATCATGATCTGGACAAGTCAGAGCAAAACACACCAGGCTACAGAGAAAACACTAATTCAACCCCTGTGTGAAGCTGCAGAGCTTTCAATGCTCCCTCCACCTGGGCTGGAAATACTCAGGAAAGCATCAAACCAAGCATGAGTAACTCTGTTATTTTCAGTGCCTTCCCCCTAACGCCAAAAATCGGGCACGAGCTCAAGTGCCTTGTTAAATCCAGCCCTCGAATTACAAGGATTAGAGGTCTGGATTTCCTCTGTGGAGATGGCTCTTGGGCTTGATGCCGATGAGTTCAGCCTTTGCCACCCCTGCACTGCTGCCTGGTGGGAAGCCCTTGTACAAGACAATTTCAGCGGGGCGCAGTTGGTGTCACCATTGGAAACAGCAGCGGTGACGTTAACAGGATGGCACTTCAAAGGCACCCGCGGGGTTGCAGATGGCACCGGGGGTCCTTGTTCCAGCTGTCTCATCAAGCTGATATTCCACTATTATTTTCCAGGACCAAACAGTGCTGCAAACAGCTCCCACAAGAAACCCAGCGCCGGGGAGACACAGAGGTGCTGCACATTTCAGGGGATCCTGCACATTTCAGGGGATCCTGTATGTTCCAGGGGATCCTGCACGTTCCAGGGGGATCTGCAAATTCCAGGGGATCTGCACATTCCAGATGGATCACGCACATTCCAGGGGATCTGCACATTCCGGGGGATCTGCACATTCTGAGGGATCCTGCACATTCCAGAGGGATCCCACATATTCCAGGGGATCTGCACATTCTGTGGATCTCACACATTCTGGGAAGATCCCACACATTCTGGGAGATCCTGCACATTCCAGGTGGATCCCACACATTCCAGGGGATCTCACACATTCCAGGGGATCTGCACATTCCAGGGGATCTGCACATTCTGGGGCATCCTGCACATTCCAGGGGATCTGCACACTCTGGGGGTCCCACACATTCCGGGGGGGATCCCGTGGCCATTTCAGCTGCTGCTGAAAAACCTGGAATATCTCGGTTGTGAATTAACTCAACAAACTCTGGAGTCTGGTTTATGGAGAAAAAAAAACGAAAAGGAATTGAAACCATGCCTAACCAATATGGCTTTTCTGTAGAGCTTGAGCTTTAGGTAGAGAACCACTGGAGCCAGCTGAATTCCAGCTCATACTGGAATGCTTTGCTGTAGGATAAATTCAGCCAATGCCAAAGTCCTTTCCAGAGTCAGGGCCTTGGTTTTATATTTTTTTAAACACAAACAACGGTGTGGAGCTAACTAGAAATCAGAACAGAGCGTCAGTGAGAATAATTGTAGCATCTGTGCTAATTCTCTTTTCATCCTGGTACCCCCTGCTTCTAAGTATGGAAATCTGATTCTCCTTGTGCCTCCACTGAAGTTTCTATTGATTAAATACCCAGCCCCAGCAGCAGGAGAATCAAGCCCTGCATATTTATTCTCTTCCTCTTAATACATCAAGAATTCCCTTTGGCCTCTCAAGTGCTGTATCACAGGGTGCCCTGAATGCAAATGGAATTACAGTGATCATGTAGCTAATGAATACATTTGTATATGTATGCAAGCACTTCCCTACTCCTCACCACCAGCAGGAGCAGGGAACATCCACGCTCAGCACACACACAGGCAGGGAAGCTGTGGGAAAGGATGGATTTGGGAAGCATATCAATAGCAGGAGCCAGGCTGCAGTTTCTGGGGAGAAATGAACTGAAATCCTTCCAAGATGAAGGCTGCAAGCTCAGGACCTCACACAGACCTTTGGATCGCTTCCTCTGAAGCTTTAAAGCCCAATTTGTAGACTAGAAGTGTTCATGTTTATGTTTTTATTATCCAGCAGCATCACTCTCTGTTTATATAAATAGACAGAAACTGCTGCAACGCATAATGTAAAATATTGTCAGCATTTTCGAGGGAGACATCAGTGATATCATCTCAAACCAGGCTACAAAATGCACACATGACCTTTTCACCTCCATCCTTAACAAGACATTTTGAATTCCTTTCAAACATCTTTGAATTCTTTTGAGAAAAGTTATTTTATAGGGGAATGAATTCACTCCTGCAGAAACTTGGCCAATTTCAGAGCTGTAACAGCTTAAAACCAGGATGCATTTAATTTGTTAGCACACTCCATGTTGACTTCTAAAGTCATCCTGTAACATCAGAAAATAAATTGATTTAAATCAGGTTCAAGTACCAGTGGCAATTAGAACCTGCAAAGTCACAGAAATGTCAGGAGGTGTCTGGATCAGATACACACTGGAATATCTATGAAGAAATATCCTCACAACCACTTTTGAGTTGGTTCAAACGCTTGGCAAGTGACTCATTGAGCACAAGAGCCATTCTTTGGATTCACTACCAGCAGCAATGCAAGTTTTTAGTGCAGTTCTACTACAGTCCAACCCAGAGTAAACAAACACCAAAACCAGGGTTGGAGTCCCCAGTGAGCTCAGGGGGAGAGGTCACTTACCCCGTGAGGACCACCACAAAATCCATCACGTTCCAGCCGTTCCGCAGGTAAGAGCCTTTGTGAAAAACAAAGCCCAGAGCGATGATTTTGATACCAGCTTCAAAACAAAATATTCCAATAAAGTACGGCTCGGTGTCATCCTGGAAAAGAAAGGAAATTCCAGGAGTCAAGGAGATAATATCCATGCTCCTGCTCTGATAACCCATCCTCTGAACAGCTACAGGCACCAACTTCACACCTTCTCCTCTCTTTGAACAGCTGAAATTAGAAGGTTTCAGTTTACTGGAACTAAGCTCAGAGAGGAATTGCATTATTATTTCTCTGAAATGAATTTTCTTTACAAATTGGCAATTCTATTGGCCTTCATCCTGATGGCTTCATGCCACGCTTTCCTCCTTTATGGAACGTTCTGGAGAGAATTTTGATGTGGAGGTTTTGCTCTAAGGGTATATTTAAATTAGAGATGACAGGTTTCTGGAGTCATTGGCATGGAAGATGCTCCACAATTCATCCAGGAACCTGAAACAAGAGGGGATCTTGGGGAGCAATCGTCAGCACAGCAAGCCTGACAGCACTGACAGGAAATTATTTATTTATCATTTATTCCATCAGTTCTTTCTTCACTCCTTCTCCTCCATTTTATCAATTTTCACAGCTGCAGCCTCATTTGTTTTCCTTTCACTGGGGATCTGGTTCGGGGAGAAATCCCCAACCCCTCCCATGAGCAGCAGGAGCAGCAAGTTTTGTGTCTCAGGTCCATGGTGCAGACTAACTCATCCCTTGGGATCGCAGATTCATGTCCTTGCTCACTACAGAGAAAATCAAGCTCAGTCCCTACAGTTTTACTAAACCTTTTATTCAATCTCTGCACCAGATCTCTCAGGATTAGACTTTACTGACAGGAGTTTCAACACTAATTCAGTGCCAAATGGAAGCATTCACATTTGGAAGGAAGATTTGGGCAAGAAATGAGAACAAAGTAAGAGGTAAAAGCAGCGGGCATCAATTTCAAGAACTTGTTCATCAGCTTTGGCACCAGTAACCAATTTCCAAATGTGCCTTAGATCCTGGTTTTCAGTTGAATTCAATGGAAGTAAAGCAGCCCTACCCAAAAAAGAAGCAAACTTCCACACTGAGAGTTTAGAAATGTCTTTTCCAGTGGCTTCGGCATTTCTGCCACCAGAACCAAAGAGCTGAGCTGCTGTTTGAGGCATAGTTGTTTATATCTTTCAATTCTCCCCATGACAAAAGGAGATTGTTTGGAAAAAGAGCAGGAATGTCGAGGCTTGTGGCCCCAGAACCAGGCAAGAAGCAGCTTTGGCACCAGCACAGCAGCTCCTGCTCAGCTCTGGCACAGACCCACACCTCAGGACAGCACTTGCTCCAGAAATTCAAGTTTTCACCTCTAAAAGTTGGGCTTGTTCAGCCTTGAGAGGTGATGCTGAGAGGGGCCCTCAGGCCTGGGTGTCTCTGTCTGTCTGTCTGTCTGTCCCTGTGCACAGAGCAGCCCCAGGCTCTGCTCCAGGCCCAGCAGTGGCCCCAGAGCCACGGGCAGGGACTGAGCCCAGGAGTTCCCCCAGCACAGGAGGCAGAGCCTGTGCCCTGGGCAGAGCCCAGAGAGGCTGTGGGGTCTCCTCCTGGGGATGTCCCAGAGCTGTGTGCACACAGTGCTGTGCCCTGAGCTCTGGGATGGCCCTGCTGGAGCAGGGAGGTGACACCAGTGACCCCACTGTGGTCCCTTCCAGCCTGAGCCACCCTGGGATTCTGTGGAATTTGACAGCACAAGGAGGCTTGGCTTGACGTGACTGAAAATAAAACCTCTGAGAGATTTTTCCATCAGCAGCTGAATTTGTGCTCTGTTTCCCAAATCCCCACACACCTCAGAGGGAAGAGCACTTTCACAAATTTCATCCTCCACCCCTGTTACCTCTGTTCCCCTCCACCTTTGTGAGCTCCCAGCCGCAGCAGCTCCAGCTCCACAGCCCTGTGGTGAGGTGAGGTCACCTGCAGTGACACTCACAGGTGCTGGCTGGGCAGGGAGAAAAGCACAGCAGGGACCTGTTGAGATCACTCTGGACCCCTGGCTGAAATTGAGAGGATAAAATAAAAACCCGTCCCCAAAACTGGCTTCCCCTCCAGCCAAGGAGGGGTTTGCACAAGCAGCAGCACCTCTGTCCCTCACTGGTGCTGCTCAGAGGACACTGGAGCCACCACTGCCACACCCCAGCTGCCAACCCACAGAGAATCAGGGACAGAGGCCATCAGGCCCGTTATGATCTTCAACAGAAATCCTACAGATTCTGTAAATCCTACAATAAACATCTTCTTCCAGCAGCTGCTCCACAGCGAGAGCTGGAGGCATCCCAGGGCTCCACCCCAGCACAGAAAAGAGGGAACAAGCGAGAAGGGGTCAGAAATCATCCTGTGTGATTCCAGAAGTTCCTCACAACTCCTCTGCCTTCTCTCATGGCACAGGAGCCCTCTGCCAGCCCAACCCACCTGTTCAACCCCCCCAACAGCTCCTGCTTCACCAGCTCCAGATAATGTCTACACACAAAGGCCTCCCAACCCATCCCAAATTCCCATCCCACAACTACTCGTGTGCCTCTAAAAATAGCTCTTCTAACACACACAAAAAAAGCTACCTTTACCCACATCCACTCCTCCACATTACTCCCTCACTTCCTTGAAGCCTGGTATGTACTCCAGTCTCTGCTCAATCTAGGTCAGGTGCCTGGTGATTACAGCTCCCAGCTTTAAAGAGCCAGGCTCCAGGTACTCCAGGTTTGATGGGATGTGCTCTTCCCAAAGCTAGGGCTACGCAGAGCTCTTAGGAAGTGGGTCAAAAGAATTTTTGTCAGCTTCTAGGGAAGCAGAAAGGCTCACAGATGTATTTGGGTATTTATTACAAAGAAAAACTCTCATCTGTAGGGTTGGCAGGGAGTAGCTGGGGAAATGAGAGGTGAAAGAAAGAGGGTCTTTTCTAAAGCCTGCCTAAATTTACTCTGATTCAGCCCAAGAATCAGGGCAGTAACCAGATGAAAAAATAAAATTTATGCCCCATTAGGGAGAGGTTCTGCAGCTGAAAAAAAAAAAAAATTCAGATGTGTGTGATGGAAGGAGGGAAGGATGCAGGTGAGTGCCCTGTGCAGCACTAACACAGCCCTGCCTCAGCTCAGAGTCCCTGCCAGGACCCCCTGAAGCCCCTTCAGAGAGAAAGCTGTGCCCCTGCTCGAGTTCCAGAGGGGCAGAGCAGGTGATAATGAGGATCTGTGTGCGTACTTGGAAGGAGGGCAGAGAATCTGGGCAGCAGCCAGAGCTGTGCCAGCAAGTTGTTTGCTGTGGACACAGCAGAGCTTGAGACTGGGCCAAACACACATTTAATCAATATGTTTCTGATCAGAAACAACTTCTGAGGCTGGAAAGTCATTACCATTCCTACTTCACGTCCTAGTGTCTTTCCTTGGCCTTCAGATGTGACAGCCTGGAGAGGTTTGGGTGTGAAAGTCTTTGTTCATGCAAAGGTTAATATGAGCAGCTCACATATTACTGCTCTAAGTGCCTGTGGATGGGAGAAAGCACTAAATCCATTAGTAAATTGCCAGAGCTGTCACGCTGAAAATCTGGGGAAATTTATGTTCTGTCCTCGCATCCAAAACCCCCGGGGGAGCCAAACACCTGAAGCTGCAGCAAACATCCCACAGCCCCTCCGTGCTGCCAACAGGGGCTGCCCAGGGCAGGGCAGAAAGGAGATCTGTCCAGCAAGTGCTGAAATCATCACTCTCCTGCTGGGACAGGTCTCCTGAAGCTTCTCATGGAAAATTCAGCAATTACAAAGGAGACAAGGAGAGGAGGAGGTCTTGTGAGCAAGGTCCCACAAGGCTTTTTGGGGCTGGGTGGGAAGTTCCCGTTCCCACGTTTGGAGCTCTCAGCACCAGGCTCTGGGCTGCCCAGAGCAGCTCCCTCAGCATCTCTGCAGCTGGCAGCACTCCAGTGTGTACAAACAATGCAATATTTACTGGGATAGAGGGAGCTGACTCCACAGCCCACTGGCTGCAGCCCTGGGTGGAGATGGGCTGGGGCAAACCTGTTCCACTGGACAGTTCCTGATGGGAGGGAAACATTCCCAGCACCCAGGGCATGTGAGACTTCCAGCAGGAGCAGGACAGAGCCTCGGGGTAGGTCAGGCTGCTGCTGGTGGGAGAATGAGTTTGTTCCTCTTGTTTGGTGATCGAGGACCTGAACCAGTGCTCCAGCTCACCACTGAATGGTGGTGGTCACTAATTTCTCATTGACAGAATTTCCAGCCCAGAGCCAACTCACGCTTTTCTGTGCACACAGAAAATGGGCAGAGAGAGAATTCTCCCAACTCAGACACCCAAAATCCTGGAATATTACATGTACTGGGACATGTGCTCACTTCACCGTGTTTGACAGTAACAGGAGCACAGAAAACAGCCCGGTGAGATTGCAGTGCAGGGTCATATCCTGGGTCGTGGGGAGATGGATAGAGGAAAATTTTGATTAAAAGACAAAAATAATTCAAATGTTTCCATGGGCTTCTCTCTTTTTTCCGCAGCTTTAACAGACAGACAATCTTAATTTTTTTTTCTTTGTGTCTGTGGAACAACTTATCTTGGCAACTTCTGCTTTCCTTCAACAACTCTGCCGACATCTCCCAGTCACAAAAGACTTGTGATGTGCACCTCATATCCTTAATATCTGATTAACTCTTCACTGAGGATCTCCAATTTGGAGATTTTAACAAATCCAGGAGAAAATAAAAGCCATATCCATTAACAATTACCCAAATAAAGACCAATTCCATTCCTGCTAAAGACAGCAATAAAGCACCTGCTGTTCTGCATGGACTTAGAATTTGGCTGAATAAACCTGCAAAAGTATAGAAAACTTATGAGGACGTTCCCCCATTTTTATTTAATCAACTTCCAGTTTATAGAAGTAACAGGAGAATTCTAAAGAGGTTTCACTTTGAAAACTAGAAGACAGTTTTTCTTACTCACAAGGCTTATTTTTTCCATCTTATGTTGAAAATAAAAAGTATTTTCTGACTTGTAAAGATTCTCAGTGCTACTCTGTGAAAAATCGCTTTATATTTCAGAGTTAGGAATGTACTGCGGTTAAAATGGCTTCAGGATATCTCGGGATAAAAAGCAGGGGTTAATTCTCCCTTCCACCCAAGGCAGAGCCCACCGGACAGAGATTGTGCATTTACCTCACAGCTCTCTCACACTGTGCCCTCTCTGCAATGATTGAGGCAGGATCTGAAGGTGTGTGTGCTGTAAAATGGAATTAATACCCTGGGAAAGGACAATAAAATATCTCTAGGACACCCTTATAAATTGAGGGATAGAAAGAAACATAGACCCAACATGAACCAAAGGACTGCTAAGCCAGAACATCCCCCAGACTGCTTTTCCCCTCACTAATCCACGTTTATAACCACGGATGGTGCTTTCTCACTCAGTCCTGGCTCTAAACCCGTGCTTTGCTCACACCCCCAGGCTGGCCTTGCCAACCAAGCCCAACGCACACAAAGACAGGTTTAATGGCAGAAAGATCTGCATAAAATCATTGGTTCACCTTATCCTTGTATCTTCTCAATTAAAAATAATTCCAACAGTGAGAGACAGCAAGGCCCGTGCAGGAGGGCAGCCAGCAGGAGCGGATCCATTTCCAAACCAGCAGCAATTTCTGACCCTGACTCTCCAGATTTCTCACTAACACCCTTTTTCTGCTTCTGGAGAGTGAGATTCTGAGAGTTGCCCACTGGCATGGGCCATCCTTGGGAGCTGCAGCAACCACGATTCAGTGGCTCTGGTTTCTGGCAGCACGCCTAATGTTATCTTTGTTTGCATAATATAGCATCTACATGGAAAACACATATGGATCCATATTTATCCATCCTTTGAACATGCACCAGGATTAATGCATTTAGGCATGCAAGACGTTCCAGATCATTAAAAGTAGGAGAAAAATCAAACCAAGAATTACACAGTTTTCCTACAGTGATGATAAATGGGAGAATTATTTTGAAGCTATTCTTCTATTTTCTTTTGAAATAAGGTAATTGGGCTTATTACCATAAAGCCTGCGGGTAAATTATTTTTCTCTGTAAGCTGGTTGAATTTATTTTTTTTTTAAGAAAGGAAGTGTAATCATCTGAACCCAAAGTTTGCTTTGAAGGATCTGTGCTGTGGCAGGAAGAGACACACAAATCCTAAAAGGTTCCTCTGTTCTACCACTCCCTGGGAAAATGGAAATTACGCAGAAGTTCATTTGATTTCAAAGATAATTCTAAGCATTCATCAGCTCCCTCCTGTCCTGCTTTAGAGACAACCTGAGCTTGAAGCCCTTCTGATCATCACACAAGGTGCAGCTCTGTCTCGCTGGGCAGGGCTGGCTGGAGTGATGAAGCATTCTTGTGCAGATGGGATGGGGAGGGGACACTTCTCCTTGCTGTGACGGATTTTTTTCTCATTGTCAGATCAATGCCTGTCTGTTTACGTGTGGATCTCTAAAATAGATCCAAACACTCCCAGCACCCAGCAGCCGAGTGCTTTCTGTATGAGACCAGGAATTAAAAAAAAACAGAAAATGAATGAATGCAACTCACCAGTCTCTCTGACATCGGTGTCTTGTCTCCATCCGGCAAATGTTGTTCCAGAGCCAGCACAATACAATTGGCTATGATTGTAGCTAAAATCATGTATTCAAATGGAGTGGGGACCAGAAGTTAAAGAAGACACTGGACAATACAAGGAGAACCCCATCCAAATCCTGGTTCTACCCACAGATTTGCATTAATTGAGCATTCTAAGATTCTCGTATTTTTTTAAGACATTTGGTCTCCTTGACTCCCTCGGTTCTTTCTGGGCTGTGTTTAGAAGAAAAGTAGGCACTTGGCTCCTCTCTTCTTTGAGAGAGTTAGAGACTCACACACAATCTGAGCTGCTCAAGAAAGTGAAAGGTCCAAAGGAAATAAAAAACTATTAATACCTATTGATTTTCAATTAGATTGATAAGCTAAACTGCCTCCAAATAGATTATATAGCTGAACACCATCTGCTGAATTTTTCTTCAGAAACATTTAACTTCAGCACATGGTGCAAATAAGTGATGGGCACATAAAGTCCAATTTAGAGTATCTACCCAGGTCTAAAACATGAATTACTGCTCGATTGCAATGCCCACACTCAGTGAGAATAAAACCCTCAGTGCCCTTTTGGGATGTAGGAGGGAAGTGGGAAGGGAAAAGAATCCAAATCCAGCACCAGGTCCCCCTTTGCTCTTTGCCACCATCTCCCACCCTGAGCTGTGCTGAGCCCCAGCTCTCCCAGGGCGGAGCCGTGCCACGGGCAGCAGCGGGGCCAAGAGCGGCGATGGCTACGCTCAGCACCGCGGGGAGATGGACCCAGAACCACAGGGAGACAGACCCAGAACCATGGGGAGATGGACCCAGAAAAGTGGGGAGATGGATCCAGAACTGTGGGGAAATGGATATAGAAACATGGACAGACGGACCTAGAACTGTGGGGAGATGGACCCAGAAACATGGGGAAACGGATCCAGAACCACGGGGAGATGGGCTCAGCAGCGCAGGGAGATGGACCCAGCACCGTGGAGAGATGGACCCAGAACTGTGAGGAGATGCACCCAGCACCATGGAGAGATGGGCTCAGCACCATGGAGAGATGGGCCAAGCACTGCCAGGAGATGGATCCAGAACTGTGGAGAGATGGATCCAGCACCGTCGGGAGATGGACCCAGAACCACGAGAAGATGGACCCACAACTATGGGGAGATGGACCCAGCAGCGCAGGGAGATAGGCTCAGCTCCGGGCAGAGCTCAGCTCAACACCACGGGGAGCTCTTCCGAGCCCCGCGGAGCGCTCAGCTCAGCACCAGGGACAGCGCCGAGCGGCACCGCAGACACAACACCCTGCGGGCTCAGCTCAGCACGGCGCGGAGCTCGCTCGGGCGCGGCGGGGAGATTGGTTCAGCATCGCGGGGAGCTCAGCTCAGCACTCTGGTCAGCTCAGCACTGTGGCCAGCCTGGCTTCAGAACCATGGTCAGAGTTGCTCGACACCATGGTCAGCTCAGCACCACGGTCAAGCTGGCTTCAGCACCGGGGTCAGCTCAGCTCAGAACCGTGATCAGCTCAGCTCAGCTCAGCACCACGGTCAGCGCGGCTCAGCACAGTGGTCAGCCTGGTTTCAGCACCATGGTCAGC
>VRYO01002223.1:4269012-4280646 GCA_009812075.1 Sialia sialis
CCAGGATCCATCCCCAGGATCCATCCCGCAGCCCCGTGAGCTCCGGGACCGCCTGGGGCTGGAGCCGCTCGCCGCATCCTCGGGAGTTTTCTGGGGCTCCAGCGCCCTCTGCTCCGGCACGGGCAGAACTGGAACTCCTCTCCCCACGCGGGGCAGTGGGGCTGGGGCCGGGGGTGCCTTCCCTCGGTGCCTTCCCTCGGTGCCACCCCGATGTCACCCTCGGCTCTCTGCCAGCGCAAGCCCTGGCGCCCGGCAGGGCGGCGGCGTCAGCGAGGCAGCTTTGTGTCTGAGCCTCTGAAATTCTGATTATTCGCAAGAGAAATCGCCAGGGGAGGTGTCCCCCCAGCCGGGGGACAGCGGCTCTTCGGGACATCTCTGCTGCCAGCAGGGCTCTGGCTCCGTCGGGAGCCGGACACAGCGGGGCTGGCGCTGCACGGGACAGCTGTGACAGCTCCTGCAGCCCCGGCACGGCCACTCGCGGCTCCGGCCGCTGTTTCTAGAGGTATTTGCTCCCTCTCTGCCCATTCCCCCGGCCCCGGGAGAGGCAGGAGCAGGCACCCACTGCCCACCCTGAGCTCCTCCTCCTGGAGGAAAATTTCTGATGGAAATTCGTGTCTTCAATTCTTGAGAGGAGCCCAAACTTAGGGAGCAGCCAGGCAGGGGGGACACCTGAACATCTCCGCACAAATCCTTACACCAAGTTTCCAGCAGGAATTTTTGCTCCATCTCTGAACCCCCAGCCAAGGCTGCCCCACGCCAGCAGAGCCAGGCACACACTCCTGACACCATGCACCCTGCCAGGAGCTCCTGATGCTCTGAAACAGAGGCTCCATCACCTCCTCTGACCCAGAAAATCTTCTGAGAACAACCTCCAGCAGAGAGCAAATAAATGAAGATTTAAGAAATAAGCACGATAGAAACAGTTCAGAACGCACAGCCGTGTCCTGCTGGATTGTTGGTGGTAAAGTTGCACCTTCCTTCATATTTCCCCCGGTTTTCCCCAGATAATCTCCTTGCCAGGCACTTATCTCTTCCCTTATACCTGCTACATGCTCAGCCTGGGCTCCCAAAGTTCAAACAACAACAAAACTACAGAAAGAACCTGAAATGTTACTATACACACACACACACACATATATATATATATATATAACTGTACATGTGTAAATGTGCATTTATGTGTTCATAGCCCTGGATTCTGTCAGGCCAGGCCAGATTTCACCTCAGAAATGGCAGAGGGGCAGCACTTCTCCAATGACAGGGCTGTTTGGGGGAACCCAAAATCCCCATGAACAGCTGCCATAAAACCCTGCCAGGTGCCAACAGGCCTTGGGGACACAGGGGCACCACCAGAGCCTTCGGGCAGTGCCACCACAGGTGGCATTAGGGGCCAGCAGGTGACCAGAGCCAGCTGCCACCACCCAGGGCCAGGACACGAGGAGGTGGCACCTCAGGATCATGGCTGCTGATCTATGATGCACTCAGGACTCTCCAAAGGAATTATTTATCTGCATTACTGAGAGGACTTAATTATTCCTCCTCACATCAGAGGAGACACTGAGAGCTCCTATTGCTGAGAAAATCATTTTAATCAACAAACAGAGCACACGCCACCACCAAACATTTATTTCTTCTGAAGAGTTGCTGCTTCCAGCCTCGCTGGGTGCCTCAAGTGCACAGGTTGGCCCCAAAAGGAGGGAAAAACTGCCCAAATGCAGCAGAGCTGAGCAAGCTTTTCCCAAGGGAGTGCTGCAGGAGAGGCCCAGCAATGCCAGAAAATGGGATGTTAGAGGAAGAAACTGCGGCTGACAATTTCACAGCACAAGAACTGGCAAGAACAGGGGTTAAAACCAAAAAATAAAGTGAAGCAGAGCAGATTTAGGACCAGGAAAGGCATTTTCCTGTCTTGGCTTTGGCAGCAAGTGGAACCCAGTGGTCAGAGAGGGGCCTTAAAGGGATCTGGCAGCTTTTCACAAGCACTAAACCCACTGCCAGCTTCTGGAACACAAACACACTGTCAGTGTCCCTAAAGCATTTCCATCTTTAAAAATCGAGGCAAGGTTTCAAGAAGTGTTTGTGGCCCTGTGGGACTCCCACAAACACCTCAGCAAGAGGCACCCAAGTGCTGGAGATCCAAGGCTTTTTACATCTGACTGCAGCTCTGTGCAAGACAGAAATGAATGTAATTCAGAAAACCTGTGGGATTCAAAAGGGAGGTCACATGCATTTAAAAGGTTCCATTCAAGCCCATGCTTGCATTTTTATTTATATTACAAAGCAAATTCCACTAGATTATTACTCCTGTGCCATCACTTGGTTTTTTGTGATTGCAGAAATTCTCCACAGTCTTAAAATAACAAAAACTCTGTTATGGTCTGAACCAAAAAAATTCCAAACCCCAAGGCCTCTGTCTCTGTTACCCCAATCTGCTGCAGGGCCTGGACTTTTCCTGAGGAAGAAAACTGGGAAATCCAGGGAGAGCTGGGGAGGGTGGGCTGGGCAGGAGCACATCCAGCACTCTCACTCTGCCTTTCATGCCCAGTGTCTGATGTTTTCTTGAAGAGCCAAGAAACCTGTGCGATCCTCAGATCAAATGTTCCTCCAGTGAGCTTTGGATGCAGCCAGGGCTGCTCCTCTCCTCAGGTCGGTTTTTTTGCCTCTCCCTCCACCCTCCCCGTGCTGCTGTCGAGTGATGTTTGCTGTTCCTTGGAGAAATCCAGATGTACAGCCAGGATCTGCAGCACTGGCGTCTGTGCCAGTTAAACACAGTAATTACAGCTCCCAAGCTCCAGAGGAGGGACAGCTTCCCTGCCAGGGATGGGCATTTCAGAGCCTGGGTGACATCCTCTCCTGGAGTGTGAGAATCAGAGGGATCACCACTGGGATGGAATGGAAAAGAGAATTTATTCCAGGAGCTGAGTGGTCATTGAGCACTGCCTCCACCCCGTGGGTCATTTGTCCAGTGAGGAATGAAGGCCAAAACCACCAGAGCAGGGGTCAGTGGATCCCCAGAAGGGTTTGCTGAGAGCACAGAGAGTTCTTTACACTTTAGAGCAACAAGGACAGAGTTCAGAGCCACGGGAGCTCCTGCTGGAGCAGGGTTTGGGCAGCTGAGCAAAGCTGGTGACGTCTCCTGCACGGGCAGCAAGGTCATGGCAGCGTCCTCAAAACAGCCCTGACGAGTCCCCCTTGGTTTGGGGGCTGAGCTGAACAAAGGGAATGGAACATCCTTGCGCTCCCAAAGCTGCCAGGATCACTCCCTGCTCCCAAAGAGCCCCCCAGGCAGGGCTCTGGGAGGATGAGCCCCTCTGAACACAGCCCAAGCAGGGCAGAAAAAGGGAACTCTGCATGGAACAGGCAGCCAGAGACACACAGGCTGATCCTTCTGTCCTAAAACCAGCCAGGGAGCAGCTCACCTTGCAGGAAAGGGGGTTCCCAAAAGCAGGGAGAGCTGGGAGCAGCCTGATTTGTGAAACCAATCCCATGTAAACCAGCAAACACCCCTGAGTCTGATTTTCACTGCCTGGGAAGAGGAAGTCTGAGAGGAACGTGACCACTTTGCCCACACTGAGTGTGACTCCCCAGCTGGGATGGGGGACAGCCCTGCAGGGTATTTGTGAGCAGTTCTGCTCTTCCATTTCCTCCCAGCTCCAGAAACACCCCCTGCAAACACCAGGTCCAGCCATGCTCACACTGCCAGGGATCCTCATCCCTCCAGTTCCAAACATGTCCAGGTGCCTTGTCCATTTTATAGGTAACCACAACAACAACAACAACAACCAATCAATGCTGTAATCATAAATTGGTTGCTTGCTCTAGTCCTGAAACATTTGGTAACACCCAATATCTGAGCAGCCCAGTCACTGCTTAGAACATTTCTCTTTAGTGGGTCTGTCCTGTTCCTATTTCAGATGGTTTATGAAAGGATTAGTTCTTGGGAACAGCTGCATTTCTCACTTCACTGAGAAATAAACACATCAGGCTCGCTCTGCAAGTGGCATGAAAGCAAAAGAGCTCAGAACTTTCCACGTGTTGTTCTCTCTCATCCCACCCTGGGGCTCTACAAGTCCTGCTCAGAAACTTTGGGGCTTGGGACTGATCCCAAATATCCTGGGATCACAGAACCACAGAGTACTTTGGGTTGAAGGAACCTCAAAATTCATCCCATCCCACCCCTACCATGGCAGGGACACCTCCCACTGTCCCAGGCTGCTCCAAGTGTCCAACCTGGCCTTGGGCACTGCCAGGGATCCAGGGGCAGCCACAGCTGCTCTGGGCACCCTGTGCCAGCCCTGCCCACCCTGCCAGGGAAGGATTTTTTTCTCACATCCAGCTAAATTCACTCTCTCTCAGTTAGAAGCTGTAACTGAAGGACCATTGGGCTGCATCCTCATTTCTTCCCTTGCTGCCTTCTCCACTTGTTGTTTCCTGAAGGAACAGCCAAAATTCACCCTTGCCAAGCCCCCTGGGCTGTCAGGGACCTGCAGGACACAGCCCACGTGAGGCTGCAATCCAGCAAGTGTTTGGCATCTCTGATCTGGGGAGGGAGGGGGGGCTTTTTTCTGGGCTGTGAATAAAAACAGCTTCTTAATTAAGCCCTGGATTTTGATTTCATTTTCATCCTATTAACTGCCTTGCCCTACATGGGTCTGCAACACTCTGTAGGATTCCCCTTGCCCCCACTCTGTGTACACACAAATTGCCAAGATAAAAGCTTCATTAGTCCCATCTACTCTTCAAGCACCCATTTCTTTATATTTTTTTTCTTTCAAGTGCTCATAAAAGAGGCTCCTTGACAGCTTCCAGACCTGCATCTCTCCAGCAGAGATTCATGAACCAACATCAAGAGCTCAGCTACTCTGCAAAGACAAGGAGCAAAAAGAGCCTCTGCAAAAATCCCTAAAGAAACCCAAATTCAGGGTTCTCTCATGTGGGGGGAGCTGGAGGTCTCAGAACAGCAAAACCCCCAAGCTAATGGCACTTGCTGATTTTTTAAATTTTTTTTTTGTTGTTGTTAAACAGTTGGAACAATTTGTTTTTAAGTCCTGAGCCCCAGCAGAACCTGAGCAGCTCAGGGCTGGCTCACCCTGGGTGGGAGCTGCCTTTGCTTCTGAGAGAAAATCCAAGATTTTTGTGTTTCCCCCCACAGACCCAGAGAGGGGAGAAGCCTCAGAAGGGAGAGGGGAGAGAGAATGAAAACACAGAAAAACGGAAAAGTGGAGAAGAGGATAAATCAAGCAGAAAACCAGTGTTTTCCATGATGCTCAAAACCAAAGGCACCAAAAGATTTGGGAGTTTAGTCTCAGAGGTTTTTGAATCAGTGACCACTCATGAACCTACACAGACACAGGGGCTGTGACCCAAAGAATTCATAATCAAAATTAAGATTAACAACCAGGAAGGAAAACAACCAGAGGGAAGATGTTTTTAGACAGGAGGAGCTATTCAAACATTTGGGGGAGAAAAAATTTAAAACACAAAAAAACTCCCACAACCATTTCTGAGTTTTATTGTGACATTTTTAGGATGTCACAGGAGGGGACTGAAGGAATGAGAATGGTTTGAAGTTCAGGGAAGATGTTCCCTGCAGGAACATGGATTTGTGGGCAGCTCTATGCAGGACCAGGAGTTGGACTTTGGTGATCCTTGTGGGTCCCTTCCAGCTCAGGATGTTCTGTGATTCTGGCAGAGATTTGGGGAAAGTAAAGCCCAGAGAGTCTGGTCAGAGCTGCAAAGCACTTCTCAAATATCCTCGAGTTTGAACTTCCTTTGATTTTGAGCAGAAATCCCAGGAATTTGTGTTATTTACTCAATAGTGAGTAAATATTCCTGCCATCCAAATCTGGGAATTGCCCTGAAATGCAGCAGAAGAAAGCAAAGAGCCTGGCACTTGCTGGTCTCAATACCAGGGGCAACTACTTAGAAAGTCAAAGAATAATAATCAATAACCTGAAGAGTGGAATTAAATTTCTCTACTACAAATATCTGGTTTAAAGCACAGGGCTGATCTCCAGCCTCACACTGGGATCTGGGATGTTTTTCCACGGCAGAGCTGAGCTGGATCATTTGCCCCATTCCAGGCAGTGCTTTGATGTTTACACTGATTTAGGAATTAGCCTGGAAATGGCTGCATGTGCCAAGGGCAGTGGCAGAGAGGACTGGCTGCAGGAGAGGCACCCAAGCTCTGTTCACAGTCCAGACTCTTCCTTCTCTGCTCTGTTTCAAGAAGCAAAGCCCAATAACATCAAACCAGCCTCTCCTCGGGTCCAGGCCAGCCCTCAGCATCCCAGACATTCCCTGGAGCTGCAGGAGGATCTCAGCCCTGCAGATCCCTACACCAGGCAACACTTACTCCAACTGAATTAGCCAGAAGGGTCTGGAATGGTTAATTGGAATTATTTAGCCATAATGTCTTGCCCTCCTCCTCCTCCTCCTCTGCCTGGCTTGATGTTCTCTAAATTAAATTCCTTTAACAGGATCCAATATGCAGCAAAACTGCTGGTCCAGAGAAATGTTTTATTTGGGCTGTGGCTGGTGGAGCCTCCCAGGGGGGCTCCCAGGGACCCCTTTTGTGTCCCCATCCTCTGGCCAGCACCAGCAGGAGCCAGGAATGGCAGGGGAGCTTTCCTTCAGTCCAGGCCTGTGGGATAGGATGGGATGGGATGGGATGGGATGGGATGGGATGGGATGGGATGGGATGGGATGGGATCACCAGGGAGCTCAGCTGGGGGAGGATCAGCACCAGCAGCTCCCTGGGCAGCTGCACCTCCCTTCCCCACTGCAAACCCAGGGAAATCTGTGCTGGCAGAAGCACAGAACATCCTGAGCTGGAAGGGATCAGGGATCATCAATCCAGCTCCTGTCCCTGCCCCAAAAATTCCCCCTGTCCATCCCTGGCAGCTCCTGGAGCTCTGGCAGCCTCGGGGCCGTGCCCATTCCCTGGGGAGCCTGGGCAGTGCCCAGCACCCTCTGGGGGAAGAACCTTTCCCTGATCTCCACCTGAGCCTCCCGAGGTTTAACCAACACACACAGCCCTTGTCTGGCTTTTTTTTTGTGCACATAATTTATGAAGAATTACAGAAGTCTTGCAAATAACTGGGGAAAGCTGATTTTGCTTAGGATAGTTAACCTTGAGCTCCTGACACCACCCAAACCACGGTGGATTTTTCCTTCAGGGGATGGTTCCACTCACAGGACAAACACAGGGGCAGCAAACAGCACCTCCTTGCCCCAGCAGAGGGCTGGGAAAGAGCTTTTCAGAGACACAGAGGTGCAGGGCCAGCAACAGAGGCTGTCACCTGCCAGGGGTGTGGACACAACCCTCACTGTGACGTGCTTCAGGTGCTTCAAGGCAAAGCTTTGCACAGAGAAACCCTGAGAACATCAGACCACGGCAGAGGATGCAGTTTGAGGATGTGGCTCATCCCTGGCAGCACCTCTGGGGCACCAGGAGAGCTGAGCTGGGGGCCTGTGCTGCAGGGAGGCCCAGCACAGCAGCTGGGAGCCTTTGACCAGCCCAGGTACACCCAGCTCCATCCCAGCTCCACCCAGATCCATCCCAGCTACACCCAGCTCCATCCCAGCTCCACCCAGCTCCAGCCCAGGTACACCCAGATCCACCCAGATCCATCCCAGGTACACCCAGCTCCATCCCAGCTACACCCAGCTCCATTCCAGCTCCACCCCAGATCCATCCCCACTTCATCCCAGCTCCATCCCAGTTCCCATCCCAGCTCCATCCCAGCTCCTGCCCCATCCCAGTTCCCATCCCAGCTCCATCCCAGTTCCCATCCCAGCTCCTGCCCCATCCCAGTTCCCATCCCAGCTCCATCCCAGCTCCATCCCAGCTCCTGCTCCACCCCAGCTCCACCCAGATCCCTAAGCACAGCCAGCCCCTGGGTTTAGCAGCATTTTCAGCAGCAGCTTCTCTGCACAGAGACACAAGGATGGGAAGCTCCCAGGTAATCTGGGGCTCTTTTCCCTCAGTACAGCAGCATTTCTGTAAAAAATATCAATTGAAAACATGAAACTGTTGGAACCACTGAGCATTTTCCAGGGTAGTTTTACAGCAGCAGCTCACTCCTCTCACAAACCAATATTAAACCAGACTTGCTCTTTATCTCCCTTTGTATCCTCCCAAGTTTGCCTCCCCAATCCCTGATTGTCTCCATGTGTGATAGGGGTATTCTCCTTTCCCAAGCACCTTGTTCATTGTTAATGATTTGGTGAGGGTTTCAAAGCCAGAAGCCCAAAGCACCACACAACCCACAGGGAAGTTATTTCTATATCTATATCTATATCTATATCTATATCTATATCTATATCTATATCTATATATCTATATCTATATCTATATATTTATATTTATATTTATATTTATATTTATATTTATATTTATATTTATATTTATATTTATATTTATATTTATCCAGTGAAACTGAGGCAGAGAGATCTCCCAGCTGCTGGGATGCGCTGTGCAGAGGGTGGGCAGGAGGATACACGGCACCAATTAGAACACTAAGAACACTTAAAACATCCCAAACCTTGGTGGGGGTGAGTGAGGAGCCAGGAGGGAATTGCTGATTCAGGGAGCTCAGCCGGGGCAGGGCAGGGCAGGGCACGCCCGTGTCTCACAAAAAGAAATTTAACTCCATTTGAGCCCAAGTGGAGCATTTACATCCAAATTAAAGGTAGAGAGAGCTCAGGCAAGACCTGCAGCAGCACAAATCTGTTTGCCTCTCACTAAAATGTTTCATTTCGGTGTTTCCCCCTCAACACAAATCCAACCCATCACTCCTGCCCCTTCCCTGCCAGAGCTGCAGGATTTGCACCAGGGCAGAAAAGCTCTCTGCAGCAGGAGAGGAGAGCAGGAGAACAAAATGCCACAGAAGTTCCTCGACTTCTTCCAGCTCGAGCCTGTGTCAAAGGGATTTTCATGATATAAATTAGAATTTTTTCCCCATTGCCCTTTTATTCATTTATAAAGTCACTTTGCTAATGGTGCAGGCCGTGTTTGCGGCTCACAAACTCCCAAGCAATTTATTCCAGCTATTTTCCCCCAACAGCTGCACAACCAGAGAGAAATTCTCTTCCCAGCAGAGGCAGGAGAAAAGGATATTTGTCTTATTATGTCTGGGTAAAGCTTATCTCCTTATTTGCTGCTCAGAATTGTATTTACAGAGCACAACAAAGGCAAAGCCAAGTGCACTAATTGCTGTTGCTCAGGTGGAATATTTTCTGCTCACCCTGAGCCCTGCATCAGTGGGGCTTTATACTTTATCTAGCACGAGTGAGCTCCACAGAAGGGTTTTATTATTCACCCATCACTGCTGTTTCATTGCCGCTGTATTTTCTGAAAGGAGGGAGAAAAACCTCAATGATTTCTTGCTTTTCAAACTAGGACTGCTGAGGGGTTTTTTTTTCCGAGCTCATTGCACGGTGCAGACAAATAAATCACCATTTAAATCAGCGTCATTCTGAGCACACAGATGGAGGCTCCTCCAGAGGGGAAGCTCTCCATATCCAGGTGCTTTCCATCCTCCTCACAGTGGGCTCCACATTCCCAGGCTCCCAAGGGATGAGCACAGAGCAAAAAGCAAACCCCTAGAAGGGAAAAATTCCAGCCCCCCATTTGTTTTATTTTCTGATCAACACCACAAATCCTCTTTTTACCTCTGCTCCAGCCTGTTTGGTTACAGAGCATCTCCCCCAGACTCTGTCCACACAGCAGAGCCCAGCACTGGGGGGTTATGTCCTGGAAGTGGGGCTGGAAATAGGGTGGATTGGTCTAAAAGAGGGTCAGGGGGTAAAAAGGAAAAAGCATCCTAATGCAGAATGGAACCTTTGCCATGCCCACAGCTCCCTGCCACTCCTGGATGTTAACTCATCCCAAAAGCTTGCTGGGCTCAGAGGAATCCTGTGGCTTTGGCAAAGCCCTCTCAGAGGGGCAGGGAGGATTCACATGTCCAGCGCTGCCTATTCCTGCAGAGTTACAGACCCTGCAGCCAGCAAGGCTGGCAAATGGATCCCTGTTAAACACCAGCCCTTTCTAATGTAATCTCTTGTCATCCTTGCTAGAGTGCAGAGCTCTGAGTGTTTAAACAAAGTCTGGCTTTGCCAAGGCTCTGCTCCCACAGGGCAGCTGGGACACTGTGTAATGGGGAATTTAATCCCAGCTCAAGACCAGGCTCTGCTGGCTTCACTGGCCCCTCCAGGAGCAGGGGGAGAGGAGCTGCTCCTCACAGCCCATCTCTGCTGGTGGAACGTGGCGAGGACACCCCTCGTGCTTGAACTTCCCTCCTTGCGCTCCCCCATCCTCCCAGAGGGCTGGAGAGCATTTAAGGATTAAAATCTTGCTGTGGGGGCTGCTGGGTCCCTCTGGTGCTGCAGGGAGAGCAGAGGTGACCGCGGTGCCATTCCCAGCTGCTGTCCCCTGCTGTGGCACTCGGGTACCTGCAGCCAGGCCCTGTGTGTGTCCCCAGTGCCACCAGCAAGGAGGGAGCCCCAGCAGATCATTAACCCAGTCCTGAGGGGCTGGGCCCTCCTCAGTGACTCTCACAGACATTAAAGGCAGAGATGAGCAAACACTCAGGTGTGGGGCTGAGCTTGTCCAACCTCCCCTCCCAGGTGAAGCACACTTTTCCCCACAGACAGCCCCCAGCAATATTTGACTTTTCTGGGCATTCAGGCCATTTCTGGGCCTGGGCAAGGGCCAGGGAGCTGAGCCTGACCTCCCCTGACACGAGTTCCTGTCCCCTCATCACTGCCATCCCTCCTGAGCCTTAAACCTCAGGCTGGTTCTCTCTCTCCCAGCCAGGACATCGAGGCCTTGCCCTGCCTCCAGTGAGAGCAGCTGAGGCTTTTCATCCTGCTTGGAGCACCAGAAAGGAAATTAAAAGAGTGATAAGGGAGCTCCTTCAGCAGACGAGGGAATATTCTGTGCTAGCAGGGAGATAAAGTAATATTTCTTCCAGCTCTGGCAAAGGCTCAGAAATGAGACGTGGGGTGAAATTCCACATTTATAGAGATTTTATAACTCTTACCTGGGCTGCAGGATAACCATCAGCCTCACTCATATTTCCTTGTCAGAGGAGGTCACAGCAGCACAAAGAGAGGGAAGGAGTCTATAAAGAGAAGCCAGATTAGCTCCAGTATCCAGGATAATTTTATGGCTTTGCTCACCCAGGTCAGCCCAGGGCGATGGCTGCTGCTTTGGGTGCTTTTCTAACCCCCCCGTCCATCAGCACCTGCAGAGGAGAGCCAGGACAGCTCCTCAGCTCGGTGTGCAGAGGGTCCCACAGAGCTGGATGGGACCCTCCATGGGACCCTGGAGCTGGAGACCCTCAGGGAGCAGGGGACAGAGCCTGTGTGCTGCTCCCCTGCAGCTCCAGTGGGGTGCAGGGGGGGAGGGAGCAGTGCCTGATCCCAAAAAAGCCCCCCCAAACCATCAGCTGCCACTCCTGCAGGGAGTGACCCCATCCCACTGGGCCCCTGAGCTGGGTGGGGGGCGGAACCCCAAAAAGGGCCCTCAGACCCCACCCTGCAGCCCAGGGCACACCCCCACCTGGGCCTGGGGATCCCTGGCCCTCACTGGGGGGATTTGGTGAGAGAAGGAAGGGGAGCAGGGGTGTCCTG
>VRYO01002223.1:4285149-4309765 GCA_009812075.1 Sialia sialis
CTCTCTCTCTCTTCTTTCTCTTTGAATGAGCTTCAGGCAGTCAGTGAGCTGGGTGCAGGGCGGGTGTCAGAAGGGGCCGGCGGCCGTGGCGGAGCTGGTGTCAGGGAGCCCGTTCTCCTGCGTGCCCTGGGCCGAGGTGCTCGCCTGCCGCTGGGCCAGCGCCGAGCTCGAGTGTTTGCACTTGGGTGAACCGCACTGACAGCTGAAGAATTTGCCTTTGATGTC
Organism: Sialia sialis; assembly: GCA_009812075.1. Classification (NCBI taxonomy): domain Eukaryota; kingdom Metazoa; phylum Chordata; class Aves; order Passeriformes; family Turdidae; genus Sialia; species Sialia sialis. The sequence goes on from VRYO01002223.1 coordinate 4,285,375, forward strand.
CCAGAACCTGTCCCCGTAGTCGAAGCTGCAAGAGAGAGACAGGAGGGGTCAGGGCAAAGGGGAGCGAGGGGAACATCAGTGCTGCCACAGCTGCAGAGAGAGAATCCCGGGGTGGTTTGGGTTGGAGAAACCTCAAGGATCATCCCAATCCATGGGCAGGGACACCTTCCATTAGAGCTGCATCCGAGCTGGCCTTGGACAGCTCCAGGGATGGGGCAGCCACAGCTTCTCTGGGCAATCTGTGCCAGGGCCTGCCCACCCTCACTGGAGATTCTTCCTTTATCTGATACAATCCATGCATCCATCCCTCTGGCAGTGGGAGCCATTCCCTGTGTCCTGTCCCTCCATCCCTTGTCCCCAGTCCCTCTCCAGCTCTCCTGGAGCCCCTTTAGGCGCTGCCAGGGGCTCTGAGCTCTCCCTGGATCCTTCTCCTCTCCAGGTGAGCACCCCCAGCTCTCAGAGCCTGCTCCAGCCCTTGGAGCAGCTCTGGACTCTCCAGCAGCTCCAGGTCCCTCCTGTGCTGGTTCCAGGGCTGGGACAGCTCTGCAGGTGAGCCCAGGGGCAGAGGGGCAGAATCCCCCTCCCTGCTGCCCATGCTGAGCTCAGGGGGTTCAGAGCCGGGTGTGGACACGGCCAGGCTGAGCCTGGGGCTTGGCAAACCTCAGGGGGACACTGAGGGACCCTGGGGACACAGCCAAGGGGTGCAGTGACCCAGCTGGGCAGCAGCAGAGCTCTCAGGGCTGGCAGGGGCCACGTACCCGATCTCCTCTCCAGCCTCTATGTGCCTGGTGCTGAAGAAGGCGATCCTGGGGAAGCGCAGGTCCTGGTGGGACATGAACACGCGCACGGGGATGAGGTTGGGCTCGCACAGGTGGTTGATGAAGCGGCTGATGTTGCCATAGAAACGGGCATCGATGCAGTAAACCTCTCCATCCTGGGGGAAAGGGGCACAGCTCGTTAGGGCACGCTGGGTTTACAGCTTTCAATCAATGATCAGGCTGTTGGGCTCTCCAGTATCACTCCAGAGAGCTCCAGGGACAGCCAGGGCAGGGCACTCACTGTGCCTTTGAAAACACAAACACAGACTTCTACATTTTGTTTCTATTCAGCCGTACCCTGAGAACAGAGTTTCCTGCACAGCACTCTGACCCCACACACCCCTAGAGCACACCAGTTCTCCCAGTCCAAGCACCAGTTTGGCAGAATGGGATTGATGTTCAGTGCAGGCACTTGTGGGTACCAGCCCTGGATAGGGGAACAGGCATCTGCTCTGTCCTCTAATTGAACATGACAGCTTGCAAACACAAAGCCAGAGCCTTAAGAAAACACAGGGTTTTGCAGATAAGAGTGAAAGTGAGAACACAGAAATTCCTTTTCCAGAGAGCAGTAATACTTTGTTTTCCTTGAAAATAAAAGAACCCCCCTCAGGGCTTTTTTATTCCAGCAGAGAATGACTCTGCAAAGCAGAGGCTTTAATTACAGAAGCTAATTTCAGTTGCAAAGAGGCCAAAAGCAAAAGGATCCATTAGCGGTGCTCCAAGTCCCTTTTGGACAAGCACCTCGGATCGTTAATGGATGAGCCGTGCCAGCTCAGCTGGGGGAGCAGGAGCCCAGGAAAACATCCCCAGAGCTGGGGGAGGCATCACCCCAAGAGCCTGGAGCACACACGGGGACACCAGCTCTGCTGTCATCAATCAGTGATTTCACTCCCCCAGTTTCATCCAGGAGAAAAATGCCATGGGGAAGGAGGGGCAGGATGGCAGCACCCACATCCACAGCAGGACCTGGGACACTCCATGGTCACCTCACATGGACTGTGAGTGACAACTCAAGGGACAGGGACACCAGAAACAAAAAGCCAGCCAACAGAAATGACAACCCAGCCGCTCTCAGCACAGCAGAAATCCATTTAAGCCATTCCTTGGAGGCATACCAGGATCTGGAGCCCCCCAGGGCTGGGTTCACACCTTTGGCAATGTCCCCTCACTCTGGAGGGCACAGGACCTGCTGGCTCTGCCCCCCCTTCTGTGCCCACCCCTGATGGCAGCTTTACCCAACCCCGAGTGATTTGGGGTCTGGTTCTCTCCAGATGCTCCTCCTCGGCCTCCCTTCCCTGAAGGATTCCCAGGAGGCAGCACAGAGGTTCAGAGCTCCCTCAGGGCTAAGCAAGAGGCAGGGCAGGGCCTAGGTGGGCTCTTGCATAAACCAGGCTAAAGTCCTTTGCAACTTCTTAATTACAGTCTGACCCCCTGTTTTCACACCAGACTCATTTATCTTTCCTCAGCTCTTGAAATGTGTGTTGCTTTAAAACAAGAAGAGGACAGAAAATAAAGCAAAGCTTCTTTGTCACAAGCTGATGACACAAACAAAGCTCAGAGTGTTTTACAGCCTTTCTTGGAAGCCACCCCACTCCTGCGAGTCCCCAGCTCACCTCTTCTCTCTTCTCCTTTCCCAGGGGTAGTCTGAAGTCATGGCCTCGCTTAAAACTTTTAGATTGTACTTTGCAAAGAACAGTTTCTGCCCTGAGAGCCCTCACAGAGCAGTGCAGGGGAACAAACAGCAGAACAAGCCCCTGCCAGGGTGTCTTATGGATCCTTTCTGAGTGAACAGGGTTTGCTGGGTTTTTTTTAAATCTTTCAGTTCATCATCACTTTATGAAGAACTCACACAGGTGCCAGGCTGGGAGTACCAAAACCTGAACAAGTGACCTCAGGATACTTCCAGGGGTTTGACAGAGGAGCATCTTGCTCAAAAGTGGTGTGGGCAGCACATGTTGGTTCTGCTGCCCTTTTAACCAACCCTAACTTCAACCATTTTCCACTAAAGCACACCAGTTGTGCTCTCTGCAGGATTTTGCTGCACATCAAGATGGAGACAAGCATTCTCTGGGCTTTGTGAGAGTCAGGAGCTGGGGTTGGACAGCTGCACACTCAGTACCTTGTTGTCCAGGTCGAAGAGGTAGGAGTCCTCCTCACGGACATCGGCCTCGGAGTCGGAGATCAGCTCCCCCACGTACCTGTGGGCACAGGGACAGGCACAATGACATCACAGGCACAATGACATCTCAGGGCTCAGCACCTCTTTTTGGGGAGAGACAAACACAGGGAAGCAGCCCAGCCACAGGTGGGCAGCCACAGGCTCAGTGCTGGCCAGCCCCAAGCCACCAAACAGAGCTCTGTGAACTTCCAGCACTGAAAACCTGGCTCCAATCTCCACCTCTTCAGAGCAACACTTAAATAATATTAAAAATTATGTTAATGATATTAAAACCATTTTAATATTAAAAATCAATTTATTTTTTCCTGAGGATTATGTTTCCTTTTGCCAACCTCTCTGTTGGCCAAGTCTCTTGAAGTTCCTGGTCAGACTCAGCTTGTCCCACAACCACTGCAGTGGTTGTGCCGTTCACACCCCAAAACAAAACCTTTGTGTCTGCCCCTCGTATTTTCCAGCATATTTTGAGCAATTATAGGCTACACAGCTTCAGAAGAAGTTTTGGTTTAAAAGTCTTAGGTCTAACCTAACCTGGCAGGAAAGATCTGAGCTTCTTTCTCAATCCCTCCTGAGCCAGAATAAATGTGAGCAGTGGTCCCAGCTAGAGCCACCCTGTTGTAAAGCAGGTGCCAGGCAGGTCCTGCAAGGGGAATGGAGTAGGTGCTGTTGGCCTGGGCTTGCTGAGAAGGACCAAATGCACCCCCACAGCCAGACAGGTCTGGGTTTGATGCAAACCCTCTTGCTGCAGGAGTCCCCACTGGTGCTCCCACCTCTGTCTCCCTACCTCCATTTCAAACAGTTTTGGACTGTCAAGGATCAACGCTTCCTGCCCTGAGCTGCTTTAGTCAAAGTAAGAGACTCAGAGTGCAGGGACTGAGGGAGGATGTGAGAAAGAAGCAGCAGCACAGCAGCTTTTCAAGTGTCCAAAGCCAGGGTTTGGAGCAATCTGGGATAGAAGGTGTCCCTGCCCCTGGCAGAGATTTAAGGTCCCTCTCAGCTCACACCAGTCTGCGTCTCTGTGATTTTGGTATGTAAGCATTCCCAGCCTGCAATGAAACACTGATTATTTCAAGCAAAGGATTCACCATATAAATAAATATTCTTTGCAGCATCAACAGATCTTCCATGGCCAGCAGCCACTCTCACAGCATTCCTGCAGCCCTCAGGCATACTCCAAGTGTTAAACAACTGCCCCCAATCCCCCTGGAGCTCAAGGCAGCATTTAACTCCAAGGCTGGGGAGGAGAAGAGCCAGGAAACAACCTGGAGAGGATCCCTGCACTCTGTTGACCAGGGATTTTTGGCTGTAGCTCCCAGCTGGGAGCCTCCTGTTTGCCCTCACTGCTCCACTGCTGGAAATCACCCACTCCTTGGAGGCCTAAAGCATAGAAAGGTGGCCAGAGAGGGAGAGAAATTGCTGTGGAAAGGCCCAGCAGGCAGCAGCAGCTGAGAACAGCTGAATAATTCTGCCCACAGAGGCCCAGGGACAGCCACTGCAGGTTCATAATTCCATGAAATAAAATACCACAATCAAATTTTAAACCGTTGGTTTAATGCTCCTTTAAAGCCTATTCCTGTAACTCATTTCCTTCCCAAGGCTGTTTACAGACACTAACAGATCCCTGATTTTCCAGGCCCAGAGTTAGGGAAGGATGTGCAAGGGGTGCATGTTCCTCCCAAAAACCAGCAGGAGCCCCTTCATTTAAGAACTCCTGTGGCCAAGGCAGTGTCTTTCTCGCCAGCAGGATGCTCAGCACACTGATGGTAAATAACTCCATCCCAGAGCTACACAGAGCCACTCATCACTGCTCAAACAGCCTGCACTTGAGTGAGGCTGGAACAGATGATCTTGGAGGTCTTTTCTAACCCTAATGATTCTGTGATCAGAGGGGATTTCCATGCAAAAGCCAAGAGCAAGGAGCAGTCCCCAGCACAGGCTGCAGTGTTTTCCACAGGGAGCCTTCTCTGCCTGAAGGTGTGGCTGAAACACCTGGCTTGATGCAGCTGGTACCTTCCTAAAGCATCACTGGAACAGAAAGCAAATATTCAAAAACCATAAATGGATGCAAAAGGAACAGCCCAGATCCTCTGGCTTCTGCATCCCACTAATTCCACCAAAAGTCAGCAGCAGCTGTGCTGCTTTCAGAAGGAGCAGCTCCACCACCTACCAAGCATGAACAGAGAAGATTCAAGCCAACCCACAGCAGCAGCAGCAGCACAGGGTGAGCAACAGCAGCTCTGAACAGCACCAAATTCTGAGGAGAAACCTGAGCACAAGCACAGCCCTGAGGAGCTGCAGGGCCTGAAGGCTCCTTGGGAGCCCTGGGGGACAGGAGGGTGACACTGCCACACTCCCCTCACCAAGCTGCTCCAACAGCTACAGCATCACAGAATCATCAAGGTGGGAGAGACCTTGAGGGCCATTGAGTCCAATCATGAACCCAGCAGCACAATCACCCCAAACCACATCCAGATGCCTTCTGAGCACTTCCAGAGGTGGTGACTCCAGCACCTCCCTGGGTGATTCATTCCAAGCCTGACCACTCCTTCAGCAAAAAGCCATTTTCATGTCTCTGATCTGAAGCTCCCCTGGTGCACCTTGAGGCCATTTTCCCTTGTCCTTTCACTGATTCCCTGGCAGCAGAGCCTGACCCCCCTGGCTGTCCCCTCCTGTCAGGGAGTCATGCAGAGCCACAAGGGTCCCCCTGAGCCTCCTTTTCTCCAGGCTGAGCCCCTTCCCAGCTCCCTCAGCCTCTCCTGGTGCCTGTGAAGAGTTGCAGGATAAAGATCACACCAATACAATGATCCAAAGCAGAGTAGTAACCACTGGACAAAGCAACTGCCCAGCCAGGGCTCTGACCCAGATGTTTGACGCAAAATGCTCTGCCAGAGGAGCTGATCCCAGGATCTGCTGTGTGCTGGCAGCCCTGAGCACTGCCTGCACTGGGGCTGCTTTCCAGAGAGCAGGAAAAGAAGGAACCAGGTCTATGGGATGCTGATAGAGAATCACAGGGAGCTGAGGACTTGAGTTTGGTGAGTGAGAAAATGAGTGTGACAGAGGAGGAATGTGCATGGGCACGACATTCATTAGCTCAGCTGTTTAGTAAGCAGCTCATGCAGCTAATGAAGACAGCAGCCAGCAGTGAAACAGTGCCAGCAGGGTGGGGCAGCCAGGCTGTGGGATCTGCACCCCACCAGCCCCAGGGGCTCTGCAGTGTCTGTGCTCATCACACCTTCCCTGGGCTGCCTGCTCCTCCTGTGTGCTGGCACTCCAGAGCAGTTGCTGAAGTCACTGCCTTTCCCTTGGGAGCAGTTTACTCACAGTTTACTCAGACCCTGGGCACTGCACCACGACTCTGGGACCTCTGGGACTTATGGACAGCCCTGAGGACAGGCCTGAGATATTCCCCACAAACAGCAGCTTTTGGCTTTATCTCTAAAAAAATATTTTAGCAGCTGGCAGCTCCTGATACAAAAGAAATACTTGGCCAATTCACTGCAGAATTACCTTTTCCTTTATGTTTTTATTTTAAATACTGCAATAATCTTCCTCAATCCCCCATCCAATTCCATAACACATCAATAAATAGTCCAAAAACCACCAGCACCTATTTCCACAATGGACATGAGTCCAGCCTTATTTAGAAGGTCTTCAGTAACTGTATTATTGCAATGAAGGAAATATTTCCAAACTATTTAATAAAGTACATAAACCACTTTAAAGCCTCCAGCTGTGGGGTCTGATGACAGGTTTTTCACTCAACATAAATCTGAACATTTCTGTGCCTGAGTACTTTATTGAGTCATGGCCAAAACATGTGCTTAACCCCAAGTGCTTCATTGTTTTGCTGAATCAGACTAAAGCCAGAGTTGTGACACTGGGAAACCTCTGGAGAAGTCAGGATTGAAGCAGAGGAAGTTGTTCCACACTGCCCTGGCCTGCAGTGTCCCATACCTGTGACAAACACAGGGACTGGGCACATTTTGCAGCACAATCCAAATGTGTTTTTCCCCCATCACCTGTGTTTCAAAGGGGGAAGAGCTGAGCACAGATCCCAGCAAGACAGAGGGAGATGGAGCAAGCACCACACTGAGAAGGACAGAGAGCAGGAAGTGGAGTCAGAAACCTCTGGCTGAGAGCAGGCAGCTTGATTTGCATGAAAACCTCTCCTTGGAGAGGAGCAAACCATGTGTGCCCTGAGGAAATGCTGGGTTGATGGAAGCTGAGCAACTTACTCCTGGATTTGGGAATGGATGGGGTTTTGGGGATGATGAAAGCTGCACAACTCAGTGCTGGATTTGGGAAGTGCTGGGGTTGCTGGGCTGGTGAAAGCTGAACTCCTTACTCCTGGATTTGGGAATGGACAGGATTTGCTGAGCTGATGGAAGCTGCACAATTCACTCAGTGCTGGATTTGGGAATTGCTGGGGTTGCTGGGCTGATGGCTGCACACCTTACTTCTGGATTTGGGAGTGGATGGGATTTGCTGGGATGATGGAAGCTGCACTCAGTGCTGGATCTGGGAAGTGCTGGGTTGCTGGGCTGCTCAAAGCTGCACAATTCAGTCAGTGCTGGATTTGGGAATGGATGGAATTCACTAGGCTGGTGAAAGCTGCACAATTCACTCAGTGCTGGATTTGGGAATGGATGGAATTCACTAGGCTGGTGAAAGCTGCAAAATTCACTCAGTGCTGGATTTGGGAAGTGCTGGGGTGCTGGGCTGCTCAAAGCTGCACCACTTACTCGCACACGAAGGTTCCCAGAGGAATGTCCTGCATCGTTCGCACTCCCCAGCCCATCTTCTGTGTCCTGTAAAGCTGCAACCGAGTCCTGCAAAGGAGGAAAAGTGGAAATGAAGCCACACTGACAGCAGCACTCCATGGAAAGAACAAATTTTCATGGAGAGATGAGCAAAAAGCCAGCACCTTCCACCACCACACGCTCCTAGAGGATTTGAATATTCACCCTGCCGTTGTCACCCTGCAGGGATGCTCCACTCCCACAGCTCCCAGCTGTGGGCAGATGCTGGCAGGGAAACAGCCCAGGGACAAGGGACAGGTGCCAGTCAGCCCCTTCTGCCTCCCAGGTGCACACCAAGGGGCTGGGGAAGAGGGGACAGGGCTGGATGCTCTGTGTGATGGTGATTTACAGAGGATATCAGAATCCCACCAGCAGCATTTCCTTCCCCTCCTCACAGCCCTGGGGGAAGCAGGGATGGTGGAAGGGGATTTGCAGCAGTGGAGCTGTGCAGGGAGTGGTGCTGAGGGGGAAGGCAGGGAGCTCCCAGGGACTAGAGAACACCTTGAGCTAAGTGCTCTGACCCCTCTGCCCTCTGCCAAAGCCAGGGCATTCAGCAATTCCATCATATCCAGCTGCCTGGCTGAAAGACAAGAAAGAAAAGCTGCAACTTGAGACTTCTTGGTGTAATAGCTGCTCTGTGGAATTTTACTGATGGGGTTTATAGGCAGAGAAACAATCCTGTAAGTCATGCTGCCTCGTGCTCAGCCAGAGCCTGAGTTAAGTGCAGGATGAACAGTCTCCAGGGCTAGGAAAAGCTTGCTCTATCCCTGAGGGAACCAAAACCCACTCTCAGCAAGGCTGTTATTGGAATTAAGTGAAATCTGATGCTCACCTTAACTTCACCCTGTTGCTTTTCCCAGTATTTCTCTTCCCCTCACCCACTCCCTCCTGCACTGTCAGCTCAAACCAAGGGATGTGAATTTTATCCTGTTTGTCCACAGCTTCACCAGGGCAAACCACAACCTCAGGGGAGCGATTGCTCTCAGAGAAGCAGAGTCTAACACTGGGTTTGGGCCTTGGGGAAGCTCCCCCAGCTTTTGGCTTGTCCAGCAGAGCAGAGCCCAGCTCAGATCTGAGCTCTGCACTGGAGCTGGCAGCGGGACCAGGGCTCTGTGCTGAGCCTGCCAGCTGAGCTGGGCCAGGCTGCCAGCTGGATACGTGTGCTCTGCCAGGCAGAGTTAATTTGGAGCCAATCTGATAAAGGAAGCACTGCAAACAGAGCAGCAGCACCCCTGTGTCAGCTGCAGCCCCAGGGCAGGCAAGACCTTCCCCCCTGCCTCCCCAGGGACTGTGAGCTCTGCCCAGCACCTGACCCTCCTTCCCAGCAGAGCTGCTCTCCCCAGCTCGTGGTTGGGTTCCCAACCCTTGCCATCTTTCCAAAAAAACACTTCAGCAAGGCAAAAAATGCAAAAGCAACTGCTCTAGCTGTAGAGCTCCTAAAGAAACACCCACAGAGGCACCAGAGCTCGGGAGCTTGGCAGGGAAAACCAGAGAAAGGTAAAGTTCTGAGGAAACACATCCAGTTTCTTCCTTGCTTATTTTTAACACTGCAAAATGTCATTGAAACTACAAAGCTTGCAAAAGGAGTGTTGTAAGCACTACAAAGAAATTCTAAAAAGTCTTTTCTTTTCTAGTGGCATCCCTTTGAACACAGTGCAGTGGCAAACTCATAGCAGAGGTCCAAACCCAAACACTGACATTTTTAGCCAGGCACCAAAATCCCAACAGTCCAACCTGGAGCAGTGAGGCCAACAGGCATCCAGTTCAAGGGGAATCATGCCAAGGACCTGGAAATTTTAAGCAGCCAAGTCTGGGCATGCTGGCCTGTATTTCTAATCTAGACTGCTGGTTTACAAGACCTTCTGAATTCAGCCTCTGCAGCTCTGCTGCTGCCAGCAATCTCCCCCTGAGATACTTGAGCTGTGCATGCAAACCCACAAGCCTTTTGTATGTTTTGTGGTCAGCTGATGAAAGAACACTGCAGTTGCCACCTGATGGTGCCATGGGCAGGGTGCAGATATTAACTGAGATGTTAATTGATCTCATCAACCCACTGCTGCTTCATTCCCACCAGCAGCATGCAGGAACCCACTCCCATCCCACCAGCCCCAGCTTCTGTGCTGGGTTTTGTGGGATTATGGGTGAGCTGAGAGTCAGAATCTCATGGATTTGGGGTTGGTCGTGCCCAGATGTGCTGAGTTTGGGCCTCCTGCTCACCTGAGGCCGTTCTGCACCACGCGGTTCCTGCAGGTTCTCCAGCACGAGCACGCGTGGTTGCACTCAAAGATCAGAGGGGGCTCAGCCATGTTGAACTCAGGCAGGAGTCTGCCATCCTGAGGAGAGAGCCAGCCCAGACTGGGTTATTTGTCTGCTCCTGGAATCCCCAAAACCACAGGCAGAGATTCCCCCCAGGGTAAAAACAGGCCAGGGATCCCCATAATGGAGTCGTGGCCCAACCTCCCCAAACTCAGGGTCAGAGCTCAGGTTCTGCAGTGGTTTTGCTCTGACAGCAGCACAGTCCCCACTGTCACCCACAGCTGACAAACAGCCAGAGAATTTAGATTTTTGCTGCCTGTCATCACCCCACATAGCATTAAAGAAATATCTCCCAGTGCTGTGCAGAAAACTGGTGTGCATCGTCATCATTACTGCAATTTGCTGTGCTGGAGGGGAGAAGTGGATGCTTAGTCTGCCTCTGGAATAGAGCCTGAACTTGCAGAGTCCAAGCCCAATACACCCAAGTTCTGTGAGCCACACTACCTTCCCAAATACCACTTCCAAAAAAAGCTACAATTCAATTATTTACCAACACACAGGATTAAGGAAGTGATGGATGTAAGTTATCATGTTTAACAAATTTGGCTTTTAAGGCTTGAGAGGTGTAATCACCTATTAATGTGTAAATAAAATGGCTACAAAGCCAAGAAAGATGCCAACACTCCCCCTGGGAGAAACCTGCAGAGATTCACACAACTTCTGATCTTTGCAGCACCTGCTTAAAGATGAATCTCAAAACTTCCCTAGAGGGTTGAAGCATTTACCCAAAACAAATCTGACTTCTGGCAATGTGGCAGTAAAAACATCTTTACTCTGCCTTCATCCAGAAGAATCAAAATAAATAAAAGCAGATTAAAAAAACTATTTTTCTACTCCCCTCCCTTTGTTTACATCTTAGAGCACTTTCCACGTTGCTCTGAAATGGAAGCTGATTTCACGCATGGATTATTAAATGCTCCCCATCACATGGGTGTAATTAATGGCTCAGTTGGCACGAGGGGAACACAAATAAATAACACAAGAAAAGCTGCCCTGAGCATGCAGTTTGGATTATCACACATGTCAGAGCTGAGATTAGAACTTCAGGCATTTTAAGACAAGAAGAAAGGAGCTGGAATTACAGAAGCAGGGAATGGTTTGGGCTGGAAGGGGCCTTAAAGCCCAACCCTTTCCATGGGCACGGGCATCTCCCACTAGACCAGGGCTGCTCTAAGCCCTGTCCAAGGAACTGAATTAGGCAAAGTTCAGCTCCCAGGCCCTGGTGAGAGGCAGGAGGGGGCTGTGTGTCCTCACCTTGTCGTACCAGCAGCGCATGCTGAGCTGGCCACACATGCAGTTACTGGAGGAGCAGTCGTCTATACAGACACAATACTGCAAGAGAAACAAAGGGTTAATTCCACACCACTCACACAACTCAGGCTGCAACTGGGGACTGGCTCAGGAAAACACATCTCCTCCTCTTGCTGCAGCTCCTCAGGCAGGACCAGCAGCTTCACCATTCAGTGGCAGCTTTCTTCCATTGCATTTCTGTGTGCAATGAGCACCAAAGGACTCTGCCTTGCCAGGAAGGATCTCATTCTGAGCCAGCCTCTGCTCAGGTGATGATATTCCTCTGTTGTTAACCCTCCCCCATGCCCTGTGAGCTGCTCTCCACACCTGGGGACAAGGAAAGCTCCAAGGAGGGACCAGAGCTGGGAGATGATGCAGCTGTGCTCAGTCTTCCCCTGCTGCTTCCCCAGCACCCCCAAGCCAGCACAGCCCCACCAGGCAGCTGCACAACTGGGAGGGACCCTGGGAAGGTCACTTCAGCCCCCTCAGAGCTGTGCCCAGAGAGGCCTCACCCTCTGCCTGAAGTTCCCCATCTCTGCTTTCCCCACCCAGCCCTTCCAGGACTGCAGTGTCACAGCCAAGACCCAGCCTGGGTGCTGTAGTCTGTGGGAAGGCAGCATGGGAAGGTCTCCCAACAAATCCCTGACTCTCCAGCCTCAGAGGAGAGAACAAGGATAAATGGGAGCCACATCAGCCAGCACCAGATGGCCAATGCTACAGCTGAACACAGAGCTCAGCTTAAGCCTCCAAACAAGAACATCAAAATCCCAGCTCCTACAGCAAGAGCTGGAGATGAGGCACTCAACCTTAGCTGGAATTTGATGGCAATATCAGGACTCAACATTCCCATCTGGAATGCCAAATCTGTTCTGAGGAGCACTGCACAGCCCAGAACAGGAACAAGGCACAATCCCTCACCTGTAAATGAGTGATGTTTCTGTCGATGTCCATCGGGGAGGTGACACAGTTCTGGGACACGTATTTGTAATTGCTGGGACAGGGCTCACTGTCCACGGAATTGACACAGGGAATGGGGATGCGCTCGTAACCCCGGGCAATGTCTCTGTCAGAGGAGAAAGAATTGTCACAGAAGGAAAGTGTCCCCAGACAAGGGGCCATTCCAATGCCATCCTGGGGCAGAATCACTGAGTGCTCAGCGCTCAAAGCCATTCACACCAGAACAGCTCAGGTTTTCCCACCCTGCCTTACAGATGGTTCTTTGTGCTTGTGAATATTTCCATTTGGAGGATGAATTTGCAAACCATGGACTGTATCAGGATAGGCTTACTTCTTGCTAAGCTCACACTTACAGCTCAGAACTTCACACCAGTTTAAGAAGCTACACATTTCTTTCTCAAACCAGGCCTCCCCTGTGCAAGGGCTCAGTTTCATGACCCACAAGCAAAGCCAGCCCTATTCTCACCTGCTCACCACCTTGTCTATCTGGGCAGGCTTCTCAGAAGATGATTCTTTGAGAGTCTTGTTCATCTGTAGGGCCACCCAGACCTGAGAGTTAAGGCTGGAGCACTGGAGCGGGGTCTCACCCTCCTTGTTCTTTAAAGTGACATCCGAGCCACGGGAAAGAAAGAGACTGCAAAACAGCAAGGAAGGATAAGGATTCCCCAGGAGAAACCAGGCAAGGGGAAAACAAGCTGAATCACATCCTCCAACCAGCCCTTAAGGGACGAGGAAGAATCTGTAGTAGTGAATAATCACCTGAGTTTTCTTTATTAAGCATGGTTCAGTGAATCCTTCTGACAGAAGTCACAGACTGGAGCTCTGGGCACCCATGAGAGCTCTGGGCAAACCTTGCCTTGCTTCAGGTACCTTGCTGGTACCAGCCTAACTTCAGAAAGGCTTGAAACTCTCTCTGGCAGGGAAAGATATGGGGTGGGAAGAATAGGCTGGAAATGGAAGAGTCCCACAGGAATCTGCTGGTGGACTTGGCCCTTGTTTATACTCACCAGCTTTAGGTGAGAACATGATGGCTTTATTCAGAGCAGGGATGAAGCAAAGGAAAAGCCCTGTTACCATGCTAGTTGTGGGGAAAAAAAAGCTTTAATCAAGGAAGCCTGACACCTTCCTGCTGGGAAGCCCAGGCTGAGCACAGCCCCTCAGACTCCAGAACACTCCACGTTTTCTGACCAGCTCTGGCAGCAGCTGGTACCTCACACCCCCACCCCTGGGAGAAAAACAAGCCCTCCATCCCCATCCTGGGCTGTGTGTGAAGGCCAGAGGTGTGTCAGAGGCTGTCCTGAGGCTGCCAGGCAGCAGCAGGGGGCAGGGAGGGTGAGCAGGGCACTTACACCACACACTCGTAGCGGTTCTCCCGCGCCGCGATGTGCAGGGGCGAGTCCCCATGGATGTTCACGGCGTGCAGGTCACACTTTGCTGCCAGCAGGATCTCAGCTATGTCAACACAGCCAGAAAAAGCAGCCCAGTGCAAACAAATGTTTTCCTCCTGGAGGGAAAAGAGAACAGAGTGGAGATTGTTTAAAACCCAGTGGCTTTGGGACCTCGCCTTCCCCAGCATTCAGCATGTGGCTGCCATCCTCACCCTGCTCTGGGAGGGGACAGGGAAACCTTGGAACAGCCAAACAGGGAGTTCTCACTCCATCCACCTCTGCACAACAAGGACAGGGAGGCTGCACACAAGGCAATCCATCACCTTCCCTACACAGACAGCTTGTCTGTCTCTAAGCCACAAACCAATCTGGATCAATCCAGGAAAGAGGTGACAGACATGAACAAATATGCTGGAAAAGGCTGGAAGCTGAGTTTTCCCAGCCCTTACATCCAGGAAAGCTACTGTGCCTCTTAGGGCTGCAAAATTAAGAAGAAAAAGAGCACAGCAGGAAATTAAGGAGAAGAAGAGCACACAGGGTACGTGAAGGTGCCAAAAAGAGAACCAGGAGCCATGGGGTAAGCAATCAATCTGACTCCAGGCATCTCTTTAATACTGTATGTACTCATCTCTCACTAGCAGCACTGGAAATAGCTGAACACTCATCTTTCTGATGGAGATATTTTAAGGGATGATCCTGTTTTCTGTTACACTGCAATTTGCAGCACATGTCGATCCCTTCCCCATGACAGGCTCTAAAGACATCGATGACAACAGTGAAATGATAGTAATGATCACCCAGCTATTCTCTTTTTTTCTTCTTTTTAAAGCAAAAACAAAGCTGCTGCTGGAGTGTTTGAGCTGTTACCATGAAACTTAAGGTCCTGCCTTAAACAGGGAGTTATTGCCATACAGCACTGAGGGGGAGACACTTTTCTACCCAGCTCCCGCTTCCTTTTACAGGAGCATCTAGAAAAATCCCACACAATCCACAGAAAAACATCCATCCTGTGGGCTGCACCTACATGCTGCAGCTCTGACAGGTCACAGACACCTGGACTGGTGCTCTGCCTTGCATTGCTCCTGCCTACAAAGCAGCATCACCACAATCAAAAGCACTTCTCCCAGAGCAGGATGTTTCCCAGCATGAGTGACATTTGTCCTTAAGCACATCCATCAGGACACCCCAGCTGCAGGTCCAGGCTAGATGTGTGACACACACAGCTGTTAAGGGCACACTTTTCTTTGATGTAAATTGTTGACTGAGTTGATTTGATGTTCATCATCAATGTGTGATCTGGAAGCTGTGACAGATCAAAGAGCCTGTTTTGTTCAGAGTCAGCAAGCAGATCTAACAGCCCAAAAAGCCCCCTCTCACCTTGACTTTTGTTTTTAGGAACAGGATTGGATCCAGACCTGCCTGGGAACTGGGAACTACCTAAGTGTGCTGGGTTTGGCTGGTGTAGAGTTAGTATTTCTCCCAGTGGCTGGTATGGGGCTGTGCTGAACACAGGGCTGGTGACACAGAGATGGTTTTGCTGCTGCTGAGCTGGGCTGGCACAGAGCCTGTTCTGCTCCTTGTGCTGCCCCTCTGGGAAGGAAGCTGGGGGACATGGAAAGCTGGGAGGACACAGCAGGACAGGTGACCGTGACCAAAGGGATATTCCAGACCATCTGACATCTGTCAGGATATAAAGTGGGGAAAGCAGGAGGAAGGGGGATGTTTGGAGTGATGGTTTTTGTCTTCCCAGGTCACTCTTCCATGGATGTTCCTGCTCTCCTGCAGCTGCTGAACACCTACCCAACCATGGGAAGCACGTAATGAATTCCCTGGTTTGTTCTGCTTGTGTGCCTTTGGCTTTCCCGATTAAACTGTATCTCAACCCACGAGTCTTTTTCTACCTTTTAGCCTTCTGATTCCCTCCCCGTTGGAGGGTGAGTGAGCAAGGGGCTGTGAGGGGCTTGGGAACTGGCTGGGGTTAAACCACACAACCTCAGGAACACAGAAGGATTTGCTTTGGTTTGGTTTAGCTCATCCAGTGCCAACCCCTGCCACAGACAGGGACACCTTCCACTCTTCCCAGCTTGCTCCAAACCTTGTCCAACCTGGTCTTGGACACTTGCAGGAATAGGGTGAGACACCACACTTCAGTATCCTTAGACACCCCAAGAAAAAATTGAGAAACACAGTATCAGGAAAACAGAGGAGCAGCGCTGATACAACTACTCCCCTGAAGGAAAAAAGCAGAGACAGTATCTCCTTTGTATCTTCTCTATTTCCCTGTAAATCCCTGGGAAAGCAGCTGGCACAGCCCCACAGGCATGCTGGGGGTCCCAGGGACCCAAGCAGACTGCATCCCACTGCAGCAGGATTTATGGAGTGAAGGGCAGCCAGCTCCAGCTGAGCTGCCAGCCTGGCCATGCTCTGGGCACGTCAGAGCTTCCAGCAAGTGATGCCCAGGAAAAGCCAGGCTTTGAGAGCAGCTGGCAGAGTGTCCAGCCCATCCTAAAACATAAATTTGAGCTCATTCCCCTCAAAAGGCACACAGGTGCCCCTAACCCACACCCAGAGTCACTGGCCTAGGACAAACATGGAGCTGGTAAATTTGGGCTAAAGGAGATCTGCCTGGTGCAATGTCCAGTGGCAGCACAGGGGTCCCAGAGGGATGGGAATCAGCAAGGCTCAGAGCTCTGAGAATTCCACACAGCATCCTTACAGGCTGGGACAGAGCAGCTGCAGGGGAAGGACATCCCACAAGCTGCCACACTTCTTCCCAGAATGCAGGAAAACGCTCACCAGACACTTCTCACTCACACTGTGACAAGGGACCGAGCCCCAAACCTGTCACCTCAGGCATGTCTGAGGGTTCAAACAGAGATTGTCACTTCTGCAGGGGGTCCCAGAGCAGCCTTACGTTGTCACGGATGTTGATGTCCGAGCCCTTGGCCAGCAGCAGCTTCACCAGCTCGATGTGTTTGTACTCCGTGGCCCAGATCATCGGTGTCCAGCCACCATCATCCTGGGCAGGGACAGCAAGGTGACACACAGGACAGACACAGCCTGCCTCCCACAGCCCTGCCCTCCCTGGCTCTCCCCTCACTCCCCTCCTGTGTGCACTGCTGGGAGCAGCACACCTGAGCCAGCTGCAGTTCATTCCAGCCCAGCAGGCTGGCACTGCAGCTCCAGCTTGTTCAAGCACACTGACTGTCCAAAAGGCACAAGGAACACTCAGGGTGTATAAAAATTTTATAGAAACTCCCTGAGAAGCCTGGGGACCTGCCCTTGCCCCAGGTGCAGCTCTGTCTCACCCCACAGCAATGGATAAACCCCACAGCAATGGATAAACATCTGACAAGTGCCAGGCTCAACCCATCCCACACCACTGTCCATGACACCCCAAGGAAAAGCACAGGGACAACAGGCTCCACAGTAAATTGAAGGCCAAGGAGAAACTGCAAATCAAGAGAGGTTTCCTTTGAGGGGCCACCTTCCCCAGCAGACAGGAGGCACGTGGAATTGTCACCCTGTGATGATTTGGAGCAGCAGGACTTTGAGTGAGCACTGGGCAGACAGCACAGTGCTGAGGGAATCCCTGACCTGGGCAAAGCAGCTCCTGCCCCAGGGAAGGCCTCACCTGGCAGTTGACATCCATCTTCCCGTTGGAGAGCAGGTACTGCACTACATCATAGTGCCCCTTCTTGGCTGCCAAGTGCAGACACGTGGAGCCCTCAGCATCCTGCACACAAGCACACAACAGACCCTCAGAGATGCTCAGGAACAGCAGAGAAGTCCCCAGATGGAGCAGGGAACTCCAAAAGTCTCCACCCCACTGCCAGGAGGGCAGAGAGCAGGAGCCAGGGCCAGAACTAAGCAGAGTTTGGGAGCTTTAAACCAAAAAGGAGGCTGAGTGCCAAGGGCTTTGCAAAGCTGGGAAAGGCACCAGCCCCAAACCTTGGCCCCCTTCTCCAACAGCCCCTCTCCCACTCCTCTCCATGTGCTGGAGAGCCAAAGGCAAGCACAAATCCCTCACATAGGCAAAGTTTGCACTTTACACCAGAAAAATTGCTTTTTTTCAGCAAAATCGTCCTAACTTGAATGCTCCGTTTGTCCAGATTGTTTGCTGGGTTTGGTCAGCCCCAGGCCTTATCCCAGCACCTGGCAGCAGGACCCAGGGCTGTGGGGTCTCTCTCCAAAGACCAGCTCCCCAGCCTGCCCACAGCCATCTGCCCAGACAGGAGATAGAAAACAGCCCTGAAGGTTGAAGGGAAAAATGCCTTTGGGAGCTGGGAATAGCAGGCCTGGAGGAGATGGACAGGCTGTGAGTCATGGTGGAGATGCTCCCACACTCACAGCAAACATCTCTCTGGCTGCAGCCTGATTTTTATCAGGCATTTCAATCCCAAGACTTTAGCACAGAGCAAGGCCCAGAGAGCAGGAAATCAGGAGGAGGAAACAAAAGACTGAAAACCAAACAACTCCTTCCAGCTAAATCCCTGGAAGCAACGCTGGAGGTGAGAGCTTTGGGATGAAGCTGATGTGATACAGGGTGAGGGAGCAACTCTGTGAGCAAGGAGGGGACATCTCAGGTCAGGGATGGCACCATGAGGGCTCCTCAGGACACAGAGTTTCTACACTCCCATCAGTGCCTGCTCCAGCTGGATAACTCCACAGCTTTCCCCTTGGATTGGCAAGAAACAAGTGCAGCTCCTCAGCCCTGGGAGAGCAGGCAGATTTTATTGTCAACTTCCTTCAGGTTTTGAGTGGGGTTTTTCCATCCTGGTAACAGGACCAGCTCTGGGGGGGCAGGGGAGCCTCCAGCCAGCTCCCTGCCCTGCAGCCCCAGGGCTCTGCACACCCCTGCCCCAGGTAAGGGCTGAATTTCCCATGGAACTGGCTGGAGCTGCTTCCAAACCAATGCTGCTGCTTCCAGAGGCCTGAGTTTGTGCAAGGAGCTAATTAACATAATAAACTAGCCTAGACCCCAGATGTGATCTGAGGCTTGTCATTTGCTTTTACAAGCTCAGAATTTATCTCCTTCCCTTGACCTTCAGAAGCACAAACTCCCCTCTCTTCTCTTCCCCAGGAATAAATCAGGTGAGAGATTTGGGACAGTGGCCAGGACAAACCCACATGTGCTTGTCCTGTCTTTTTCCCCTTCCCAGCTCAGAACCAGCTCCAAAGGATCCATTTGGGGCCAGGATTGGGCAGCACCTGATTCCCTGTGCAATGCTGCCAGATCCTTCCCAAACCCAGCCAAGAGCAGCAGGTTGTGACAATAAGTTCACGTGGGGAGGGTTCCTGTGCTCCAAATAGCATCTGATTTATGGGACTAATAAATGATCTGTGTATTTTCCAAGATTGCAAAGCAACCAGAGCATGCTAAAGGCAAAGAGACAGCTGCATTTTATTGTTTTGGTTAAAATTAAGGGGTAGAGTTTAAAGATGGGGTTCAATTTTGCCACTGCAGCATGACTGCAAGAATCCACACATCAGTCCTTTGGAAAGGAAAGCCTCCTCTGTCATTTTTCCTGGCTTGGCAAGCACTTAATTACCAGCCCATTTTAAAATATCACCCCAAAACTCTCATTATTAGAGTCTGCAGAGAAGAGAGCTCTGAAATCCAACTCCACTGCGATGGATTTGTGACACTAACACTTATGAAATCAAATCCCCCTGACATTTGGTGCCACAAACTAAAGGGACAAGAGGCAACACTTGCCCCAAACAGCAGAAAACATGAGATTATGACACCTCCAGCCTTTACTCCAAGACAAACCAGTCCATTTCTCCTCAGCCTGGGCACTTCAACCCAAAACTTCAGGAAGAAATGCTTCCTCAGGAGAAAATGATAAGGAAGAAATGATACCTTGGGATCTACTAGTGCTCCAGCCTTGATCAGGTATTTCACAGTTTCCAGGTGGTTGTTTTCTGCTGCCTCCATCAGCGGGGTCCTCTGGTCCTCGGAGCAGGTGTCAATGTTAGCACCAGCCTGTTGGGAGGCCAGGGCAAGGACAATTAGCAGAGGAAGGATGTGGGAGTAGAGATTTAATAACAAGATTTTTTTTCTTGAAATTTAGCCCTATATTAAGCAGGGGAAAAAAGAATAAAAAAGAAATAAAATGAGGAAAGAAGGCAGTGCAAGACCACCTGCTCTGGAAACAACACAGGCTGCCTGCCCCCTCTCCTGCCTTCCCCAGGCAGGAAGGAACTGTAAGGAAGCCAACAGCTGGTATTAAATAACTCCTGTTATTAATAGATTTTGTACTCCTGCTTTCTAGATATTGTTTGTGTAACAATTTGGAAAAGTCAGCCTCCTCCTTTTTCCAGCAGCTTTGTTTTCCCTGGTCTATCATTTAGACTACAACAACCAGCTCTTCTCAATGTCACAAGCAGTAGGAACAACTTGCTGATTGTAACAGAGGCAGGAGCTGTAAAAAATATCCTGGGGATTGGCTAAAAATTCCTGAGGAAGCCAATGGCAACACTTCCACAGAGGTCTCTGAGCATCTGCTCGGCTCAGCTCAGGGCGCCTTCAACCAATACCTCACTCATTTCCAAACCATGCCTGGGTCAGGTTATCCTGCCTGCCTTAGCCCTTGGGCTGAGCTCAGGAACCAGCCAAAAGCTCAACCCAAAAGGTCTCAGACACACAGCTCCTGGCAGGTGTGTGTGTGTGAGGCTCAGACCTGCTCACAGCAGCTGAGTCAGGTTCACCTGGCACAAGGAGCTGTTTTCAGGTGCCTCCCACTGAATTCCTTTGTTTTGAGTCTTTTCCCCAGCCAGAGCTATTTAAACCAGAGCAGAGGAGAGGCATTTTCAGTGGAACAAGCTGGGGCCATTCCCAGCCAAGCACTGGGCTGCTACAGGAGCCAGACCTCAGGGAGAGACAAGATGAAGCACTTTGGAAACAAACCAACCCTACTGATAATTAAATTGTTTAGAATATCTCACAAGTTTTGCTCCTTTTCCTCATTCCACTGTCTTCACAGGCAGTGATTTCAGTGAGAGCAGCCAGGAAGACCCAAAGCTGCCTTCAAACTTCCTGCAAGTCTCACATTCCAGGCACTGAAATGCACCAGCCCAGCAGGATCATTTCCAAGGGCCAATCCCACAGGGGAAACAAAACACACCTCCAGGTACACACCAGGTACACCAGTACAAAAAAATAAAAGCTTTTTTAATCCTTCTTTTTCTTCTTCACAATGTTTTGGAGCAGGCTCAACAACATCCCTACAGCTTTGACCATTTTCCCTCAGTTAGAATCCAAATTTCAGACAATAAATCAAACTTGCATTTTCCCTTCACTCCTTTCCACATGTGCTGCAGAGGAAAATCCTGCTGGAGCTCCTCAGGTTTTGACAGAAGGGAAGAGAGGGCCTGGCAGCTTCCAGGCTCCAGAGCCTCACTGCCCTCATCACCATCATCATCACTTGGCTTGGAGATCAAAACCAAGAGCTTGGAGATCTCCTCAGCCTGGCAGCACATCTGGCTATGCTGGTGCAGGCACATCTGGCAGCTCAGGCAGCCTGTGCTGGCACATTTGGCAGCACCCAGCTCTGGCTGTGCTTAGGCACAGATCCCCAGCTGCCCCACAGTGCCCTGCAGCAGATTTTCCCCCACTCCTTGCCTGGAGAACAGCCCAGCAGGACAATTCCAGCTGTGTCCTCCAAGGCCTCCCATCACTCTGTCCCACTCCTCCCTCAGCAAATCCTGGGACCAGGAGTTTTTTTTACAGGAGGGATTTTCCAGTGCTGATTTCCATGTGGGGCAGACCAAAGCCCACAGAAAAGTATTTCTACAGAGGGCTGGAAGTGCAGACAGACCTGAATGAGCATGTGGCAGATGTCCACGTGGCCAGACTCTGCAGCAGCATGGAGAGGGGTTCTCTTATTCTGATGCTCCATTTTAAAATTAGGGTCAATTCCATCCACTGCAAAACAGAGCAGAGACACTTTCAAGCACAGTTCAGACTGAAGTGTAACAGGAGAATGATGTCTCAGCTAAAGGCTTTTAAAGGATGAGTTCCCAGCCCATCCTCAGCCCTGCTCACGTCTCACTGCACATTGCACCAGAAAGCTCTCAGGGCAGTCCCCTGCACATTCAATATGCAACAGCCCTCAAACCCAGAGCTCAGGAACAGCATGGAATTCAACTCCTTTTTAAGGCTTTACTATCTCTCCAAAGGCCACATCCCTCAGCGTCACAACTCATCTCAAAAACAACAAACACCACACGAGGATAAAAAAAAAAAAAAATGCTGCTTGGTTTAAAGCAACCCAGAAATTGCAATAACAAACAGTTGGTACCACCTGGCCTCTGTCTCACCAGAATTAACTTCAATTAATATTAGTGATCCTTGTTGCACTCCTGCAAATACAGAGCTGCAACATGGATGGAATTTCTCCCCACAGGCTCAGGATCTGGCCAGTGATTCTCACAGCTGTGCAGAGACTGACAGATGATGCTGACAGCCAGACAAAGATGTCTGGGCATGATAACATGTTGTGTATGATGAGGCTGTAGTTAAATATCAATGAATAACATTTCTGTGCTATTGAAGACAGGAACAATGGAGCAAACACTCCCTAGACAAAAAAAAAGACAGAACTGATAAAGGGCAAGAACACAAAGCGTCCAAAAACGTACAGCAAAGTACTGGAGTGGAAAGGAAGCATCCTGAGGAAACATTGTGTTTCCAATTCCTGGGGAATATTGGATGCTAGAAACAAGCTCAGCAGCTCACAGGCATCTGGTGATAGGGAACTCTGTACCCCAAACCAAACTCCATGGATTGAAGGCTCTTCCTTTTTGCTTTCTTGCTGATGGCTCTTGGCTTAAACTGACTCCCATCTTTTCCCTCTCTACTGGATGCCAGCAGGTATCCCACCCACAGAGAGGGGAGGAGAAAAACCACATGGAGAGAATTCTGGGGACACAAGCAGCTCATCTGGATAAAACCCAATGCAGACACAAGTGGAACAGTGCACATTCCCCAGAGAGAGGAAGCCCTTTGCAATGACACATCAGCCCCAGGGGCACTGGGGAGATGAGGTGGTGCCATGCTGGGAAGTGGCTGCTGGCACTGCCTGGCAGGAGCTGGGAGTGCTGCCAGACAGGCCCTGGCTTGGGAAGGAGGCACCTACCCAACATCAGCAGGACCTTCTGCAGCTCCCCTTGCCTGGCAGAGAAGTACAACTGCTTCGGGTGGAACCGCAGCTTCTTGGGCCTGCAGGAGCAGAGAGAGAGAGAGAGGTGGGATTAATGCCCAGGGAAAACCAGCCAGGAATGTCACCCCACACTGTCACCCCCCCCACTGCCACCCTGGGGCCTGACAAAGTTCTGGGCTCATTCCCCAGCATGGGCAGCAGGGCAGGGGGGGTTCTGTCCCTCTGCCCCACTCAGGTGAGACCCCACCTGCAGAGCTGCCTCCAAATTTGGGATCCTCCTGGAACACCAGGAGGACCCTGGAGCTGCTGGAGTGAATCCAGAGGAGATTCTCCAAGGGCTGGAGCCCCTCTGCTCTGGAGCCAGGCTGGGACAGCTGGAGGTGTTCACCCAGAGGAAAGAAGGCTCCAGGGAGAGCTCAGAGCCCCTTGCAGGGCCTAAAGGGGCTCCAACAAAGCTGGAGAGGGACTGGGGACCAGGGCTGGAGGGACAGGACACAGGGAATGGCTTCAAACTGAATGATGAGAAATTTAGGATTAAATATATGAAATAAATCCTTCCCTGTGAGGGTGCTGAGGTCCTGGCACAGGGTGCCCAGAGCAGCTGTGGCTGCCCCTGGATCCCTGGCAGTGCCCAAGGCCAGGTTGGACATTGGGGCTGGAGCAGCCTGGGACAGTGAGAGGTGTCCCTGCCATGGCAGGGGTGGCACTGGGTGGGCTTTAAGGTCAGTTCCAACCCAAACCTTCTGTGATTCTCTAATACAGCTCCAGAAAAACAAGTCTCCAGAAGGAGGTTGCAAAACTTCCAGCTCCAGCCCCAGCCAGTCCTGTTCCAATGAGGGCTGGATCTGTTCAGTGCTGCTCAACAACAGACTCTGGGTCTCACTGCTGTGAACAGGAGCTCCCAGAAGTTACAGCTGCAGCTGAAGAGCCAGTGAAAAACCTAAATCCTCCAGAGAAATCAATAAGACATTTAGAGCTGTAACAACAGTTCTCCCAAATCTGTTGGGGATGACTAATGATTGAACACAAAAAGTTCTGAGTTGGACCAAAATCCAGAAAAGCTAAATCTTGTTTTCTTTAGGCTAAGCAACTTTGCTGAGAACTGGAGTGACCCACTGGTCTTTTTCTTACTTTTCAGAGTCCAGGGCAATCAGGGCACTTTCCAGAGTTTCTTTCACTGGTCCCTGGGTCAAGCTAGTAGTAGGCTTTGGAAAAACTGAAGACCCAGCGATGTCAAACCCTTCAGCAGCCGAACTTTCTGGCTTGTCTTCCTCTGACAACCTTGTCCCAGTGCCACTGAAGAGGAAAGATGAGAGACAGCCAAAGTACAACCATTAAAAATACACAACAATGTCTCTCTTATGCCAAAAAAGGAAAGCAAATGCATTTTAAATACAGATAAATATAACTGAAATCAACCCCCAAACCAATACATTTAACAGCTTTTTCGGTAAGAACTTGCCCCAGAAAGGAATTGCAC
>VRYO01002223.1:4319144-4331425 GCA_009812075.1 Sialia sialis
CAAACCCAACCTCAACCCCAAACCAACCCTCACCTCAAACCCAACCCCAGCCCCAATTCCAACCCTAGCTCCAATCCCAACCCCAGCCCTCACCTCCTGCTGGCGAGGAGAGGATTCCCTTCACCCGGAGATCCAGGGAATCCAGGGACACCTCCATGTACTCCATGCTGTTCTCCTGGCCAGGGACCTCCCTGCTGGCCAGCGAGGCTTTGTAGGCTTCAGCACCTGCATGGGAAGAGGGGATTCACACAGCCCCCACAGGCAGAGGCACCCCGAGGCTGTGAGGCCGTGCCTCAGGCTGTGCCACCACCACATGTGGGCACTGCTCTGGTCACACTGAGCTTCCACCCCCACCTAGGCAGGAACAAGAAAAGGGAATAAATGAGATGAGCTCTGCCCCTGCAAGGGCACAAGGAAGGGCTTGAGCTTCCTCTGGCCCCCAACCTGCACAGGGCTCAGGTACAGGCTGGCCAGCAGAGCCAACTGCACCTCAGGACGGGGATGAGACAGGTGACATCCAGCTTAGTAAGAGGTGAAACACAAAAAAGGCAAATTGTGCCTCTAAGTGAGCAGAGCTGCTGCTGGGAAGAGATTGTGGGAGAGTGTTCAGAGCCTGAGAGGGAACTGACAGTGTCTTCACACTCCTTTGGCTTCACCTTCTCTGCTGGTTTGCTTCTGCCAGTCCAACTGGCAAAAGAGAGTTTGGTTATTCTTTAAGACCAGCTCCAACCTTTACCAAAAAAGCAGAAAACCAGTGTGCATCTGAAATGCAGGATTAGGTATTTGCTGTGACAGGGATCAGGATCCCTATGGCATCCTGGGAGGAAGAGGAGCGAGCCAGGTGAGTGACAGAGCCCAGGCACAGAGCAGGGGCTGAAAAATGGTCAAGTCACCCAGAAGTACCAAAAAGCTGCTGATAAAAATTGACCTTTCTGCATTGAATTAGCAAACTCAGGATAATAAAAATAAACCTTTTGGTTGCAGTGGATGTATGAAACCTTAGCAAAGAGGCTGCAGGCACAGCTGCACTATCCACTTATCTCTCCCATGTTACCTTTCCCAAAGAACCAGCATCACATCCAGCCTGCACTCCTGCCTCTCCTCACCTCTCACCTGAGCTCACTGAAACCTTCTTTGGTGCTCAGTGATTCAGGATAAACAAGAGGGACCCCCTCAACAACACCCACACTCGAGATGAGCCTGAGGCAGCTCCTTCCAAACCTCGTGGTTCTTCCACAAGGAGCAAACAAACCCACACATCCCATTCAGCTGCACAAGCATCCACACAAAAGCAATGGAGCACCATTCCAGGGTGGTTCTGTCTTCCTTCTGCATCCAAACGTGCTCCCTTGAGCTCATGGGACAGGAGTGCACATGGACACAGCACAGAATCTCAGACTGGTTGGTTGGAAGGGACCTTAAAGCCCATCCCATTCCCACCCCTGCCATGGCAGGGACAGCTCTCAATGTCCAGCCTGGCCTTGGGCACTGCCAGGGATCCAGGGGCAGCCACAGCTGCTCTGGGCACCCTGTGCCAGCCCTGCCCACCCTGCCAGGGAACAATTTCTCCTGTATAGTTAACATCAATCTCCCATCTTTCAGTCTGAAGCCATTCCCTCTTGTCCTGTCACTTTCTCCCCACATAAAATTCCTCTTCCTCCTTTTTGTAAGCCCAATGAGGCCTTTTTCTGAATACTTTAAAATAAAGGGATTAGTGAATAAAACAAAATTCCTCCAGCATTCCAAGGCCAAAGCCACATGTTCTGCTGTTCCAGTGACACCAGCAAGGGGCAAGTTCACAGCCTGGCTTATCACACAGCTCAACCTCGGGAAGGAAGAATGAGTGAGCCCTGCAGACTTCCAGGCCTGCACCTGGGAGCCTCACTGGGCTGGAATTAAGGAACAAACCCCCATTAATTACCTAGCACACCGCCTTGTTTCTTTTTATTCCTCCGCCTCCTCTTGCGGGTGGGTTTCAGCCATGGACTGTCTGTCTTCCCTTTCCTCTTCAGCAGCTTCTTCTTGACACTGGACTCCGAGCTCTGTGGAACCAGAGGGGCCACGAGCATGTCAGGCATGGTGGCACCAGGGTCCCTTTGTGGAACAGCCCTCACTCAGCTCGAGTTGTGTGAGAAGAACCAGGGGTTTGAAACCAAGGGGTACTAAGATGCCTTTATAGCACTGAAAAGGAAACTCAGGCACACGTGTGGGTGGATTTCCTGTCAGTTCAGCAGGGCAGGCTGCACTTTCTCTTGCATGGAGGCCCTCACATCACGCTCAAGAGCAGCACTGCAAGTGGGCAGGCACATGCACACTTCCAGCTTCTCCCAGAAAATGATTGTAGAATCATGGAATATCCTGAGCTGGATTTTTTGATCCACAAAGGTCACCAAGTCCAGCTCCTGGTCCTGCACAAACACCCCACCCTGTGGCTCAGAGGGCTGTCCCAACGCTTCTTGAACTCTGGCAGTTGGGTTTTCAAACTAAAATATTCGTATTTCTCCACAAAAAAAACACCTTGCACTTGAAGAGCCACCTGGAAGGGTTGGAGTGGACCCAGGGGAACTGAACTGTACAGCGGCAGAGCAGCCCCCTCCCTGAGGCAGGCACAGGGCAGCACAGACCAATCATGCAGAAAATACCCAACCACATGTATGAATCTCAACAGACTCCGGGGCTTGCTTTAAACAAATTCAGTAGTCTGGGGTGGGGCTTCAAAGTCAACATCAGAACAGGAATCAGGCACTCCAACCCTGCCAGGGTTGAATGCATCAGTCATAAAATTCATGTTCAGACTGAAACTGTCAGCTCCTGATGCTTACCCAGCTGCCAGCAAAGCCTTGGAAAAACCTCCTGGTACCACTATCAGCAGCTGGATCAGGTCCTACCTCCACAGGCATCTGTGCCAGGCCCTGCTCTCCCAGTGAGGGAACACGTGGAGCTGAGCCCTGGCTCTCCAGGGTGTCTGTGCTGCCCCAAAATCCCTGAGTGTGGGCTCAGCACGTGGCTCCACCCCAGCTGCACTGCTCTGCTCGTGGGAGAGAGGTTTGTGTGTGAGCCAGTCCTGGCTGGGAGCTGAGTGACTCAGCAGAGCTCAAACCTCTGTCCAGGATGTGGAGAGCCCACCTGGGCGTTTGGATGCCCAACGCTTGGTGTGGGCTATCACAACAGCCTGGCCTCAGTTACCCAAAACAGGGACAGGCTGCACAGCCCCTGCTCCCCCCAGGCTCCTGGAGTGTCAGAGCACGGGGAACAGACCCTAAAGAGCTTCAGTCATTCACTTGATGTGCTTTGTGGGCACGGTTCTACCTTCAGCTCAAAACATCAAGAATTTTCTCAAGGTGACTGAAGAGTTGGGGTGCCTTAAATGCTGGCTCCTCAACTTGAGAGGCTGTGGAAAGACAGTTTTTGAGGAAAGGGGAGGGAGGTGGACAGAGACAATCAACAAACAATTTAAATTTAAAAATCATCAGGTTCTCTTCACCAACTGTCTAAAAATAAAAAGCAGAAAACCTCAGCAGCTGCTGAAAGTCTTGACCTGGAGCTGCTCAACAAAAGTCCCAAGGAGAGTGTCTGCCTGTCTGAGTGCTGTTTGTCTCCCTGGTAAGAGCTGCACATCAGGAACAGTGAATTTAAGCCGTGGGCTGGGCCAATGGATCTGGGAGCAGCCCCACCCCAGCAGAAGTTCAGGTTGGTGAGAAGCTTTGCTGGCTCCCACCACGTGCCAACTGTGCATCCGAGGAACTCAAGCACCCTTAAACACCTCTGCTAACCTTCAAATGATCAAAAGCAGCCAACACATTGTTGAAAACAACAAAAACCCATTAGTTAGCATCAGAAAGCAATTAATTGTGCCAAGGTTCAGGGTTAAGCACCTTGTGGAAAACAATACTCCCTGTGTGGGTGGTTTCAGAGAATGAGTTTTGTCAAGGAGACTTAAAACTGCACCACTTTGGCTTTGCTCTCTCTCTCTCTTTTTCTGGCAGCAGTGCAAAGGGGAAAAATTATTGTCAACAGGCCACGGGCTGAAAAACACATTTAGGGGCCCAGCTTACCAAGTCAGACTCGTCTCCATCCTCCTCCTCCTCCCCAGATTCTACAGACTCTTGTTCTTCCTCAGACTCGCCATCATCGATCTGCAGCCACCATTTGCCCAAGAACAGAATGGCTCAGTCAGGTCAGGTGTCCCACAGCAGAGCATCCCCCACAGCCCTGATGGTCCCAGCAGAGCATCCCCCACCATCCTGCTGTGCCCCACACACATCAGAGCACCCCCCAGCCCCAGCGTGCACATGCACTGAGCTCAGTGAGTTCCAATCACATCATGGAACAGCTGTGGGGGGATGGTAGAGGGAGAAAAAAAATCGATTCCAGAATAAAGTTTTCCAACTAAATTTCAGTTTCTTTGATAATCCCAAACCAGGCTCGTGCCTGTATTGTGTATCAAAATTTTGGGAAAAAAAGCAACTAGATTATTTTAGTGCTTTCCCAAACAAGACGGGGAAGATGTCTCCCCATTGGTTCAGGGAATCCCAGAACTACACATGGTGGGGGTTCTGCACAGTGGATCCCAGAACTGTGCAGGACTGGAACTGGGGGGAGGTGGGGAGACCCTCACAGGGGCAGTGGGAAGCAGGAAATGGTCACCAAAGAACCTCTCTATCATTGCTGATCCTTCTGTAATCTTGCAGGTGAAAAAACCCTAGAAATTGCTTCACTCCATGCCCCTGCTACCCCTGAGAGCCCAGCAGTCCCACCCTGCTCCTCAGGCCTGCTCAGGGCACAGGAATCACCTTCCTGGCGTTGTCCGCGTCGGACGCGCTGTCCTTGCAGGTCCTGTTGTCATCCACAGGGAACACAGCTGCCGGCTCTGCTCCATGATCATCCTCCTCTTCCAACTCATCCGAGTCCTCCTCTTCAGAGTCCACATCGAGGCTTTCCCCGTTCACGTGGGGGCTGCCATCCCCCAGCTCCTTGTCACTCTGCAAGTCACCCAAGCACACGAGACACATCATCAATTCCTGGGGCAGAGCAGCTGCATCCATCCCAGATTCTCCTCTGTGCTTGGAGCTCTAAAGCTGGCTCTGTGTCCCTCCAGAGCTCTGCCATGTGTCACCTCACCCTGCTGGACCTGGGGAGCACAAGGAGTCATTCCAGACTCACATGGTTGCACAGGGTGCTCAGGGAGGAGAACCCCATTAAACATGGAGGGGCAGCTCCACCAGGGATGCAGGAAGGTTTCTAGGGAATGGAAAGGAAAGTTGTATCACACTGGATTTTCATATCGCTCCTTTAAATCCTAGCACTGGTCTCCTTGACTTCTAAGACCAAAATTCAGGTCACAGCAAAAGCAGAATTTAATCAGGAGTGAGTCCACACCTAAACTTTTTTAAGTAACCAAGTATTTTTCTGTACAGCCTCAAGCAGCAACATGAGACCTCGAGGGCTAAAACAAAAAGGGGCATGCCTGAAATCTTTCCAGTTGCCCAGGATTCACAGGACAGGAGGGGAACATTCACTGGAAAAAGTTTGTTCAGGAGCTGGTACCTGAACAGCCACTCTGGAACACTCTGGAACTTCCAGCTCTGGACAGGAAACTGCTGCCAGAGGGAAGATGGAGACTCAGAAGGGAAGATGATGATCCCAACAAGCCAGCACATCCCTGTACCTCCAAATGGGTTTGATGTCCAAAACAAAGGGACATATAAGTGACAACAAGCATGTGCAGTGGGCTCAGTGCTGCCCTTACCTTGGCACCCACAGAGGAATGAGTTATGCTCTTAAACATCTCTATCATCGTTCTCTGTTTTAACACTTTGGTCTTTTTCTTGGGAACCAGGCTATAGGTTCCCATTCTCCGTTTTTTCTTCCGAGATACTGCAGCAGCTGGAAAAGAGAAGCAGAAGGAACCCAAAGTTTGCTCAGGAATGAAAAGAAGGGACAGAGAATAGGAACTGCACTGGAGAGAGACTTTGGACTGGAGTGACAAGATAAGGGGGAATGACTTCAAACTGAAAGAGAATAGGTTTGGATGGGATTTTGGGCAGGAATTGTTCCCTGCAGGGTGGGCAGGGCTGGCACAGGGTGCCCAGAGCAGCTGTGGCTGCCCCTGGATCCCTGGCAGTGCCCAAGGCCAGGCTGGACATTGGGGCTGGGACCAGCCTGGGACAGTGGGAGGTGTCCCTGCCATGGCAGGGGTGGCATGGGATCTGAAAGATTCCTTCCAACCAAAACCTTCTGTAGTTCTATGAAATGACACCTGAGGGCACAACCTGAGAAAACTTCCCACTCCACCTGATTTCTTTCCAATCAAGCAGAAGATGACACCCATGGATGTGCAGACACACAGTCAGCTTCCTGCCAGGGCTGCAGAGCTTCCCAAACTCTGAGTGCCCTCTGCTCACTCCTTCTGGCCCCTCCAGCAGCAACACAGCATCAAATCCTTAAATCATCCTGCATTTGGCAGTGCTGCTGATGTTGCAGGAGGCTGAATAGAATCCAATTGCTCAAACTGAGACTGCAAGGCCAACAATACCGACTGACAATGGAAGCAATCTGACAGTAACTGAAGAACACACAGGGAAAAGGCACCTTACATAAAGAGCTGTTTGCCATCTAACCTCATTTCACACCTACTATGGAAGTCTGCTTGATTCCTTTCACTCCTTTGATTGGGTCTTAATTTGTTAAGTCTCCCTCTTGGCCTTCTAATCACACTAGACATCACAGCTCCCTGCCTGCTGCTGTTTTTGGTGACTGCACAGCAGAAAGATGCTTGGTGCAGGCTCTTTTAGGAACAGCCAGCTTCAGCACCACTGTTATTGTTTGCACTTGCACAGCCTGTTCCTTGGAAGCATTTCTTCCTCTTCCATGGTAATGAAATTTCACCAGAATTTATGAAGAGACTGCTAAAAAATTCTGTGAACCCAATTAATTTTATTTATAAGGCTGTAATTCTTGGTAAGCAGCTGTGGAGATATTCAAAGCCTTACAGAACTGATAGAAACCTTTTCAGAACAACCCAGAGGAAAAACGGATCAAAGTGTCTCCTGTATGAAAAGCTTTTAGCAGAGGCAAAGAAGAGAACCTTGGAGGAGACTGAGTGGCAAAAAGGTTTTAATCCTTGTTAACCTCCTCATCTCCCTCTCAGCTCCACATACAGGATTGGGAGGTGGGAGCTGCTCAGGATTCCAACATTGCAATCCTTTCCTTTTTACCTGTCTGCGACTTGGTGGTGGCCACATAGCTCTGGTTCTGAGGTAGTGACTGGTGAAGGCCCGGGAGAGAGGGCAACGACAACGGCTTCACAAAGTCCAGCATGTTCTCAAACTCCTTCTCCTTGGATTCCTTCTGATCTCTGCTGTCTCTCCCATCTTTGGGGTCTTTACTTACATGCTGGAAAACAAAAGGCAGTTACATTTGAGTTTCTGCATTGAATAAGTAATTTTAAAAAACTAGGAAATTAATTTAATTCCTTTCTCTCGACCAGAATCACTTTCATCTGAAGGCAGGACCACACAGCCCCTCCTCCAGCACGTCAGGGACTTTGCCTGAAGACTCCCAGCCTGGCAGAGGTGACTCCCTCGGGGGCTGAAGGCTGTGCAGGTGACAGGTGACCTGGCAGAGGTCATGACAAGGAGCAGACCCTGCTTCCCACAGCTCTGGAGAAGAGGAACCAACCCAAGCAAAGCACTCCCTGGAACATGGGCTGAGCGTGGCTGTCACAGCAACACTCCTGCAGAGCTGTTTCAGAGGGGCAGGCAGCAGAGGAAAGGGATCTTTCCTTTGGGACAGCATTTGGCACCCCTGAGCCTCAGCAAAGGATCCCCCTCCAGCCCAGCACACAACAAACACAGCAAAGCTCTTTCCTTGACACTGAGGTGCATCTACAGAGAGCTGTCCAAGCCTCCCTTAACCCACATATTCCCACTCCAGCTGCTGCTGTTCCAAGCCCCAGGCAGGCTCCAGGCTCCTACTGCAAACCAAGAGGATTTTGTAGTTGCTCCTGCAGCCCCTCCCAGGCACCACAAGCACTCACATCTGCTCTGATTTGAGCTTGTACCCAACACAAAGTCAAATCCTGCGCCTCTGGTTATGAAAAAATGGTTCCTACAGCTCCACAGAGAATCATTTTGGTTGGAGAAGACCTTTAAGGTCACCAGTCCAACCATTAACCCAGCAGTGCCAAGTCCACCACTCAGCCATGTCCTTGAATGCCATTTCTCAGCTTTTGATGTTACTTCAATGTTTTCCTCCTCTAATTTAGGAAACAATCCCCTTCCTGAGTGTCTATCTCCTTTTTATGTACCCTAAAAGCCTCAGACAGAGAGGTCCAGACTGTGTTTGTGTTTCCTTTTTCCATCTGTGTTTATTCTTTAAACAGACATGGCTTGGTTTAATGGTGCTTTTATCCCTGTGCCTTTTGTGTAGTGTGGCAAAGGGAAGTCAAGGTCAGGGTAAGACCCCTTGTCCAGTTCATTGAAACATTTTCCTGTTATAGCCCAGCAAGGAGGTACCTGGTGAGAAAAGGAAACACATGGAGGAACATGAAACAAAGCTCCTGCTTGTCCTTCTCTGCCACAGTGGGGACAGACATTGGGGCTAAAGCTGCCTCTGCTGTGACATTTTACACTGGATTCACTCTGATTTATCCCACTGCATCCAGCTGCTCCAGCAGAGCAAGAGCACAAGCAGCCGAACACAAGGAAAGGCTGGGAGAATTGGGATTGTTCAGCAGCAGAACACAAGGAAAAGCTGGGAGAATTGGGATTGTTCAGCCTGGAAAAGAGAAGGCTCTGGGGAGACCCCACTGTGACCTTCCAGTACCTGAAGGAGCTACAGGACAGAGAGAGACTTCACAAGGGCACAGAGTGCCAGGACTCAGGGAATGGTTTCACACTGAGAAACAGCAGGGATGGATGAGATATTGGGCAGGAATTGTTCCCTGCAGGGTGGGCAGGGCTGGCACAGGGTGCCCAGAGCAGCTGTGGCTGCCCCTGGATCCCTGGCAGTGCCCAAGGCCAGGCTGGAACAACCTGTGACAGTGAGAGTGTCCCTGCCATGGCAGGGGTGGCATGGATGAGATTTAAGGTCCCTCCCAACCCAAACCTTCCACGATTCCAAACTTTAACTTCTGCTCCACCTGCAGAACTCTTCTCAAGGGACTGTGAAACAACAGCTGCAAAACCCAAACAGGAGGAGGACAGGAGGCGGAAGCAAGGGCGGAACAAAAAGCAGGAAGCAATAAAAGCACCCAGGCTCAGCCAGGCACCCCCAGCACTGCTCTCAGCACTGGGACCTGGGCAACAAACCGGGATGAGGCTCATTCCCCTAATTAGGCTGTGCCACGTGTGTGGTGCTGGCAGAGCCAGGCCAGCAAAGCTCTAACGATAATCAGAAATGACCCACAGCAAAAGGCCATCAAAGTGCCAATGATTCCTGCATCAAGCCCATAAATTCTGGCTCAATTGCCACAGCTTTTCTAAAAGGGCAGCAAGTCTTGGATTAACGATTTCAAAGACGACAAATCTACCATAGCCTTTGATATGTTGTTCCAATGCTTAATTGCTCTCACTGTCAAATAATTAAATGCATTATGCTTTTGCAACTAAATTAAAAAGCCCTGTCTCATCAGAACCTCTCACTCCCAGGAGATACTTATGGACTATGACCAACTTCTCTTTTTTTCTTTAAACTTTCTCTTCAATAATTTTAATAGAATGAGCAAATTAAATGGCCACAGGATCATTTTCTGGACCTTGGATCACTCCTGAGTCTGCTCTCAGTTGTTCTACCCCTTAAAAATGCACGTCAGGAGTGCAGGGCACAGTATGCCAAGAATAGTCTCAACAATACTATTTATACCTCTTAAAAGTCCTGAGTTTATAGATCTAAAGGTTAACACTAACTCTTGGCTACACAATTATTCAGAGAATTCCCAAGTCGCCTGGAATATCCAAAGCTTTCCATTTCTAACTCAAAATTAGAAAAATGAGCTTGGGACAGGCAGATCTGACACACAAGTGTAAACAAGGGCTGCATTCTG
Source organism: Sialia sialis (assembly GCA_009812075.1). Taxonomy (NCBI): domain Eukaryota; kingdom Metazoa; phylum Chordata; class Aves; order Passeriformes; family Turdidae; genus Sialia; species Sialia sialis. Next base: position 4,329,190 of record VRYO01002223.1, read on the forward strand.
TGTCCTTTAAGTGCAGCTTTTTGCAACTTTGATAAAAGGTGCTGCTACTCCCAAACACCAGGAATTCACACTCAGGCCATGCCAGGCTGCTTGGAAGAATACAATCCAATTTTTAAATTAAAAAGTGCTATTAGCTTGGGGTTTTTCTCTCCCCCTGTAATTACAACACCGAAATAAACTTAAAATCCTCAACAAGCTGCGTGACAACTGCTAAACGTGACTTTTTCATGGCAATTCTGCTAAAAGTGTTTTTAAATCAGATTAAGTCTTGTGAGATCAAGATTTACTTGGAGGCATATGTAGCAATGGTAAAAAACAAGAATTCTTAGAAAGAGGTGAAGAGATCTCTCGTGTGTATAAAAATGTTACATCTAAGGATTGTAACAAAAAGGATCAGCACAAATTTTTAAGTCAATTCTCTCGCCACCTTTCCTGGTTCTCAGCTACATAAACCTGTTGCATCTTTGCTGCTCTTATTAAACAGGTTTTATCCACAGTTTGAGAGAAGGACTGAGGGCAGAATCCCATGCAAAGGAAACTCCAGGATGCAGTTTGAGCTTCCTGTGGTCACATGTGGGCCACTGCAAGCCAAGAAAGGACTATAAATGAGAAAAAGAAACTGCAACACCAACATCTGCACTTCTTGCAGCTTCTCACATGCTATCAGCTCATCCTATGCAAGAAACTGTGAAGTCACAACTTCATGTAGGGAACAGTGAAGAAGGTGGGCAGATATTCCAACATTTCTAGCAGTGGTTGTGCCTGGAAACAGCAAAAATGGGATCATCACTATGTCCAACCCACTGTCAGAAATACAGCCAAGAAAACTGCTTAGACTGGGGCAAGCACACAATATATGATGTGTTCACAAAAATTCAACTCAAGGGCTGTCTACATTTTAATGGGATCTACCACATTTCTGTTATTGGCACAGAAGTCCACGACAGCACCAGGGGCAAGTTAGTAAAATGGCAAAAGACAGAATATCCTCAGTTGTTTTGTTTTTTCTCCTGAAAGCGAAACTACAGAGCAAACCACCCTCAGTACTGGACCCCTGTGTCAGTTCTATAAACTCCACTTGGCATTTTTCCCACTGCCTAGCATTTAAGGGATCTTTCCATCACTAAAACCAGCAAGCTGGGAGAGAAACCAGAGTGTTGGTGGAAGGACATAGGAACAGGAGCAGGGCAGCTCTGAGAGCACTGCAGAAGGGCTCTCAATGCCTGAAACCACCTCAGGCTTAGATGATGTGCTCTCTCAGTTCTCTGCTTTGCAGGACTTTCATCTCCAGCAGACAACAAACCAGAGCCAAGTGGGCAGGAGGAGGGAGCTGAGCAGCACTGCCACTGGGAACAGGGCAGTGCCAGGCAGCAGCTCTGCCTCTCCATCCATCAGGAGCAGGCTTGGGAGGCTTGCTCTGCCTTTGAAGAGCACAAAGCAGCAGCTCCCAGGGGGATCTGCCTCTAACAACTGGTGAGTGGTGGTTAAGCAAGAAATATCAGTCTGCTATAAAAAATTGATCACAAGCAGATGATAGTGCCTGTAGGAGCTGTAGTGGTGCTGCTCTGCCTTTCCTCTGCTGCTGCAGGATTGTGTTTTCCACGGCTGAATTTCAGGAGCCTGATCAAGCCTTTCCTTGGAGCAACAAACCTGCAAGACTTTGGTCTTAGACCCAACCAGCTGCAAGGCTGAGGCACCTTTCATCAGCTGATTAACATGTGCCCATTAGAGGGGGATTCCATCATGACTTGATTACAATTACACTGATCTGGGTGCAGTCACATATCTGCACAAAAACATGATTTAGGCAGCCAGGTAGACTGAGCTTAGATGTGGCCCAAAGCTGCACTCTGTGTGTTTCTCAAGCAGGGGTGAGGATCTCATCCCTGTCCCCTCCTGCACCGAGGCAAGGGAGTGTCACACATCAGTCAAAATGAAACAGAGGAGCCCAAGCCAGATGTGCCACCAGGGCTCCTGACAGAAACAAACCCCTCTGCTGGGGCCAGGGCTGTTATTTCTGTGGTCAGAGCTGGGGCAGCACCTCCAGCCAGCACGGCTGCCTCAGCAGCACCAGCACAACCAGTTAAACATCAAAATTAATGTACTGCACAACAGCCTTCATTCTCACTTCCCTCTGCAGCAAGCCCTCTGTTTAAGGAGCCCAATGGTAGAATTGTCACTCCTGAAGTTTTCCCATCAGGGAAGATGGGGAAGGGTCTGGAGGGGACCATGAGGA
>VRYO01002223.1:4339127-4351496 GCA_009812075.1 Sialia sialis
GGGGAGCCTGGGCAGTGCCCAGCACCCTCTGGGGGAAGAACCTTTCCCTGATATTTAATATCTTCTTCCCACTGCATTGACCTGAAAGATTTGGGCACAATTCCTGCCCAGACAGCACTGGCAGCTCTAGATTATAAAAATGATGCATTCCAGTATCTGAAACAATCTCATTATTCCCTAAACTCCCTGGGTTTTGCTTCCCATCTGAGATTTAAAGACATTTCCAGCAAACTGAAACCTTCTTAGGGCTGATCAGTACCTGTGAAGCATCAAATCCAATCCAGTCTCTAGATGGTCAGTGCTGAACTCACACCAGCCTCACACTGCCCACCAGTGAAGAGGGGGACAGCCCTGATGTTCCTGATTTCCAGCTGAAAGCCACAGATGTTGGGCACAAATCATCTTTGCAGATGTACCTGGAAAGTCTCCAAACCCCGAGTGGTCACTGCCCTGGGGATCAGCTCTGGCCATTTTTCCTGATGGGACACTGCACTAAGAGATCCATTCCCCCCAACTGCAGGCAGCCCAGCCTGGGATTGCCTCCCATGTGGGCTCTGCTGGCTCACAGCCTCCAGAGAGAGCTCCAAAACACCCAAAAACTGCTCCCCAGTGCTCTCTGGAGCACACAGAGACACAAACCTCACCTGCAGGAGCAGTGACTGAGGGTTCTCCAAGCAGGAATCAAAGTTATCACCTGCACCTGCTCCCTCTCACACCACCCAGACCTCCCTGTGTACAGAAAGAGGCACAAGGGTTTGTTTTTGATAGCAATAATTCTGGGAGAAGATAAAGTGCTCCTTTTTTCACTGTTTTATTTAACTGTTTGAAAAGCTGTGGGCAGAGGGAACCACAACTATGCCTTTACTCTTTTAATTCTTCTTTCTCACTCTGCATTCAGGGTCTTTAAAAGGCCATTTAAGCAATTATTGCAGCAAAGTCAGTGCCAGGGAAAAAAAAAAAAAAAAGAAAAGCAACAAAAAATAAGCTCTCTAACCACAGCTGGAGGTTTCTAGAGCTCAGCTTTAGGCACCTGGCTGAATGAAGCCTTCAATATTTGTTGATTTAAACACTGTGTTCTCCCACCAGAGCAGTCAAATAACTTCAGTGGCTGACTATGAGACAAACTGAATAAGCAGAGGGCAAGAATTGCTCTACATGCCATGAAAGGAACCAAAACAACGTGAATTAGAGCAGTGCTCTAGGGAAGTAAGTGCATTACTCCAGAAAGCATCATGGGCTTCATGAAAAATCCATGAAGCTAAAACTAAAATCACACACACACACACACACACACTTATTTCCCTTCTTGTGAAATGCAATCTGATTGACTGTGGAAGTGGCACCAGCCTTCCAAACCTGTGTGAGCAGAGATTTGATGAAACAGAGATATGGAATTTCTTCACAGCAGAGGCCAAGGACTGAGCAGGAAGAGAAACTGTGTTTCCTTTCGTGCAAGCTCTGGTGATTTTATACCACACAAAAATCAGTGGTTAGATTGGAAATGAAGGCCAGATTTCTAAAGTGTTTGAAATCTATGAGATTTAGAAGCCTAAATCCCAAAGGAATACAAAACTTCTGCCTTTAGGTAACTTAGGAGCCTGAGTTCTGTTTGCAGAGGACATAGATTCACAGTTTATACATAATTGAAAATTATTTAGTTTTTTTTAAGTACCTGTACCTTTTGTAATTAGGACTTGTGTTCATTATTATTGGAAATCATTAGAACATTTATTTTCCATCTATCATGCTGCCTGTACCAAGGGGAATAAACTTTTCTATTCTACCAATTCCATTATTTTGAGGGGTTTGAAAGGAGCCAGCCTCCAACAAGCCTCAGACACTGCAAGCAGGATCCTCCCTTTCTTTGGGGTAAAACCCCCTCAGTTCTGCCATTCCCCCTCTGGCAGCACTAAAACAAACCCATGAACAGTTTGGGATGGCATTGTTTCCTACACACCGAGCTCCTGCAAGAAGCACCACCCCATCATCCTCACCTCCAGCATAAATCAGAGAGCTGCCCATGGGGGATCAGCTCATGTCAAGAGCTGCATCACAATTTGTGAGGCAAATCAAGTGAGCTGCTTGGGTTTTCCCAACCAAGACACCTGATGATTTAACAGGAAAACAGGAATTGCCATCCCAGCTTCACCAAGGGCACCTGCACAGCACTGCTGAGCAGGCACAACTCAACACATTCTGAACTCTGGCCCTCAGACAGGGATGGGAACACAAACCAGAGCCAGCAGGAGCCTCACAATGACAACAGTGAATCTAGCAGCCCACAGAAGCTCTTCAACAGCTCCAGACACCTAAAGAAACACTTCTTCCTTCAGTGACCTTTCCATTCCCCCTTTTTCATTCCCAAAAAAAAGCTTCACTGAAAAGCTGCTAAAATCCTCATTTCCAATACACCTTGTGGCAGTGAGTTCTCCCCTTGAAAATGCTGTTCAGCAGCTTTTCTGCTCCTGTGCTGCAAGTGCAAGGGAATTATAGAAGTAAAGTTGGCATTTCTCTAAAACTTTGTGACTTTACAGCATTCATCCCTTCTAAGTAGGCCAAAACAAGGTTTTCTCACTCTCAGTTTTCTCTCCAACTCGCTCACTGCTCTTTAATCTACAACCATCCATTCCTTAATTAAAAAGAAATAAAAGCTAGGAAGTTCTAGCCTGCATTCATGAAGTGTAGCCTTATTAATTAGAGACATCCCCAATGGCAGATGCAGCAGGAAAAGCTTCTCCCATGGACCCCAACACTGCCTGAATGCCCATCCGAGTCTGGATTCATTCAAAACCCAGGTAATGTGCCCAAAAGATTTACTGGTGGTATTTGAGGTTGATACTGAGTTGGCACAAAGTTCAAGTAAAAACATATTATTTAGGGGCTGGGTACATTTTAGTTACACAAAGAATTTAACACTCAGGAAGTTGGGCTATTCCACTGTCCCTGTGACTCTACAAGGCAAAGAAAACCCAATAATAAATTTAAATTCCTCCTCTGAATTACCAACTCCCTGCAGAGCTCCCAGCCCTCCCCAGGCTCAGGCTCAAGTTTGCAGGCCTCAAGTCGATGTCACAGAACATCACAGTCATTCAAAATGGAATTAAAATTCCCCCAAAGAAAACGGACTCTGATGAAAGACAGGATGAGACCACCTCATCTAATTTTAGGTGTCTAAAAGGCATCTCACACTCCAAGGGTCCCTAAGCCACCACTGCAACCAGCAGAGAGAACCCAGAGCTCAAAAGCAGCACAGGCTGACTTGAAACATCTTTGGACAAACTCACCCCTGCCTGGACTATGTCTAACCTGCCTGCTCCCATGTCTAAGCAGAAATGAGCTGGATTAATGCAGAATTACAATGATAACTTTAATAAAATCTCCTAATTTAGGCAAAGTCAAAGCCACCTCTGCTCTCCCAGCCCAGATGTTGGTTCCTCTTTGCTGTCTTTGCCTGCTGGGGTTTCCAGCCCTTTCAGCAGAACCAAACCTGGCTCCAGTCCTGCTCTGCAGCTCATCAGAGCTGGGTCCAGCCTGCCAAACTTATCTGTGGGCAGAGGTTGTCTAACAGACGTGTTACTGTCCCCAGCAGCCATCCTGGCCACAGACAGAGGGGACACAATCCCCTCTGTGGGAACCCAGAGGGACAAGCACCCATAGAAACTTCCCATCTGAGGGAGGCCAGCTATCAGCTCAAAACTCAGTGTTACTCTGACGCTGCTCTGAAAAAAAAACAAAGGCTTAAATGTCTTTTTAAAGTTTGGAGTTCAATGCTTGGTGAAACAAAATAAGGAAAATATGCAAATGTTAGGAGCCTCTGTGCTCCAGGCCAAACTGTCAAACAGCCACCAGGTCTGAGAGAAAATTGAGCAGAAAAGAAGTAGAAATATATTCTGCAACAAATGCACTTCACACATTTGTTGAGCATCCTGGTGCTGAGGATTGGTGGAGGCGAGACACTCTCTGCCCACGGGATCCTCCAGGCATTTCAGAGCCCAAGCAGAGCCAAGAGGCTTCAGCAGCTGCAAGAGAAACGTTCAATCACAGACAGGGCTTAAATGAACTTAGCTTAAATGAATGAAGCAAAGACAGAGCTTAAAGGAGAAGCTCAGGATTTGGAAGTGCAGACTAAGAAGTGCACACAGCTGTATTTATATACACACACCACACAGATGTTCTACCTTAACCACTTTGCAGATCATCCTTAAAACAGCACAGATCCCACAGCCTTTGATCCAATACCCAACTGTCCTGCTGGATAAAAGTGAGAAAAGCACCTGCTTTTAATCTTTGTGTTACAGCAGTTCCCTCCCCTCTTCCTGCTCTAACTCCAGCAAAAAGGAAAAATGCCAAGCAGGGAAGAGCCCAGCTGCCATCTGAAGGATGAAGATGTTGGGGCTGAAACCACACAGATGAGGGAGAGGTGGCAGCTGGAGAACCTGAATCCATTGGCAAGGAAAGCACCCACTCCATCAGTGCAGGCTGGAGGGGGCCCTGAGCAACCTGACCCAGCGATGGCATTGCTGCCCACGGCCCAGTCCAGCTCAGTCTGGGGTTCTGGGATTCTGGGATTGGAGCCAAAAAGCAGAGCATTTTGAAGCCAAGAAATGCAGACAAATGTGTTTTCAGGCAAAAATTCCTCTCTGGGGTGAGTTACTGATGGTCTCTTCTTTCCCCCGAGGCCTTGTGAAGATGGGTTGGTGTCCAGGTATTTCCAGACCTGCGATGTCACTCCTCCCTGGAGCACTGTGACCCTGCACACCAAGAGGTAAACCAGGAAAAGTAAACTGGAAAACAGGGAGAATAAACTTCTGCTGTGAGTGCTCAACATGGAGGTTACACAGGGCTCATGGGATTCAGCACCTGGCCAGTGGGCTGGGAATGCTGCTGGGGACTCAGAATCACAGGGATTGGAAGGGACCTCTGGAGACCACCCAGCCCAACCCCTGCCAAGGCAGGCTCACCTGGAACAGGTGACACAGGAACGTGTCCAGGTGGGTTTGGAATGTCTCCAGAGAGGGACTCTACACCCTCCCCAGGCACCTGATCCAGAACTCTTTTTCCCTTCCTCATGCTGAGGTGAAACTTTCAGTATTTTAGTTTATGGCCATTGCTCCCTGTCCTGTCACTAGAACCACTGAACAGAGTCTGGCACCATCCTCTGACACCCTCTGGAGATATTTATGTGCTCTAATCAGATCCCCTCTGAGACCTCTCTGCTCCAGACTAATCAGACCCAGCTCCTGTAGTCTCCCCTCATATGAGAGATGCTCCAAACCTCTCATCACCATTGTGGCCTCTCTGGAACCTCTCCAGCAGCTCCTTGTCTTTCTTGAACCATGAAGACCAGAATTGAACCCAAAACTCCAGATGTGGTCAAGGAGAAGGGAAGGATCATCTCCCCTGACCTGCTGGCCACACCAAAATGCCCTCCAGCATTCCCTTGGCCCTCCTAGCCCCCAGGACACAGATTGAACATTAGCAGTTTAATGACTCAGAGCAGGTTAAAAGCCTCCATGAAACTCATTCATCCCTCTGCCATGGGATGGGGCTGTGGTGTCACAGCCACCAGCCCAGCTGTGTCCAAGGGATGCTCCTGCTCCAGGGGCAAGGGTTCCAAAGCCAGGGAATGCTTGCTGCACAGCTGGGTGAACATGGAAAATCCTGAAGCATCGTTTTGTTCTGCCTGGCCTCCAGCTGTCAGCCTCAGCAGGGGATCCCAGTGCCAAGTACCTGAGGAGAGTAGATGAGTCCTTCCCTCTTTTCAAGCTGCCATCCCTGCACCTGGGAATGCAAAGGCTGCAGCTGCTCAGTGGAAAGCAGCCCTTTCTGTGCTCACAGCAGCTTCCCACCTGCAATAACAGGGAGAAAAAGGGGGAAAAAGCTCCCTCCAGGAGTTTAAACCCCCAGCAGTCTCTCAAAGCAGGCTGAAGTTTATCTGAGAGCAGTGACTGCACATCTCACCCAGCATTAAGCTCCACCACTGTGGGCTCTTGTAAAGCAGCTGCCTTGGGTGAAGGCTCAGAAACTCTGGAGCAAATGGAGACCTTCATTCCCAACACCCATTCCTGCTCCTTTGTGCTGCTGCTTTACTGGAAGTTTCCACCCCTGGGCATGGGGAATCAGAAAAGGAGTGGTTTGCCTTGAAAGGTCAAGGGAGACGCAGAGCTGGGAGTGAAGCAAACAAGGAGAGCTGAATTCACTTGCAATTCTTGCAAAGAAACCACTTTTTCATAGTTTCTCTCTGAGTCAGACTAAAGACAATATGGCCTAATAAAAGCTTTTTTTCCACTCATCTCCCATCTCCCTGCCCTCTTCTCCACCCCATCAAAGGGAAGTAGGGACCTAAGCTCACACCCACATGTAAAACTGAACTGGAACATTTCCCACGGACCACAAAACAGCCTCATCACAGCTTTTTTCTATCTGTGTTGAGCAATTTTACACAGAAAGGGACACTAAGCCTAGTGAACAACTTCCACAGGTTGGGACTCACCCCCAGAACTGGAAACAAAAGTGCTGGAACATGCAAAAAGCTAGTTCCTACAAATACACGTTACATTTAGAGTTCAATCATTTCTCTTTATCAGGAGGCAGAAGAGGACAGCCCAGGTGGGAACCACAGGGCATTTCTGCAACACCTCCCTCTTGAGCAACAGAGAACAGAACACCACAACTGCCCACCCTGAGAGCAACCACCCCTTCCCAAACAACAACAACAACCCACCCCCAGCTGCTGACATGTACCAAATGAAGGCTGACAGGCTGAGGACCACCAGGAAAGGTCCATTGCCTCAAAGCAGCACATTAGTGAGGGCCAGGATGGATGGGGCTTGGAGCACCCTGGTCTATGGAAGGTGTCCCTGCCCATGGCAGGGGGTGGAATCAGATGAGCTTTGAGGTCTCTTCCAGCCCAAACCAGTCTGTGATGCTGTGATTATGAACTGGGGCAGCTCAGCCCCACCAGAGCAGGAGCCTTCCCTGCCACAGATCTTCATGGGGATCTCCAACATGATGATGTCCACCAGTGCTGGAGCCAGGCAGTGCTCACAGGCACCACTGCAGCTGACAGCCCTTGGGGTCACACCCCTAAATATCAGCCAAGGCTTCAAGCCACCTGAATTTCCTGACTTGTCCTGGACTCCAGCAAAGCTCAAGTTTGTACAGAGGTGGGGCTGGTGCAAGGCCATTCAGAGGCAGCACTGGAGCTATGGAATGTGCCAACACAACAAGGCCCTCAGAATCAGCACCTTTCTGAGTCAGGGGGAGTGAAAAGAGGGGAAAGCAAAGCAATTCACAGTAAGCTTTTAGCCCAAACAGCACCTTTAGTCAGCCTCTGGATCTGCAGCTTCAAGCCTCTGGAAGTTTAGATTCCAGGTGACCTGCCAGGGGGGGTTTCCCAAAGGGAACACAGTCCAGAGCAGGTTCAGTCACACCATGGATCTCATCAAACACACCCCCAGCAGCCCAAACCAAACCAGTCTGTGCCACTGACAAAGATATTCAATAGCACCATCCTCCTCACTAAAGGGAAGTGACTGTTCAAGAAAACTCGAGGAGAGAAAGCTGAGATTCAGGGTGCTTTTCCAGTCCTCACATCCTAGCTCCATCCCTGAGCCAGGAAACTGGGCTCAAAGAAACCATTCCATGCCATCCTGCGAGTGTGCTGGAATGATTTCATGCTCATGCAACAGTAAAAAATGTGAATTCTGTGCCAGCACTAAACACTGTTATTAACAGGCTTTTGGGCTGTGAACCAATGTTCTGGTGCTGATGATGCTCTGAGGATCCCAGCTGGGGAGCCAGGGGCAGCAGGGACAATGTCCCAGCACAGCACACACACACCATGGTCTGTGACACTCTGTGTGCCTGCAGAGGCAAGGACACGTTCTGAACATTCCAGAAGAACAGACTCACAGCTAGGAGCCTCCTTTCCCTGGGAACAGAGCTGGACAATAGACTGGAGGGGTTGGAATTTCAGCACTTTGTGAAGCCTCAAGACTGTCCCTGCACAGGGAGGGCTCTCAGCTTCCTTCTGACACAGCATTTGCTCCAAGTCAAAACCAGTCAAGAGGCACAGAAATGTCTCTTCCCACCCTCCTTTTGGATTTTTTACCTCCACAGATTCTTGACACCTTAAGATCAACCAAGAGCTACACACACAAGCTTTATAATCCTGAGGTAAGAAAGGCAAGGGATCAAAGTGAGCTTCCCCCAGAGTAACACAATCTCCCACTGGCACCTCCTGACAGCTCAGACTTTGTCTCTGCTCTGCCCAGACCAGAGGTCCCTATGCCACCACGGGATTCCTGTGCTCCCAGTTAATATCCAAGCACCTGACACAGCATTCAGTATTTCTGCCTGTTCTGAGCTTTACTTTCTAACTAGAGCAGCTTGACAAAACATTATGCTGGACAGAAAAAAAAGAAAAAGCAATGCTGTACTCACACACAACTGAATTAAGTCCAAAATGTTGCTCCTAGATAAGAGTACGGATTTAGATGGGGCCAGTTCAGTGCTTTCCTAATGCTCTATTATGGAAAGGAGAACAAAAATACACCAAATCCCTGAAGAGCTGTGAGAAGTAACTAGCCCAGGAATAATAAAACCATGGAAAGAAAGGGAGGAGGTGGGACAAAGATAAAGGGTGGTGGAGTTTTTATTCCCTAATCCCACTGACACATTCATTAAGCCCTTAGATTTGTGTGCATGTAACTCACAGACAACCCTGCAGGAAAAGACTTTGTCAATTGAACCTGTGCTGCATTCTGCACAGTAAAAGCTGCAGAACTCAGACAGGAGCCACAAGGTGTGAGGTGTCTGACCCCTCCAGCCACCCTGCAGCCATTGGGGCTGCTCTGCAGCAACAGAGAAACCTACAGCAAAACAGAAAGTCAACGTTCCTAGAGGGAGGAAAAGGTCAGTGTGGGGAGGGATCAGAGTTCAGCTAAAACCAGCCACACACAGGAAGTTCAAAGTATCTCCTGTGTGCTTCACACCAAAGCATAAGTGAAAATTACATCTCCTTCTTCAGGGGAGTGGTGAGGGATGGACTGGAAAGTAAATCTGCATCTTTAGTGGAAGAGCCCTGCTGAGAACAAACACAGCAGAAGGGAGCCTGTGTTTGTGGGAGCACACCTGAGGTGCTGGGGGCACTGAGCACCTCTCCAAGCCCCCAGCTTTGTCCCCATCACGAGCCAGCTCTGAGCCTCAACCAGGGCAGGTGCTCACCTTCCTCTTTGTTGTTGGTGATGTCTTTCAGCAGCTCAGTCTTCATGCAGCTGTCTTTCCTTGGCTCTCCCTTACTCAGCACTGCTCGCTGTGGTGGGGGAGAAAAAACAGAAATATCAGGTTGAGCTCGGTGCTCAGACACATGGTGCATTCAAAAGAAGAGACAATCATGGACACATCCTGTTTACAGCACAGCCAAACGTCCCTCTGCAAAATAAAGGCTGCCAGGAAGCTGCCACCAAGGCACAGGTCACAGATAAAACACGGCAAGGCTGGCCCCAGCTGACAGCCCGAGGAGCACAGGGGCTCCAGGCTGTGCCCAGGGCTGGCACCTTCCAGCTCAGGGGTGGATGCAGCCAGACAGATTTTCCCAGTGCAACGTGCCTGGGAATCCAGCTGAGCCTCTCTGCTTGAAAGGCATCCCGAGGTGACTCTGAATCCCCCAAAACTTTTTAGGCTTTGGGTGGGGGAGGCAGATCTATCAGACTTCTCACTAGGACCTCATTTATCAACATTTCCAGCCCATGTGCTTTTGGTGGCTTGGTTGGGTTTTTTTGTAGCTCATTCAAATGAACATCCAAAAATGCAAACCATCAGTCAGCTACAGCTAACTCCTCATTCATAACATCCATGTTTATTAAAGTTAATGAGCTCTATTTTTAATTCTATAGAAAGCGATTTTTCTTTTTCTCCCTCTTTTTTGAAAGAAAAAATTAGGTAAAAAGGGAACACCTGCTCATCTCCTCTGCCTTTCACACACCTGGCATCACGTTGTTAGCTCAAGTTTGCAGCCTTAATACCTTCTCTTTCTATTTTGAAGTAGCAAACCAAACAAAAAAAATCAACAACAACAAAACAACTACAAAATAAACCAGAAGGAAAATGGTATTCAAAACAAACAAACTAGAAGGGGTCTTTTCCACAGCTGTGTTTCAGGAGAGCACTGATGTGGAGGCAGAGATGGGGAGTGCCCTGCAGAGCTGCAGGTCAGTGCTGGTTCAGCAGCACAAGAATAAGCCCAGGTCAAGCCAACTGTTGTAGGCCAGCACAGGGAGCAGATGGTGCCTGCAGCCATGCAAATCACAGGGTTTAAAGCACACTGGGTGATAAAGAAAGAAAAACAACCTGCCCACCTCCCTTACAGCAAGTGAGGGGGATGAGACACGCATGGAGCCCGGTGCAGCAGCTCCCAAACCTTGCCAGCCTCGCCCAAGCCTGTGTGGGACTGTCCAGAGCTGGCAGGGGACATGGGCTTTGGTGCTGCTGTCACCAGCCACCCTGCCAGGCTGCTGAACTCACTGCAGCCCCCAGCAGGGCTCATCCAACCCCAGATCCCTGTCCTGCACCCAAATCCACCATGGCAGAGACACACAGCAAGGGAAGGAGGAGACAGATCCCTGGGAAAGCCTCCTCCACCTGCCAGGCCCGGAGCTAAGGGCACTTCAAGGATGGCACAGGACAGAGGCTGTGGGTGGCTGCCTGTCCCTGCCTGTCCCCAACCTGCCCCGAGCACAATCACACACAAACCAAGCCACATCTCAGGGCTCTCAGTACCAGGAACTTGTGCTCCAAGCACAGACCCTTCAGTTCCTCAGTCACAGGCCAAAAAGCTGCTGTGAGCATTGGAAAGCTCAGCTCAGCCCAGCCTGACACAGAACCTACCTTCAGCAGACACTGGCCAACAGTTTCCATTAAGAAATGATCATAAGACACAGCCCAAACTCTGAACATAGAGCAGCTGTTTAGTTTAATTATTTGCTGAGCCAGTAATACGTATCCATGCTCCAAACATGAGCTTGTAAAGACTACCTCTCCTCTAGTCAGACCTCTTGTACGGTGGGAATAACCTGGATTTTTCTCATGGATTATCCTGCTGCAAGACTCGAGCAGAGAGAGTTCAGAGTGCTCAAGGGCACCCCTGGCTCCCACCACAGCCAGGGGCACCCAGGCCTCACCACAGGCACCAGCAGCAAATAAAGAGTCAGTCTAACAGGGACCAGTTTGTTTTCCTAACCTTTGTTGCAACAAGGAGAGGTCTTGATATTCCTGCTACTCCACTGACTCATACAAGAAGCCCCAGGATCTCCAGGGGCCACTCTTAGCCATCTGAGCCTAAGTTTTTCTATATTTCCTAAGCAGTATCTTCACTCCACACATCACCCACGCTCTCCCTTCCACAGAGGCGTTGCTGCTGCTTACCCATGAAGAAAAGCCACTGCAGGAACCTGGAGTCAATGAGACCTTGACCACCCTCCCTGCTCGCGGCAGTCACCAGCAGCTCAGAGCTGCTTGCCTAGCTCTCAAAGCAGAATTCCCAGCTCCAAGAGAGAAACCATCACTTTTGTCCTTTGAGAGTACAAAAGCTGGGTGCCAAGGCAAGGCTGGCTGAGGTGGCATCTCACAAGCTCTCCTGCTTCCTACCTCAGAGACAAACCCCTCGCTAGCAGAGGCGACAACATTACAACTTCCCAACAAAAACTCGCCATCAAGGTAGAAAATAAAATAAGAATGAAAAATAAAAATAAGAATTAAAAAGAAAAAGAAAAAGCCAACTGTGAATTTTGAAGCATTTTGATCAGAAGGAAGCTACAGGAAAGCCCTGCACAGCGCTCGAAGCCTCGTCCCCCCAGGCCAGAGCTGTGCTGTCCTTGCTCCATCAGCACCCAGCGGCACCCATGGGGCACCCAGCACCATTCATTCCCACCCAGCTCCACCCAGCCAACTTAGCACCAACTTCACCGCAAGGGTCAATACCTCCAGCTTGTATGTATGTATGTGTCTGTGTGTGTCTGTGTGTGTGTGTGTTGGGGGTTTTTGCCCTCCCCTCCCTTAAATCCAGAGCAAACTTCCCTTTCTGCTCACCCTCCCCATGCCCCATCCGTCCGCTCCCGATTGGCAGGGAAATCCTATACCCACCCTCCCCGCCGAGAAATGTCTGCTCTTGCAGCAGTCCCAACAAAGCCAACTGCCAAGCACACGCTGCTTCACAATAAAAGTCTCACTCGCTCCATTTATTTTTTCCTCCTTTCCCCCTTTCTCGCAGCCGCCTGCCTCCATTCCCTCGCCCACCCCAGACTGATTATTAACCATCCGTGGCTGGAGAACCTCCATAAAGAGCACACACCACCAGCCATGAAGCAT